>JAVQMG010000053.1:0-600000 GCA_032878915.1 Castanopsis chinensis | reverse complement strand
CCAGTAACGAGGTGATTGGTGACCTCGATAGTTCCTTAAGAGGGTAAGGAGATCATGTGGGGGATAGAGGAATTTGAGGAAATTGTACTTTCTAGCATGTAAGTGAGTGATGCAATAGAGGCCATGAGCAGAAGACAGCTCTTGATTCCTCTTGCTTTGCATGAGGGACACATATGCATATGTTACATATGCCTATCTTGCATGCTTGTTCATTCGTAACAAATTTAATATACAAGGAATCCTATTCAAGGTATGTGGCCATATCATATATGCTTGTTCACTTACTATATATATCACATTTTTTTCTAATTAAAAACTAAAAGTATATGTTATAATATTATCTTTCAGTAAATGAGTTGATCCTGATTCTTGACTAAGGCTTCTGATGACTGATGAATGATGATGTAAGGACAA
Organism: Castanopsis chinensis; assembly: GCA_032878915.1. NCBI lineage: Eukaryota > Viridiplantae > Streptophyta > Magnoliopsida > Fagales > Fagaceae > Castanopsis > Castanopsis chinensis. The sequence continues at coordinate 599,586 of JAVQMG010000053.1, read as the reverse complement.
ACGTAGAAGGGGTGAAAAGGTGAAAAGGAATAAAATTGGGAACATAAATGTTAAGGCTTAATAAGGACAAATTACCAGTAACAAGATGATTGGTGACCTCGATAGTTCCTTGAGAGGGTAAGGAGATCATGTGGGGAATAGAGGAATTTGAGGAAATGGTACTTTCTAGCATGTAAGTGAGTGATGCAATAGAGGCCATGAGCAGAAGATAGCTCTTGATTCCTCTTCTTTTGCATGAGGGACACATATGTATATGTTACATATGCCTATCTTGCATGCTTGTTCATTCATAACAAATTTAATATATAAGGAATCCTATTCAAGATACGCGGCCATATCATATATGCTTGTTCACTTTCTATATATATCACTTTTTTTTTTCCTAATTAAAAACTAGAAGTATATGTTTTAATATTATCTTTCAGTAAATGAGCTGATCCTGATTCTTGACTAAGGCTTCTGATGACTGATGAATGATGATGTAAGGACAAACGTAGAAGGGGTGAAAAGGATGAAGTTCATCGCCATCAACATGAACCTTTAGCCAGTCACTCATGTATATATTATATTGTTAAAGTGTTGAATTTGAATAAGCAATGGGGTGTAATTAGTTTAGCTTTTCTAGCTAATATATCGTTAACCTAGCATTATCTTTTGTATTTAGATTTTTAGTCATTGTTTGTTCCAATTCGCATCTTATACGCTCAAAAATATAAATATAATACATGTAAACACTTCTATGCATGAGTGTAACAATTCGTTTAATCCTGTTGTGTGTTTCAACTTGGTATCAGAGTCATTCAATCTTCATGGCCTACAACTCTTCTTCATCTTCCTCCACTACCCACCCAACCAAACGTTATTCCCTAACACCTTTTGTGCCTTTTTTTATTTGTTAGAATATAGACATTTTAAAAATGTGGATATTTTCGTATCAATTATGAATAATCAATATATATATATATATATATATATATAAAAGCAGAAACCTCATATGAGAGTACATGAGATCCTGCCACGTGGTACTCTAATATTGTATTTAACCTTTTTTTACCTTTTTTCATTAAGTTTTTTTAACCGTTACCCAATATATCATAGCAATTTATTTTTACTACTATATAAATTTAGCATTTTTTACCTCTTTTTATTAAGTTTTTTTTACTGTTACTCAATAGATTATAGTAACTTTTTTTTACTGTCTTACCACGTGGCACTTTAATATTGCATTTAACATTTTTTACCTTTTTCATTAAGTTTTTTTAACCATTACCCAATAGATCATAGTAACTTATTTTTACTATTATATAAATTTAGCATTTTTTACCTCTTTTTATTAAGTTTTTTTTACTGTTACCTAATAGATTATAGTAATTTCTTTTTATTAATATATAAAATATGGGTTGTTCTTGACAATTAGACCCATAAGACCAAAATTAATTCACTATGAAAAACATTTTCATAGTAGACCAAACCTTATGAAAAACTCAAACTAGTTCTTACCTTACATATTATGACACAAGTTTGACCATTCCCACATGTAAATCAAAGCAAAAACTCTTACCCTCTTACAAACTCTTTTCTTCCTCCCCCACGTATAGGTGATACTTCTAGAAAATCTCATTCTCATGAAATCATGTCTTCATTTTTCCCCAATTTCAAATCAATATGCTTTTGTCTATCAATAATGTTTTATACAATTTATGCAGACTAATTCTCTGTCATCGACCCGTGCAACAAAAATATATATAAATCTTAAGATTCCTAAGGTTGCTGAAATAATTGACAAGTGCATATTTCTAAAATTTATAATAACAAAAAAGTCTATTAAATATCATATACTATCTCACAAAATGCCATTAACTTAATATTTTCTTTAAAAAATTCAATGATAGGAATGGTAAAAAGCATGATCCTATACAAGAAATACCAAAAATACATGCAAAAAAATTTTCATAGGAGGATTTATTTTTAAATATTATGAAGACAATAGTAAAGATAAAATGCATTGAATGAAATCCTACGAAACAGGTTTGTTAATCATTTCAATTTATACTCATCATTTACATAAAAAAATAATCATACATCATATTATTTGCATTAAAAAAATAATACATATTAATTTCAAAGTTCATTGCAAGATGTGAATTGCTAGGGTATTGCAATAATAAGTAATATTGATACAGCAATAGGTTGGAATTACATTTTATGCGTACTTTATGAAAGGAATGTCAAACTACAAGAAAAATTATTTTGATATGCAAAATGTGAAACAAAAATAAATCTTTCTATCCCAAAGTTAGAGGCACTCACATTAACTACATACTCTCCAAATATTTAGAATATATTTATCTCACCATAACTACTATATATATACAATTGCAAACTACTTCAGATACATGATTCAAATTGAAGTTTTTGATGCAACTATCAAAACAAATTTTGTGATATTCGATTGAGATGCCAAGAAAATCCTAATTGAATCTACAAGATATTTTGCTAAAAAATAAACTGAGGTACAACTTATTTAAATTATTGTAAAAATATTGATATTGGAGAACGAATTCCATGTTATTTGAAAAAAAATTAGGAAAAAAATGGATTTCTCTACTTTATTTGAATGAATTCAATCTAAAGGATGGTTCTGAAAATTACATAGTTGATAAGATTTTTGATGCACCTTCAAATGATAAAAATGTATGGAAGAAAAAAAAATACACAATTTAATATGCTATATTAATTCTTTTTGTTGCACTATTCCAAAATTAACAAAAATAAAAAATAAAAATATTTACAAAAAACTGTAACATCATTGAAATTTAATATAAATGCAAATACTATGAAAAATCTTAGCGACAAAGTCCAAACTTTTTAAGATCCAATTAAGAATCTCTCGATGCCAATTCATTAGTGATTAACACAAATGATGCAACAAAAGGAAAAAAAATGATGAATGTTCAAAAATTGAATAAATATGAACGGACTAAACTTCAAACGTTGAAAATAGAGAAATTAATAATGATAACAAGCATCACCGTACCTTAATAACAAAGATTGAAGAAACAAAAAAAAAAAGAAAAAAGATTTCGTAATGAAACTTTTTATTACATCATATAATAAAAATCAATAATATAGGATGAATTAATATGTTTTTATTAACTTTTATTATACAATATAACTCCAAGTTGTTTTAATTATTGCTCATTACTTAAACAAAATAATTATAATAGATATATGTGAGCAATTTATAATTGTTACTTTTTATAATAAACTCATTACTAACAAAATTTTATAATAAATATGCTATAATATATGTCTAATATTTTCCAAAAACAAATTTACATAAAACATTACAACAATATCTGTGCATCGCACAGGAAACTTACTAGTAATATAAAATAGTGGATGTAAATGAATATGAGAGAAAAATTTCCCTTTAAACATTGTTATAGCGTTGAGTATGTTGAGAGATGTTTGTTTTACAAATTTATAAATTGGAATTATTTACATAATATTCACATTAAATAAAGTAGACACATATTTAAGTGTCATTTCTTATCAAAACATACTCAACCTAGCTAGGTTTAAGCCTTAACATATGATTTCTTGCTCTCTCTTTTTTTTAGCTGTGAGGATAGCTAGTTATTATTGTCATAAACAAACAAGTTATTTTATAGAAACAACTGAAACATTAACTTTTATTATTATAAGCATCTGATCTTAATCATCTTTTTAAAGAAAATAATGATTTCGAAGAATATAAGACCTTATGGAGGCTCTTTCTCTTCAATGATATCGAACCTTTTTGTTACTCTAAATTGCTAGGGTTATTAATTAACGAGATCTCAGTTGAGGTCAATCCTTCACGGACTCTCGATCATCAAAATGGGTCTTGCAACAAAACACCTATATACTACACCTGAGACCAAGCAGTGGGGTTAACCAGAAGTTATCTTCAGGTTAAGTTAGAAATGGTGTTGAAGGAAAATTCTACAAACAATGGGTATTTATTTATTTATTTTTTTCATAGCTTTGCATGGAGATATGTCTCTGATATTTATAAGGTCTTCTCTATGAGGGTGAAATTGTGATTCTACTCTCCCTTGAATCCGGGATCAAGTCAATCACCCGGCACTCCTAAGGAAAGTCGGAGGAGAAGTGGGTGAATGACAACATCCTCTTCTTGCCTTTTCGGACTACACGACCAATAATTTAATTTGTCAAACAACAACAATAAATGTGAAAGTGAGGATTGTACTTTGCGGACTGTTATTAAGTACTTCAGGAGTATACTTCCTCCCTCCTATATAGAAGTTGGTTCCACCCGTACCATGGGGTCTACTCCTATATGAAATGAATGAAATATACTTTTGGAGTATTTAATAAATTTCCATACTTTGCACGAAAAATGTCAACTTGCACTTTTCATACATTCCACTAATTGCTTGCTATGTTCATATGATAAAGGAGGTTTGCTTAGCTAATCTCCATGGCCAAAGTTGGTCATTGAGGCACGATCTTCCCATGCTAGTCAAGGTGGTGGATGAAAATTGAATTCAAGGTAAATTTGAGATTCTACGCTCCCTTGAATTCAAAGATCAAGCCAATCACCCCACACTCCTATGAAAGTTCAAGGAAGAGTGGGTGAAGGATATCCTCTCCCCTAAACTATGAGAATGCATACTTATTCTCGTAAACTATACTTCATTTTACACATATCTTATAATCTATGAGAATGCACATTTTTCCCCTTTAAGTTATACCAATTTATACTTAACCCCCTAAATTTTGATAATACACACTTCCCTAAACTATTATCCATGGGATGGGATGGAGTGCAAAGTGTTACCTATGTAATAGTTTATAGGGGTAAGTGTGCACTCTTACAAATTAGAACAGTGAGGGTTAGGTAATAATTTGAGGGGAGGAGTGTAAAAATGAGTATATTTTAGTAATGTAAAGTGTAATTTTTCCAAAATGCAATTAAAGGTGGATATTGTAGTATGTACAAAACCTCATGTCAACTTGCATTTCTCAAACATTCCATGAACTGCTCGTTATCTTCATACGATAAAGGAGGCTTGCTTAGCCAATTTCCATGACCAATTGAGGGGTACAATCCTCCTGTGTGAACATCATGTCGATCGGCACAGATCGTGCCCTAAAATTGAGGTGGTGGATGAAGATTGAATTGAGGATTTAGAAGCCCTAGCGGAGGGTTTAGCTTGAATGTGAACATGCTGTGTTTGAATCCAATGGGCTTGGAGCCCACGGTACTAAAAATTGGGCCCAAGGCCTTCCCCAAGAATTAGATGGCAAACGTTAAATTTGTCTGCATTGTTACAACAAGCTATCGTTAATTGATAGAAACTAATATCTAGGGTTAATTATTATCCTAGTCGTGACTAGTATCCCTCCCCAAATATTGAATTAATGGATTATGTTATTACGATTGAAGGTGACAATAATCGCAGTAGATGCAGTTTTTATCATTTAATAAACATGAATATTTAAGTAGTTATGTACTTATGTGTGAATAGGCTTAAAGGATTTGCATGATTCTAGTAGTATGAACTATGAAATTGGAAGCATGTAAGTATAAGAAATATATAGCACCCGCTTAACCTCTAGTAGTCTCTTCGATTATCATGATGAAGAGAAGATTTACATAATTCTCTAGGCAGCTTGACCAGTTCGAGCATACCTTAGCAGAAAATAGATAAGCGATGTGGCTTTCCAAGAGCAATGTTTCAAAGAAGAGGAGGCATTTAAACCTTAGGTGGCGTTTGGATCCAACTTAATGTTGGTGTGTTTTCATTTTCCACGTTTTGCATCTTTTTTTTTTTTTTTTTCGGTTCTGCTGCGGGGGGACAAGGGGTGCAGGCGTGTACTGTGCGCACACTATGCGTGCACTGTACACGCACTGTACATACACTGTTTATGTACTTTTTTAGCAATTTTTTATTAAAAATGCATCCCGCAGTACTATTCACATATTAAAAAATTATTTTGCTACAGTATTTTCAGTTTTCAGTTTTCAGCAATAAAAATTAGTTTCAGTTTTCACTGAAACTATCGAAATTAATTTAAAAAAAATACTAAAATCGCGAGATGCCATCTGAGAAGTCAAACCTCAAGTCAGGATAAGAATTTCAAATCTTTGAACTAGGATTACCGAGAAAATTTTGCTTACAAAAAAGAAAAAATAGAAGGTAATCAATGAAGGAAATGCACCTGAAAAAAAAAAGGCTAAATTAAGTACAATTTGCCCCTTAAAGTTCAAGGTTATTTTTATTTTGGCAATTAATTTTCATATGAAAGTTTTCATTTTATCCTTTATGTTTGATTCCGTTTAAGGGTTTTTGACATTTAATTTCCTCAAACTTCAAAAAAACTTAATATAAGTTTCTAGCTCTGTGTTGGGATCAACTTTTATGATTAAGTTCTTCTAATTGCGGGCATATAATCCATGGTATTAATTTCATGGCTTCTTCTTTCAAGAAGGTTCAGTTTTGTCATGTTCGTAATCGTAAACCATGTAATTTTGTAATTCACAGGCTTACTCTACAAGCTAGATCTTCTAATCCTCTTTTTCGTTTAGATGAAATCTATTCTACCAATATTCATGATATATATAATGTTGATTTGTTTAGCAAGGAATAAAAAGTTGCTTTCATTTGTTTCTTAAAAAAGGAGAAAAAAAAAGTTATTCTAACTAAAATTTTCAAATACAGTAATATTATTTAATATTTGCAGAAAATTTTAGGTTCATAATTTAAATCCCCTCTCTCTAGATTGGGGAAAAGTCAAAGGAAGGGTCCCTTAGATGGTCCTCCATAGCTTGCGGCTGCAAATGGTGTTTTATGGAGTATGTCCTAGGCCCTAAAGTAGATTGGGCTATGGATGTCGAAGTTTCTAGGCCTATGGGTGCATGAACTCAGGCTTCAGGTTTGTAACATATGGGGTCCTAATAAAAAGATCTGTTTATTTTATTGGAATTGAAATATTTTTGTTGAAAGTACGGTGAATAAAGGTAAAAATTAGTTAACATAATACAGTGAGATCCATAAATAGTACCAAAAAGTGCAATGAAACTCATAAATAATAGCAAAAATAAATTAAATAATACAATAAATTGACAAAAAATAAGCTATCCAAACGCAACCTTATACCTCAGACAAGCAGCTTGGCAATGTATAGGTGTGGAAGTGGAAATCCAAATTATCCAGTATGATAACCTTTCTTTTTTTAATGATTAAAAAAAATTCCTTCTATTCCATGTCATTATTTCATTGTGTGCACTACTCAATTTCTCTAGTGAGCACTGATTTGAAATAATTTCTCTCTTATTCTCAATTATATATAATTATTCATCTTATAATTAGCATGATTGTCACCCTTTAATTAGTTTTCCTATTATAAATCATCTAACTTTTTGAAGCTTTATAATATGGATACTATCATGATATCCATTTTGTCTGTTTTTTAAATCGTAGACCGAACATAGAACAAAAGCACAATATCATTTCAGTCTAAATCTATCAAAACATAAATGCCACATCCATTAAAGTATAAAGAAAAAAGCAAAAGAAAACTAGCACACGATGTCTTAAAAGCCAGATAAAAATGGAGGGGTGAGAGTAAAAGGTTAGCAATGTAATGGACTTATCTTTATCTGTTTAGTTAATATATCTTCTTTATTATAACAATTTTTTTTATTAGTATAAAATTAGATAAAAAATACATTCTTTTTGAGGAATTAGGAGTAAAGATGAAAGTAAACTCAATCAATTCATACAGATTGGCAGCCTAAAAAGATAGGAGAAAGCCTACTTTGGCATCCTTATACCTTAGCATTTGAAGGATATGATTAAAGTTAAAAGTTAAAACAGGAAAATCCTGATTTTAGTGTGCTTTTTCTCTTTACCTTAGGTAAAGACATATAATATGACATTGACAAGCAAAAATGTTTGACAGGGCAGCTCCTAGATGATCCACACGGAGCTGGAAAAATGTGACAATGGGGCCAAGGTCAAATTAAGGATATAAAAGATGGACAAAGGCAATCTCAATAGCATCACCAAGTTTTTTTTTTGTATTATTATTTATTTAAATTCATAGAATCTATATATATATATATATATATATGTATGTATGTATGTATGTATGTATGTATGGACACGAAAATTTAGCAGCCCAAACCCACTGAAAATAGTGAGATTAGAGTTCCTAAACCCGGCCCAAATCAATAGATACTTGTATAGATGATGGGATGAACAAGTTTGGGTTTCGTCCGATGACACAAATAGAGAAAAAAAGGACTAGAGGTCTTAGGTTTAAATATATGAATAGATCTTTACAAGCTCATCCGAGGACAATTCCTAGTTGTTACAAATATTTTTTACTCTTTCTCTTAGTTACTGTTCTAGTTGTGATCTCTTTTCTTAATTCTCGCTAGATCCCCCTTGTTTGAGAGTCTATTTTCTTTATATACTCCATGGCATTTTGCATCCTAGCCCTCCATCTTCAATTTCCCAAATCTCTTTAAGACACTTGTGCCATTAGACTTCTGGTAAAGGTGGTGAAAGGAACTTCTAAGCTATAGATCCACTGTTTAGGTCATTTCCTCATTAATGCAGCTGATAAAGCTGTTGCCAATCATTTAATGCGGATGAACAAGTGAGACTTTACAAGAAACTTCCCACAAAGATCACCTTTAACCCCTGAGGCACCCACCTTCACCCTTTATATCCCCCAAGGACGCTCCGCCACTTTCCCTTCTCTCCTCAGACCACCTCACTCCTCGGGCCATGGATGCTCCTTCAAGAGGAGCAGTTGAAGGCTACAACGATGTCTCCCATCTTTGGTCCTCGGGTCCCCACAATAGTCCTAAAATCCTACTTGTGCTTAGTGTCTGTGGGAATCCTACCTGGTTCCCCCTCTTTGGTGGGGCAATGCAATCTATCATGCCACTCTCTCGAGATGATGAGAAAATCATTGTCCATACCCTTATTTGATTCTAGCATACATGAAAATAACCTAACGGGAAAGAACCATACATTTGATTTAATAGTTGGTCCATTTCCCTTTTTCCCCTCTCTAACAGTTGTACACCTAGTTTACGTCATGCCATGTGAGGTTGGTCCCAATTTTTTGATTTATCATGTCTACACTGTCGAGGACTCTAAAGACGTTCGAGGTACATTGGGTGGGGGTCAACCTATAGTTTATAAAGAGGTCCCTAGTGACCTTACATACGGAAATTTCCATCCCACCTTCTATGAAGGCGATCATCGGAATTATCACTGATCCTAGATCTCTATTCTTAACTAACCACTCTCCTAACTCACAGTGTTAAATTTCAACACCGTTAGGGATCCTATATTTGGTCCTAAAGGTAGCCATGCCTTCAGGAGTATCTACTAGCTTAGCAAATCTACCCATGACAATATATGGTGAAGGTAATAAATAATCTAAGTAAAAAATATAAAAGGATCTAGATGCACCTACTCGTAATGGAAGAATCTCTCCTCGGACCGTTGTTTCATTGAAGGATTGCGAAGTGAATAAATGGGGCAAAGGTACCTTCAGCCTCTCCTTATATAAAGGTGAAAATGATCGGTAAAATTCCCACTCATAAATGAGAGTGAATCAGGACTGTAGGATCATCATTGTACTGTAAAACGTGAGGAGACAAACAGTCACTTGACACCATAAACGTGAGATCGTGGATACCGAAGTGTTAGAAACCTGCTGATGACAGGTGAAGAGATGTTACCACGTGGAAACGCGTTTGGCATGTACGGATTGTGGTAGTACTACTAAAACCTTACTTTTTACCTCAGTGGAAATAGCAAGGTTTTAGGGGGCTATTGTGGGGACTTGAGGACCGAAGATGGGAGACACCATTGTAACCTTCAATTGTTCCTCTTGAAGGAGCATTCACGACTTGAGGAATGAGGTGGTTTGATGAAAGAAGGGAAAGTGATGGAGCACCGTTGGGGAATATAATGGGTGAAGGTGAATGCCTTAGGGGTTAAAAGGGCTTTTTGTGGAAAGTTTATTGTAAAGTCTCACATGTTCCTCCACATTAAATTTTTGGCAACAGCTTTATCAGCTGCATTAATGAGGAAGTGACCTAAACAGTGGATCCACAGCTCAACAATTTCTTCCACCACCTTCACCAAAAGTCTAATGGGACAAGTGTCCTAAGGAGATTTAGGAAATTGAAGATGGACGGCTAGGATGCAAGATGTCATGGAGTATATAAAGGAAATAGACTCTCAGACAAAGGAGATCCAATGAGACTTAAGAAAAAGAGATCACAGTTAGAACAATAATTGAGAGAAAGAGTGAACAGTATTTGTAACATGAACATCGTCCAAGGGCAAGCTTGTAAGGATTCATTCATATATTTAAATCTAAGGCCTCTGATCCTTTTTTCTCTATCTGTGTTCTCGGGCGAAACCCAAACTAGTTCACCCCATCCTCTATACAAGTATCTATTGATTTGGGTCAGGTTTAGAAACTCTAATCTCACTATTTTCAGTGGGCTTGGGCTGCTAAATTTTCGTGTTCATATAATATATAATTTGGGAAAATAAAAATGTTGTAGACATTTAATTTATTTATATACTATGAAAGTGGCACTGATGGGGAATGAAAATGAATGTGATGGAGATACTCGAGTAAATGCGACAGTATAGGGATGGAAGGTTTATTGCTGACGGATCTAAGGAGCATGGACCCACAGTGGACGGAAGCAAGTGACACATGGCAGTTATTTTTCCAAATTTGGCTCCAATGTTTCCTAAATGGAATTGACTTGCGGTTCACATTAGGTCTGATATGGTTCTTGCTTGCTCTCCACGCAAAAGTGTATAAGTAGCGTTCTTGCATCACACACTTAACCCTAATCAAGAAGACTCCTATAAGGAAAAGAAATCTAAGAGGATTAATCCTAAAAGGAAAGGGCTTCGTAGCCAAGGCACGAATACTAAACTTACACTATTATAAATACCTCGAAACTCTCACAAATCAAGGTATGCATAATTCTCTCAACTTTGACACTCTAGGGTTACGAACAATTCTAACTTAACCGTCGGAGGGTTTTTGGCCGGCACCACACTGGTGTCCTCTGTAAGGTCTTTTCTTTTTAGTTGTGCAGGTATTCCTTAAGCGTCGTGAGGATCGTGTGACTTACTGGTGATATTTTGGCATCATCAATTGGCGCCGTCTATGGGAAAATAGTAATCAGCCATTACCACTATTTTAAAAATCCGACCAGCCGGTCCGACCGGTTCAACCGAAAAAATTGGTCCAGTCCGGGCCGGTCAAAACCGATCAATAACCGGTCAAAAATAGAAAATTTTGAAAAAACTGGTTTGATGTCCGGTTCGGTTTTTAAAACTATGGTCATTACTTTATTCCTAGGACAAAAAGTTGCATGGTACTCACTAGATCGATGGCAACAACTAATAATCAGGGCGACGAACCACACATTACAACGTTGGAGAGACAGGTCCAAATGCTCGCAGTGGCGGTTGAATGCCTAACCAAACAGAATCACGATTTGGAGGAGCAATTACGTCAGAAGAATGCACATCCTGGCACATAAGAGGAAGACTAGGAGGAGCAAGTACTGATAGGAGGAATCCTGAAGGACCCGAAGGTAGCAACACTCGGAGCAGACCAAAGCGACAGAACACCAGTCGGCCAGCTATCTTTGACACTCTACCACCTCACATCGCCGCGGAGATGCAGGTGATGCAGGAACGAATGGACGTGATGATGAACACCCTCAGAGGACGAGTATCCAGCGACTTCGACAACCTAGTCCAACGAACTAATTCACCTTTCACGGCACATGTCACTTCATGTCCTCTTTCCCCAATATTTCGCATGCCTCAAGTGGAGAGCTACGACGGGTTCAAGGACCCCCTGGACCATTTGGAATCCTTTAAGACTATAATGCACCTTCAAGGAGTTTCAGATGAGATCATGTGAAGGGTCTTCCCTACTACGTTAAAGGGATCTACGAGGATCTGGTATAGTAGGTTGACACCTAATTCAATTAGCACCTTTAAGGAGTTAGACGCTCAATTCGTGTCACACTTAATCGGGGTCACTAATACAAGAAGTCCACAGCGTGTCTGATGAGCATTAGACAACGGGAAGATGAGACACGAAGGTCGTATATAACATGATTCAACAAAGAGGCTCTTTCAACAGATGAAGCGGATAATAAGATACTAGTAGCAGCATTCACCAATGGGCTGCAAAAGGGTAAGTTCCTTTTCTCCTTATAAAAGAATGACTCAAAAACCATATCCGACGTGCTTTACAGGGCGACAAAGTACATGAACGTGGAAGACGCGTTGCTAGTAAGAGAAGAAAAGCCTAGGAAAAGGGAGAGACAGGAGGAAGCGCGGCCAGAAAGGGGACAAAAGGTGGCCAGAGTGGGAGAACAGCGGGAGGATAGATGTTCAAAACCACCCGCAGGGAAGTTCACAAGCTTCACCCCCTTGACGGCCTCGATTGACCAAGTATAGTTGCAGATAAAGGATGAAGAAGCCCTGACATTCCCTGGAAAGCTAAGAGGGGATCCTAATAAAAGGTCAAGGAATAAGTATTTCCGTTTCCATCGTGACCACGACCACGATACATCTGACTGCTACGACCTGAAGCAACAAATCGAGGCACTTATAAGGCAAGGGATGCACGACGTTTTCAAAAGATGATATCCCGATCATAGAGTTTTCAGAAGAGGATGCACGACGTTAGCACCAAAGATGGCACGAGTTGATATCCCGATCATAGGGTTTTCAAAAAGGATGCACGAAGTCTTTACCATCCGTATAACGACGCGCTTGTCGTCAGCATACGAGCAGGGGATTACAATATGCATCGAGTACTGGTTGATAACGGAAGCTTAGCGGACATTCTATATTACCCCGCATTTCAACAAATGGGGATTAGTAGAGAACAACTAGTTCTAGCCAACGATCCACTCTTCGGATTCAAAGGGACAAGAGTCTACCCCCTTGGTGCCTTCACATTATCTGTAACAGCGGGAGATTACCCCCAACAAATCATTAAGGATGTGGTTTTTCTTGTAGTCTATTGCTCATCTGCCTATAATGCTATTCTTGGACAGCCTACTCTCAATGCATGGAGAGTTATAACTTTGACCTACCATTTAATGATCAAGTTCCCTACCGAATATGGAATTGGAGAGCTGCGTAAAAATCAGGTTGCCGCACGTGAATGCTATGTGACCATGATGGAGATGGACGACCACCTACAAGCATTGAACGTCAAGGAACAGCGAATTGTAGCATAATTGGTGGAAGAATTGGAAGAAGTACCCCTCGATGACTCAAGGCCCGAACGGACTACAAGAATTGGTACATTACCCAGCCAATCAATAAGGCAAACCCTCGCAACGCTCCTAAGGGAAAATCAAGACATGTTCGCGTGGAGTCATGAAGACATGCCCGGGATCGATCCGTCAGTAATAGTCCACAGGTTGAATGTGTCACATTCATTCTCTCCTGTTCGATAGAAGAAGCGAGTGTTCGCTCCTGAGAGGTATCGGGTCATCGCTGAGAAGGTCCAGAAGTTACAGGAAGCAGGTTTTATACGAGAAGTACACTATCCGAATTGGTTGGCAAACGTGGTGATGGTCAAAAAAGCAAATGGAAAGTGGAGATTATGCGTTGACTTCACAGATCTAAACAAGGCTTGTCTGAAAGATAGTTATCCGCTCCCGCGTATTGATACCCTAGTGGATTCAATCGCAAGACATAAACTTTTAAGTTTCATGGACACGTTCTCCGGTTACAATCAGATCAAGTTGGATGAAGTTGATCAAGAGAACACATCGTTTGTTACAAGTCAAGGGTTTTTTTGCTATAAAATGATGCCTTTCGGACTCAAAAATGCTGGGGGCCACATATCAAAGATTAATGAATAGGATGTTTGCGCACCAAATTAGAAGGAATGTGCAAGTTTACGTGGATGACATGCTAGTGAAGAGCATTCGAGAATCCGACCACTTGAGCGACCTCTAGGAGACTTTTAACACTCTTCGGTCCTACAATATGAAGCTAAATTCCAGCAAATGCATGTTCGAGGTTACAACAGGAAATTTTTTGGGTTTTATGGTGTCCCAAAGAGGTATTGAGGTCAACCCGAAAAAGGTGAAGGCAATAATGGACTTAACTCCCCCAAAGATGGTAAAGGAGGTCCAAACTTTGAATGCCAAGATAGCAGCCCTAAACAAGTTCGTTTCAAGGGCGACGGACAAATGTCACTCATTCTTTCACACATTAAGGAAATCATTTGAATGGATGGACGAATGCCAAAAAGCGTTTGAAGATTTGAAGACGTACCTCTCTTCTCCGCCATTACTTAGCCCATCCAAGCCGAAGGAAGAATTATTTTTGTATCTAGCTGTCTCCCCAGCGGCCGTCAACATGGCTCTCATTAGAGAAGAAGATAAAGTGCAAAGACCCGTGTACTTTATAAGCCGGGCGCTTAGAGGAGTAGAAGAGAGGTACCCCCAAATGGAAAAGTTAGCCTTCGCATTAGTAACCGCTACACGAAAACTAAAACCATACTTTCAAGCACACATCATAAATGTTATGACAAACAAGCCCTTACGGAAAGCAATGAGTAGTCCTGAAGCAGCAAGACGAATGGCATTATGGGAGGTCGAGCTAAGTGAGTTCGATGTTCATTATCGACCGAAAGCTATTGTAAAAGGACAGATCCTAGTGGACTTCATCACGGAGTTCACCGCCATGGAGGACCAGGGGGCAAAAGAAGTTCCCATATGAAGTATTCACATAGACGGATCCTCCAACAAACATGCAGGTAAGGCCGACATGGTAATCCTCACACCAGAAGGGGACAAGATCAAGTGCATAGTCCTTCTAGACTTTTTGACAACAAATAACGAAGCAGAATATGAAGCCCTAGTAGCGGGATTGGACCTCGCAATAGCTGTAGAAGCTGGAAGTGTGGTCGTCTACTCTGATTCTCAAGTCATCACCAGCCAGGTTAGTAGAGGTTACGAGTGCAGGAATGAAAGAATGAAGAGGTATCTCGATGAAGTAAAAAGTCGAACGAGTAACCTCTAGATCAAATTGGTCCAAATCCTAAGGGAAGAAAACCAAGAGACCGATCGACTTGCAAAAGCAGCTTCCGCAGAACCAATGATCGTCCCCGACCAGGTATTATCCTTTTTTCAACTCTCATCACTAATAGATGGTACTAGCATGCAGGAGGTAAGTGGTGAGCATTATTGGATGACTCACATAGCTGCATATCTAAAGGACGGCAAGCTGCCCGACGACAAAGAGGCCGCAAGAAAGTTGAGAGTTAAAGCCTCCCGATTCGTCATGATTAAAAACATTCTATACAAAAGGGGTTTCCCTCGACCTTACCTCAGATGTCTGGCTCCTGAAGAGTTGGATTATGTCATGAGGGAGGTCCATGAAAGGATTTGTGAAAACCACTCGGGGTCAAGGTCTTTAGTGCACAAGCTTTTTAGGGCAGGATACTACTGGCCAACGATGTAGAAGGATGCCAATACATATGTCAGATCCTGTGACAAGTGCCAACGGTTTAGCAATATCATAAGGCAGCCAACAGAGGAACTCACACCCATGACGGCCCCATAGCCGTTCGCACAATGGGGGTTAGACATCATAGGCCCATTCCCAACAGCGGTAAGGCAGTTGAAATTCTTAGTGGTTGGCATTGACTACTTCACTAAATGGGTGGAAACAGAGGTTTTGGCCATTATCACGGAGAAAAATATCCGTAACTTTGTGTGGAGGAATATTATTTGCAGGTATGGTATACTTAGAGTGCTAGTTTCTGATAATGGGAAGCAATTCGATGACGATACATTCAGAGATTTCTGCTCTTAGTTAGGGATAAAGGACCACTACTCGTCACCCGCCCATCCGCAAGCTAACGGACAGGTTGAGGTCACGAACCGATCCTTGCTCAAAATCATCAAGACTCGGCTAAAGGGGGCAAAGGGCATATGGCCGGATGAGTTGCCGAGTGTTTTATGGGCGTACAGGACAATTGCAAGAACACCAAAGGGAGAAACACTGTTCCGGTTGACGTATGGTAGTGAAGTTGTCATATCGGCAGAAGTAAGGCTTACAAGCTACCAGGTTGGAAACCACAACGAGCGTAAGAATGATGAAGCCATGCACCTACAGCTTGATCTAGTGGACGAAGTCAGGGTGGCAGCAGAGCAAAGATTAGCGCGATACTAGGTTGAAGACCTTGTCTTGAGGAGAGTACTCGACACCACAAAAGATGCCTCTCAGGGGAAGCTAGGACCTAACTGGGAAAGACCATACAGGATCACCTCATGGCATAGGAAGGGAACATACTACCTAGAGACACTGAACGAGAAAACGTTAAGTCACCCATGGAACGCAGAGCACCTAAAGGAGTACTATCAATAAATGATGAACAAAGACGGCAGTAGCACCACCCTCCTCATTTCTAGTTTATCTTTTACAGTAGATAATTATAGCTTTTATTTTCTATAGTACTTTAGAGCCTGAAGGGCAATTTTCTTATTTTTTATGGACAATATTCTACCTAACCATTATAATAAGAAGAGTTTATTCAGAACATATAGAATGTTTATTGACCAGGTTTTACCAAGTCCACAAAGTGGACGGATCATCCAAAGAATGATGAAATTCACAAAATCCATCCCAAGAAGGATGAAAATCTATCAAAGTCCACAAAGTGGACGGATCATCCAAAGAATGATGAAATTTACCAAATCCACAAAGTGGACGGATCGTCCAAAGAATGATGAAATTTGCAAAGTCCATAAAGTGGACGGATCATCAAAAGAATGATGAAATTTACCAAGTCCACAAAGTGGACGGATCATCCAAAGAAGGATGAAATTCACAAAATCACAAAGTGGATGGATCATCCCAAGAAGGATGAAAATCTATCAAAGTCCACATAGTAGACGGATCATACCAAGAAGGATGAAAATCTATTAAAGTCCACATAATGGACGGATCATCCAAAGAATGATGAAATTTACAAAGTCCACAAAGTGAATGGACCATCCAAAGAAGGATGAAAATCTATCAAGTTCACTTAGTGGACAGATCATCCCGAGTAGGATGAAAACTTACCGTCCACATAATGGGGGAATCATCCCAAGTAGGATGAGGATTTACCATCCACATAATGGACGGATCATCAAAAATGAGGATAAATGTCTAATCCATATAGCGGACGAATCCTCCCAAGTAGATGAATACCTACTAATTCCAAAGTAAATGTCTATCAAGATAGAGTTTATGAATAATCTTAGGATTGCCTAAATCCATTATAAGATGGATAAAATCCATCAAGTCCATCCAAACAGACGGATTACTAATGACAGGTAAATTAACAAGGATGGCCACACACATTTAATACTTAGTGGACAGATCTACCAGTAAAGACTACGGAAAGCAGTTTGAAAAGTATAAGTTATTTACAAAAAACAAGAACAAAGGTATAAATTAGTTGAATAAATTGTTCCCCAATACATTCCAAAAAAAAAATTAGAGCTTTGACGGATATCAGCCTTGACGGATACAAACATTTACTCCTGGATCACGACAGTATCCTCCTGGGCATCGGGACCCTTCGGCAAAGGAGGACAGATATCAGCTTCGACGGGCTCTCCCTCACCAGGCTCTTGAACTTCGCCGCCACTTTGTTCTCCCCTAAAGAGCTCGTCTGTATCTTCGGTATCAATAGGACGGGCAGTAGTCTGACCTTCGGAATCTATGGTAATATGAGACAAGTCCAGGTCCGGGAAAGAAGTTTTAACTTGACGAAGGCAGTCGTCGAATCCGTCAGCAAAAGACATGCCTAGTTCGCTTAGAAAGGCGTCGGAGTCCCAGTAGTCCCTTATAGCGTCATCTTTTGCATGACGGAGTCTTTCAGACTTCTCGGCCAGGGCATCCTTCATGGCATCAACTTCCTTCTCCAGTTCACCCTAAACTTGCTCGGATAGTTTGAGCTTTTCTTCATGACGAAGTTGCCAAGCTTTCAGCTCCACCAATTCTTCCTCCGTCTTCGCTGCCTTTGCACGAACGCGCTCTAAAGCTCTCTCTTAAGAAAGGCAGCAATCCATTAGCCCTTTCACCATCAAAACCCCCTGCAACGGAAAAAATGATTAGCTCGAAGCAGATGGAAGTACAACGGAAATACCAATGACAAAGACATACCTGGGTTAGTGAGAATAAAGCCGTCTCCCCCTTGGCCTCAATAGCGTGATTACCCAGATCCTCGTAGTCTTCGTCCTTGATGATGGACGTGATCTGACGGAGAGTATGCTGGGAATCTTCGCGAAGAAGGACCGGCGGCTTCTCCTTCACAGGGTCTAGATTGATCATCAAACCCTTACCTACTCCAAGTTTGGGGGGCACCTTCGACCCATCAGTTGCTTGAACTGCAGCAAGCCCCGTCACCTCCTTTTGTCTCTTGGAGAAACGGTCTGGCCTCTCGGACAGCTGCCTCTTAGTGGACGGATGAGATGCACCCGTCTTCACAATAGCATCTACGCCTTGTTTTTTCTTGGCTGTAGCTTGCTGCTTAATAATCGCCTTTCTTCTAGCATCATCCATTCCTACAAAGAATAGATAAGGAAGAACAATGGTAAAAACATAAGAGCAGCAACTTTGGGTTAAAAAAGACTTACGTTTGCGTATTCCTGCGTCGTATCGACGGGCAGCAGTTGTGGGTTCTGGACCGTCACAGTACCAATGCAGGGTATCCAAGGTGACGAGCTTTATCCATGTTCTCTCCGACAAGCTAGTTTTCTGGAAGATTCTTTTTAGAAATCCAAACTGCTCAATAGTAATTGGTGGACGGTTACGCGCTGCAAAAAGTGAACGATTAGAATAACATCAACGCCTGAATAGAAGTTAAGCAGGATGGACATATACCAGACGGTGGCATTGTGCCCCAAGTCTTATCTACAGGCATGTACTCATGATCGTTAGGACGACTCATCCAATTGTCCCCTTGAAGGAAAAAAGATCGACCTTTCTAGTTGCGATTAAAGTCTGGGGTCTCAGACACTAGCCTAAACACAGGACTCCTCGGCACGAAGCTATACATGCCCCTCGATTTGACTATCTCGGATGAACGGGAACAATGAAAGAATTCCTCCACTGTTAACCGTTTCGTCTCGTTAGACATTGTGCCATACAAAACCTCAACACTCAGGAAAACCCTCTAGGCATTTGGCGAAATCTGGGTGACAGCCAAACTCAGGTACTGAAGAAGACGACGATGTAAGGCACTTAAAGGAAAGCGTAGGCTCGCTTTTAGCATTTGCCTGTATATACCGACGTCTTCGAGACCCTTGTAGTAGCATTTCTCGGACTTAAACGGTAGACGAATGGGTATGGTGTCGGGTATTTGGTACTTCTCCCTAAGTGTGTTAAAGTGTTGTTACTTGATGGAAGAAACGAAGTCGTTCACCATCCACAAAGGGAGCATGATGAATTCTCTGAACCCATCAGTAACTATGACGGATTGGACGGGAGGGTCTATACCATCTAAGTCATCATTAGAATCATATTCTGACTCGTCCTCATCCCACCCTTCATCTTTCACATTGGAAGGAGAGCTGGCTGACGGTTCCCTCTCTTCAATAGAGGTGCTCGGGTCTGCTTAACGTGACGGGTACACCTCCTAGTAGACAGCTTCATCGCGGACAAAAGACTAACCACTAGAAGTCTCACTAGATATCGGACACCTACAAATGACGGGTAAAGGAAGCCTAAGACTCTAGATCTACACGGACAACGGACCAATACAAAGTAAAAGGGAGAAATTACCAAGAAAAGAAGGTATTCACAGTTGGATGATGCGAAAAAGTGACGAAAGAACTGAAAGGACGATAGAGCAGCAACTTCTTGAGGCGACGGATTTCACGAAGTGGACGGTAGCGCTCTGAATAGCCAAATTTTTTACAAAACGTAAAAATGAAAAGGATGGACAGTATATATATAGAGGGAACGACGCGAAAGACAAAAGGACGCCTCGATTCCAATGAACCATCAATCAAGTCCCGCCATGTGTCCCTAGTACATTTATGATCCTGCTCCAATCTGGCAATCAAGACATGCCTATAAAAATTAACGTGACGGACCCGTAGAGGCAAAACTAACCGTCACCCCATAATCCCATAAAGAATACGTAACGGATCCATAGAATCAAAACTATCCGTCGTTCCATGAGCCCGTAAAAGATAGATGGCAGAATCATGGAATGAGGGGGCAACTGATGGGGAATGAAAATGAATGTGACGGAGATACTCGGGTAAATGCGACGGTATAGGGATGGAAGGTTTATAGCTGACGGATCTAAGGAGCACGAACCCACAGTGGACGAATGCAAGCGACACGTGGCAGTTATTTTTCCAGATTTGACTCCAAGGTTTCCTAAATGGAATTGACTTGTGGTTCACATTAGGTCTGATATGGTTCTTGCTTGATCTCTATGCAAAAGTATATAATGAGCGTTCTTGCGCCACACACTTAACCCTAATTAAGAAGACTCCTATAAGGAAAAGAAATCTAAGAGAATCAATCCTAAAAGGAAAGGGCTTGGTAGCCAAGGCACGAATGCTAAACCTACACTATTATAAATACCTCGAAACTCTCACAAATTAAGGTATGCATAATTCTCTCAACTCTGGCACTCTAGGGTTGCGAACAATTTTAACTTGACCGTCGGAGGGTTTTTGGTCGGCACCACACCGGTGTCCTCTGTAAGGTCCTTTCTTTTTAGTTGTGCAGGTATTCCTTAAGCGTCGTGAGGACTGTGTGACTTACCGGTGATATTTCGGCATCATCAGGCACCAATCATTTTTTTACTTTGATAAATTATTACAAGTGTAAGATGGAGGATTTGAATTCTAATTCTCTTCATAAAAACACTAATTATATTTATATTCATGTTGTCATTTTATATTTTATAAGTCTTTTTAAAAAATTTGTAGCAATTTTAACATTTTTTTAATTAACATAGCTAGACTTTATTTTCTTAAAGTAAGTTTATTTTTATCTTCAAAATTCATCTTACTTTCATTGTGTGTACAATATGTAGGCATTTTTAGAGTCCTATGTGTATATGTTGCTCTTCTGTAATTTGATACATAAACATAGCCAAAAACAAACTTGAAATATATTCTTCTGATATGTTTCGCTTTCCTTAAAATGAAGAAGAAAAAAAATTGGAGTCAAAATTCTTTAAGTTTTTAACTAATTTGGATCACATTTAATGTATTGTCCCACACGCTTGAAGAGCTTTGGGGTAGCATATAAAAATAGTTCTAGCCATGCACGTTAGAAAATTAAACTCTCTACGATAGCTACAATAGAAAATTAACTCTCTATGATACCCCATAGCTCTTCAAGTGTGTGGGACAATACATTAAATGTGATCCAAATTAGTTAAAAACTTAAAGAATTTTGACTTACATTATGGACTCACTGTGCATAGGCATAACGTGGCTTGCTTGAACTCTTTTTCTATTTTTGGGTCAACAAGCTGGCGATTTAATTTATCTCATTTTCATTCCAAGGAAAATATACCGTCTTTCTATTTATTGTTTTTAAAGTATAACTCTATTTTGGTCTAATTTATTTTTATTTTTTGATTAAATAAATCAATGAACATATATAAAATATTACCAAACCAAATTAGAAGGGCAGAGGAAAGAGGATAGTGCACTCATGAACAGAGGAACAAATTAGAATGGCTGGTTTGGTACTCAGAAATAGATTCATAAATGAAATTACTATTTCTTTGTAACTATTGTTCAATTATTTTGTTACATATTCTTTACAAGGAACAGTTATTATTTAAAATTTGAATGAGTAATAGAAATTTCTTACTAAAAGGCTTGTAATAAATATTCCTTGCCTAATGTAATAGCTTAATAAATTATTTTTAAAAAAATTATGAATTTATATTTAAAAAAATCACAAACTCTTTTTTTTTTTTTTTAAATCAAGTTTGTTTTATATATCATCATCTTATTAAAAGCATGTGACTTTGTCATTTGTTAGAATTACACTCCTGATTATTAAAATGATTAAAACCCTTTAACAACCAATCCATTAAACCCATTAAAAGGCCACATCCACCAGTAATACCTTTTTTTTTTTTTTTTAAGATAATTACAACATGCTACTAACCCGCAACTCGAACCATTTCCCCCTCTAAAGCTCCAAGCACTCTGTGCAGGGGAAGTGCCACCAGTAATACTTAGTTTAGTTCAAGATGCTTCATTTGTGTTTAATTTTATACTAAAGTACACTTTTGGTCATTAAAACTTTGGATTATTTTTACTTTGGTTATTTCTATTTTAAAATTTTTATTGTCGCCATTCACATTTGATCTCATTTTCATATTGGCCCTATTATCCATTTATGTTAGTAATATAATCAATAATTCCCTTCATATTCAACTATTTAAAAAAATGTAGTGAGCTCATGTGATAATAATATTACTCACACCACAGTTTATTACCTTTAAAAAAATTATACACCTATCATTACTAATATAATTTCAACCAACCTTCTATTGATTTCTCTAATTCCTTCTTCTTCTTTTTTCACACAAACAACGTGCATGCCATTTTGTAGAGAACATCACTCTATTCCTATGAAGCCATAAGCAAGGGAAAAAGCTAGGGTTTGAGGGGGGCAATTGCCACCGTTGGCCGATATAGTTGTTTCAACGAAAGAAAGGCCTTTCCTTATTATTTTATTTTTTATTTTGGATTGCTTGTCCTCTGATTGGGCAGCATGGAGGCGACATTTTGGAATCATATATGGCAGCACTGCCATTGCATTTTCTTTTGCCACTGTTTGGTTCTTGTAAGAATTAATGGCCTGTTTGGGAGTTAAAAAAAGGAGGGGGAGTAGAGTAGAGGGAGGGAGAGTAGTTCAATTATCTTGTTTGGGAGTTTTTTAAGGGAGGAGGGGGAGGAGTTTGGAGGGGTTTGGAAGGGTTTCAACTCCCTCCAACCCCTCATTTTTAATTCCCCAAAATTGGAGAGATTTGGAGGGAGAGTGAAGAATAAAAATGCTTGACCAAATGAATTACCAAATTTGCCCTTATTATATTAACAAAATTACAAATGAAAAGACTAATTACTCCCCTCCCCCTTACTTAATTTTAAAAACATCCAAACAAGGTGGAGGATAGCCATTCCCTTCTACTCTCCTTCCCACTACTCTCCTCCCCTCTACTTCCCTCTACTCTCCTCCCTCTCTAAACTTCCAAACATGCTATAAAAATTGTAGCTTTCTGCCACAAGTTAAGAGGACTGAAAATGTTCATACTATAGCATTAATAATATTATTACAATTTCAACAGGATCCCACATGATAGAGTTCAACACTATTATAGGAAAGCGAATAGATCTGCTGATGCTTTGGCGAAAATGGGAGCAAATTACAGTACAAATTTTGTTTATTTTGATAATTTCCCTCCGTGTATTTTGAATCAAATCAGGCATTGAATCAAATCAGGCAGGATGCCTTAGAAACTTTGTATTGCAGCTTCCAGGTGTAGTAGTAGCTGTGCTGCTATGCCTTAGTTTCTTTTCTTTTCTTTTATTGTATTCCACGTTACCCAAAAAAAAAAAATTATTACAATTTCAATATTTTATGAGTTTATATTAATCAAAATATCATAACTTTACTTAAACTGTACTTAGTAATTATCTAAGTAGTAAAAATCATTTCCATTTATAACTTGAATTTCCACTTTGAAAAAAAAAATTGAAAGGAAATTATTTATGTGATTAATATCCTAAAAAATAAACACAATATAATCAATTGCTGCATCTTCTTCTTCTTCTTCTTTTGTATGCTAAAAGCCTAAAAAGTATTCAGGATCTCCCTAATACAATATCCTTGTCAAGTGACTGCTTATCCTGTCCCCTGCCCAATAAAAATTCTCTAGCCACAAATACCTACCTTTTTCATTATTTTATAGCTTCCCTCCCATTCTACATTAGATTAATATGCATTTGTATATACTCAAATATTCAATCAGTGGCTCATAAAAAAAAAAAAAAAAAAATTGAAAACCAAGAAAAGAATATTCAATCAGTCAGTGGGGTTCATAAGACTATCTTGAAATATCAGATTGTGGCCTCACTAGTGGTGGCATCCCACACTCCCATTACTACTACAAATTGGTATATAGTATAAAAGCTGGCAAAAAGGTACAAATACAACCAATATTTTGCTTAAACTCAGAAAAATTAAAGGCACATTTGATTTTTTTTTTTTTTTTTTTTTTGGGTTAACAAAGGCACATTTGATTAAGACTAATAATAATATTTTGCAGTTTTTCTTTTCTTTTTTTGGGTGCTGAAAGAAAAAGTGAAACCCAATGCCCCCAAGAACCGGATTTTAAGGAGCCGTTAGAGTGTCCCTCGGGAAAACCTAAGGGCAATTCTGTCATCCAAACACACCTTTTCCAATAAAAACAGGTATTCTATCTGACACTTAAAACACACTCTGTTTGCCCTGTATCAAGGAAAGGAAAAAGTTTTTTTCTCATTAGTTTTTATTTTCTTCAATTCCCACTCTTTTCCCTCGAGTTTAATCCAATTCACCAGCATTATCTAGATTTTACTTTCATAAAAAGAAAAGTTTTTTACTTTCTAGACACAGAAAATAAAAATAAATGCGGTGTTTTTAGAGGAAAAAATAGTAAATTCCTCTGTTTTTTCCTTTTATTTTGTCCAATATCATTATTTTCTGTCAAAATGAAATGCAATGAGTGAACGAAAGCTAATATATTAGACACACATCTCGAGGCTTTTGCTCTGTAGTGTAACTGTGGCTGTACCAGATTCCCCTCTCTCTCTCTCTCTGCTTTTCACATTTTGCTTTTTCTTTATTAATACACATTTTTAATCATTTTTACCCATCTCTGGAAAATCTTTGGTCTCTGTAGACCCACACCAAAAGGAGACTGATACTCTCAGCTGCTTAAATACTTTCTCCAATTCATTGCTTTCAGACTATTCAGGTTTTTCGTTAATGCCTGCGATTTCATGACCGTCTCTCCCAACTACTTCTCTCTCTTGAAAACAACTAGTCCTCTGTTTTTGGTTCTGAGCAGAGTGTGATAGAAAAAGTCCAACGATTTTTCGTCTTCATTGTCAATTACGCCATATGGGTCTTGTCCCTTTCCTGTGAACCAACCTTTTTCTCCAGTGGCCAGAAGAACCCATCTCCTTTTTTTGGGGGGCTTGGAAAAAAGGTTGCTCTGTTTTACTCTGTTTCAAGACCACAAGGTTAGGGTTTTTGTGGAAAACTAAGGGTTCTTTGCTTTTGCACATTTTGTTCTATTCCCTTTGTTTTCTTAGTTTTTAAGGTTTTGCTGAAGTGGGTCCTCTATGTTCTAGAGAAATTCACTTTGGAAGCTGAGAAAATGGGGTATGTTTCATGAAGTGGGTGGAAAGTTGGGTTTTTTTTAAGCCTCTTGGTGGTTCTATTGCAGTGAAATTTCGGATTTAATATATTCATTGTCCATATTTTTAGTTTCACTAGCTTTTGTTCAAGTGGCTTTTTAATTATTTTTCTGAATGATTCATTTCACAGTGAAGGCTCTGATAATGGGGTTTGTTTCAAGGACTAGATTGCCATGGCTTTTGGTGGTCTTATTGATGTAGTGATTTTTGTTCAGTTGTGGGTGGCGGGGTAGTGTTTGGATTTTGAGAAAATGGGTTGTGCTAACTCCAAAACTGATAAAAATGAAGCTCTACGTCTCTGTAAAGAACGGAAGAGATTCATCAAGCAGGCCATTGATTCAAGGTATGCTCTAGCAGCCGCTCATGTCTCTTACACACAATCCCTTAGAAACATCGGCATTGCTCTTCGGCGGTATGCTGAGGCCGAGGTCTTGATAGAGTCATCTCTGTCGGATAAGACCCCATCACATTCATCATACCCGTCACCCTCACCATCACAGCTTGCCGATGTTTCGGATTCGCCTTTGCACAATGAGAGCCCCCTTTCCCCGCCTGTGGCGGCTATTAGCTATATGAGGTCTGGTGGTAGTGCTGCTGTTACTGTTATGGTCAATCCAACAAGTGGTGTTAATAGTTATGTGGATGAGGACTCAATGGCATTTCCAGTGCCACCACCACCTCCCCCTCATCTTGAGCCAGGTTCTTGGGATTTCTTTGATCCCATTGATGATAGTGAGAGCTTTAGGTTTGCGGGGCATAGTGGGTTGGATATGAATTTTGATGATATGAGTGGATGGAGACAGTTCAAGAGAGAGTTTGGTTTAGGTGGAACTAATGAATTTCATGAAGGTTGGTCCCAATCAGAGCAAAAGGCTGGTGACATCCCTGGTAATATGGTGACTCGAAATAATAGTAACAGTCGATCGAAAGAGCGTAATGTTCATTCAATTACCTCAAGAGGAGTTGAAGGTTCTCAACAAACGGTTGATGGTAAAGTTAGGCAGCTAAAGTTGGAAAATAATGGTAATGGATTAGCTGAGACCTCAGCAGGTAAAGTTGATCTTGAACAGTCCAGTTCAAAGAGGGAGAAAAGCATGGTGGAGAAAGATGTAAGTGCAGAAAGAGAGGACCCTTCAGAGTTCATTACCCACAGAGCTAAAGATTTTCTTTCGAGCATTAAGGATATAGAGCATCGTTTCTTCCGTGCTTCTGAATCTGGTAAGGAGGTCTCCAGGATGCTAGAGGCAAACAAAATCAGAGTTGGATATTCTAAGGCCAAAGGTAATTTTTTTTTTTTTTTTAAATGGAAGAATTATTTATTACCACTCAAAAGTGCTGAATGGGTTCTAATTATTTACATATGCTGTAATGCAAATTCCTTTTATACTTTTGCTGGCTTAAATTTTTATATTTACTGAATTTTCTTCTGTTGGATTTTAATAATAACTCAATTCTTATAGGGAAGCCATCTGCCTTGGCTCTTTTGGTGGCTTTCCAGCTTGTTTGTTGCCATGGGAAGACTGCAGTTGTTACTTATGGTAAGTTCTAGCTTATTACCTGGCACCAAATTGGTTAACAATCAACGGTACTCTTGGGGTTTGGTCTTTGAAATTTATATCCATAACAGTTTCAGTCATAATCCTTAAAGAACTTAAGTAAGGTAAGACCCATTTATTTGGTAACCAACTTTTGGTCATCCTCAACAGTTTAAGGGAAATGGCAAGAAGTTGTATGTTAAAAATATTGTGAGATTGTTTAAGTTAATCATATATTTCAATAGATCGTTTTTGATTTGGATTGGGATTAATTAATTTCAATTAATAAGATTACTATTTGCATAATGTACAGTCAATTGGGAGAAGTTCTGTTCCAAGTTCCAACCTTCAGTCCTAATGTACAACTTTTGTCATGGCCTGATTTACTGCAACATTACTTGCCTTTGCTTTACTTAGTTTTGGGTTTCCATGTTTGTGTAGAACCTTCACAAAATGTAACAAAGGTTATTACATGGAACCGGACATTATCTTCAAGGTCATCTTCATCTAGGAATCCTCTCACCGCAGCTTCAAAAGAATATAATGATGACAGTGGAAGTGATTTTGCTGAGGAGTTTGGCATGATTGCAGGAAGTCATTCCTCCACCCTGGACAGACTGTATGCATGGGAGAGAAAACTTTATGACGAAGTAAAGGTACTTCGTTGAAGCCATTTTATTCATATAAAATCCTCCTGATAATCTGGGATCTGGCGCTGCATGCTCTGGGGCAGTCCTTTACAATAAACTTGTCATAGTTTCATGATTTGGGGTATAAGTATGTTGTTGATATGAATCATGTTCAGGGCACTCTATCAATAATATTATCTTCCTAATCCTCTCAAATGTTTATTATTTTGTGTTGATTTTGGAATTTGACTACATCGTAGTATCTAAATTTTGGAATATAACTCTTATATACTTTTATGAAACATACCTGAATGATTCTAGTGGACTATTTCTTATTTACAATAGCTAAAGAAATATTGTGTTGTAAATACTAGTGTGAAAATATGTTAAATTTAAAAGTATACTGTTGATATAAATCATGTTCAGGGCACTCTATCAATAGTATTATCTTCCTAGTCCTCTCAAATGTTTCTGATTTTGTGTTCATTTGATTGACTACGCTTTGGATAGAATAAAATGATGAAAAAGAATACATGTGGCCAACCTTGTCCAATTTGTTGGAGACCCGTAGATAACCCCCAAAAATTGGGACCAAGGCTTGGTTGTTGTTATTTGGATTGTGACTGCAATGTATATCTAAATTTTGGAACACATATCTGTTATTTACTTTTGTGAAACAGAGTTTCTAGAGTAGTATCTCTTTTTTACAATAAATAAAATAGTGTTGTAAATACATGTGAAAATATGTTAATTTTAAAAGATTCTTCATGGAATAGTTTTTCAATCAGATGATTGTTCTTTCATGATTCAAAATGCTGCCTTTTTGTTTTTGGTTTCTTTTTTTTTTTTTCTTTTTTTTTTGGTTTTGTTTTTGTCTTTATTTATTATTTATTTTTTATAGAACAAAAGAGTTAAATTTGCTTGTTCTTGAAGAAGATTTCACATGGCATAGAGCTCAGTGTGAATAAGATTTGAATATCATTTTTCATCATTTTGGAGCTTAACACTTTAATGTATTTTTCCAATCCTTCAACAATCTATGGACAAGTGAAGGGGTGTTGATAATTTATAAGATTACCCACATATACAGATCATAAGTTTGCTAGATTCTGTGTTTGTCCTTTTTTCCCCTGCTAGTATGTTCATCTTTTTTGGACACTTTTGAGGCTGGTGAAACCATTCACTAATGCTCCTTCCTGTTAATTGCTCTTTTTTTTTTGGGCGGGGGGGGGGGGGGGGGGGGGGGGGTGAGTGGGGGGGGGGGAGAGACTGAAAATAGAATATCAGAACTTCTACCATCTTGGTTCAAATTTTCTTTTGTATCTCAAATATCAAGTTTCTGGTCTCAAATTGGGTAAAACGCCTCAACAGTCAACACCCCGTCAACTTTGGTGTAGTTGCACATACATCCCCTTGAACTTTTAATTTAGCCAATTTAGTACGTATGCTTTGGTATTGTAACCAATAGACCCCCTAAACTTTTATGTTGTTGTAGTAAATCCCTTCGTTTTCTTTCTTAAAAAAAAAAAAGATTTGGTGAAAGAGAGATTAAATAGGGGGAAAAAAAATAAGGGGGCCTTACTGCTACAATATCAAAGTTTATCTACTAAATTGACAAAAGATAAAGTTAAGGGGGTCTCTTTGTTGCAGTATTAAAGTTTATGGACTAAATTGACCAAAATAAAATTTCAGGGGGTGTAAGTGCAACTACCCCAAAAATCAAGGGGTGTCATGGCATTTTCCCCCTCAAGTACTGCTAGAATTAAATTGACAAGGACTTACTTCCCCATTTGAGTATTTACAAATCTGGAAGAGTATCTATTTGCGGGAGACTCATAACCAGGATTTCTAGGATCTTAAAAAACATCTCTATCTATCTCAGTAGCTAATATATCTATTTTGCTAATTAGATTCTTCTTTACCAGTATTGCAAATGCTTGTCTTCAAAGTTAGCCCATATAAAATGATGCAAGTCCTTGCTCCTCCTAACTTGTTCACTTTTTTTATTCTCGGTAGGCCAGTGAATCAGTCAGGAAGGAATATGATCGGAAGTGTGACCAGCTTAGGCACCAATTTGCAAAGGATTGTAGCAGTCAAGTGATTGACAAAACCCGGGCAGTTGTAAAGGATCTTCACTCACAAATAAGGGTGGCAATTCATTCTGTTGATTCAATATCTAAGCGGATTGAGAAAATTAGGGATGAAGAGTTGCAACCACAGCTTGTAGAATTAATCCAGGGGTAAGTACCTTTTTTGTTCATATTTTTCATTTTATGTCCAAGACTTTGGATCTCATGCCCGCATGGCATTTTTTATTTTTTGAACCCTTGAGCTTTGAATCTGGATTAGTTATGCAATACCTTTGTGCCCATGCAGATTGACCAGGATGTGGAAAGCCATGCTTGAATGTCATCACGCACAGTACATCACCATCTCATTGGCATACCATTCAAAGAGTTTGTCAGGAACTCCCCAAGGAGATACCCGCAGGCAGATAACATCTCAACTCCAGCATGAAATTGAATGCTTTGGCTTAGGTTTTGCTAATTGGATCAATAGTCTCACATCATATGTGGAAGCTCTGAATGGTTGGCTGCAAAACTGCCTCGCACCACAAGAACGTTCCAGGGGTAGGAGGTCATTCACCCCTCGTCAAGTACTGGTGGCACATCCTGTATTTGTTATGTGTCGTGATTGGTCAGCGGGACTTCAAGCTTTGCCATCTGATGAACTAAGTAATGCAATCAAAACATTTTTATTGGATGTTTGCCAGTTGATGGACCAACAAGTACTATCGCAGAAGAAACAGAAATCTGCTGAGGCAGAAAATGAAGAACCAGAGGACAAAGATGCTGAAAAGGATGATGATAGTTCAAATTTGTGCGGCAATCATACAAGTTTGACAAAGGTTCTTGAGCAATTGAACAAATTTTCCGAGGCTTCATTGAAAATGTACGAAGATATTAGACAGAAAGGTGAAGCAGCCCGAATTGCATATTTGAATTGTAAGCCTAGAACATAGAGTTTTACGTTATCATTTAATATAAGCACTGGAGTTTGTGGTTGGGAATAGATATTTGTAAATTTCGTAGTGTTGCAAAGAACTATTGAAAAGTACAATTATTTGGGAGGAGTGTGGGCATTGGCTTAATTTTAGAAAGCTCAAGATAAAAATTCCAGATATATGGAATTCATGTCTTCTTATACCTACGAATCTACTACCTTTTCTTATGAGCGAATTTGACAGAGTCCTCTTCTTTATTTATTTATTCCTCTCCTCCTTGTTGCTAATATATTAATTGATTTTTGCTTCATTGCTTCCCATGTATTGAAATGTGATAGAATTCAATTGCTAAAGTTTTCATGTTTTGAGTAAGTCTTACTGTTGCATTGAAAATCTTTAGAATCTTTATATCAATGAATGTTGGTGGTATTTTCCTCCTGTCTGCGAATCTAAATCATGCGAGTAATTTTTTATCCCCAGGAAGTGTGGAAAGAAAAGAAAAGTTTTTATTTTTTGTGCCACCAATGTGAATTTTCTTTCCCTAATTCAATTTTCTTGGATCGAATCGCCCAAGGATATCAACATAATCACAAGTTAGAAAAGTAGATATGTAAGAAAATATGGACCAAGTAAAATTTGCATTTTGAATAATAATTGATGATTGATACAGTTTATAAGCAATTATATATAAAGTATTGTTTCAACTTATACCACAGCTAATTATTCCTCCCAAACCCAGTAAAACACCAACCTCGGTTTGAAAGCCACCATCTCCCTTGACCTATCCATCTTGCTTTCTTATCAGGAAAGAAATAAAACAAAATAAAAACACTAATGACATTTGGCCAACTAAAACAGAAAAAACTCCTGATAAGCCACATACTGTGTGAGGCTTTTTCATATGTATCAGCATCAGAAATTCTTTTATATGTATCTTGTGAGGCTTTTCGCTCTATTTAGGTATTAGAATCCTGCATACTGTATGTACTGTGAGTATGCTTCTGACTGCATCGCAATAGGGGCCCGTGTAACATAATCCGGGAGATCAAATGCGTCAACAAGTTCCCCTGCAATATTCCTCACTTGAAAACTCAAGTAATCTGCAAGCTTGTGGATTGCCTGCAACAGGATATGCATAGGTCAGTTAATAAAACACTAACTATAAAACAGAACTTCACATTTGTTCTGTCCATCCTCTACTCAGGTACTTCCCTGAGACAGATGTTCACAAATGCCCGTGCTAAATTAAGAAAGCATGTCAAAATCTTCTCACACATGAATGGCATTTTATAAAGTATATCTCATTAACTTCAGTTGTCAGTCTTTTTATGTTTGATACCTTAGCTTTGTTGGGTGCCACATAGTCAACATTACGGTAGGTTCCTATGTCCTTCCAGATTCGTTCCAAGGCATAAAGATCACAGACAAGTTTCAGAGCTTCTTGAGTACTCGCATCCGGACAGCTACCAATCAAACCAAATCAAATACTCAAAAATCAAGAAGACAGAAAATAAAAGAATATATGAGGCTCAGATTAAGAGGGTACCTCTTTACAGCTTCAATAAACTTTGCCAGGATGACAGATTCGATATGGGACTCAGCAAGTGTCAAAAGGTGATTCAAGCATCGATTCCAAGCACCAAAGCCACCAAGAGTTTTAGAGTGCTTGTTTAGTCTCACAGCAACACTTTGAAGCAATCGAGATGTTCGGTACTGCAACAAGATCATTCACATAAACCATAAATATACAGACTGTATTGTCTGAAACAAATAAAATCTGTAAATATCCTTAACTAAGAAAAAACTCACTCTGAAGGCATCCAACTGGAATTTGGGATCTCGTAAATGATCAGCACTTTCCCACCTAGCAGTTACTGGATTTGGCTGAGACAGATAACTGTTCATTGATTCTCTTAAGTAGTTCCATGTAACTGCAAGTGTCCCACCTTGGAACTTCTCCTTGTATCGCTTCAAGAGATCACCTGCTACCTGGCATCACAATTGAAAGGTTCAAGAGTCTAGTTTCCATCCAAAAGAGTAATCAAGATTTATTAATAATGCAGACCATATATATACAGCCCCATACAAATTATAATGTATGTTAGCAACCAGAGGAGTGATAACCCGAAATGACACTAGCAACCAAAATTTAATCTGAAGATGCGGGCACAGTTGTTATCTAACAACTATCATTACCTTTCATTTTAACATCAAATGACCACCATAAATCCATTTATCTCAAATTGCCCAAAACCCAAGTCCACATAGGAAAGCTAGAATCCTCTATGGTAAGTTGGTAACCAAAGAGCACAATTTCATCTATTAAAAGCACAGAGACTCGACTGCCTAGGAAAGGCACAGGAGTGCAACTATCAGGCTATTCACCTGAATTGACCCTACAAGAACAATTCTGTTGAAAAATAAACATGTTAACATTTTAACACTAGCTTTTTAAACCTAATTTAGGGTCAGGTAGCCTCAACTTTATTGTGAGAGATAAAACAATATAATCATTCTCTTCAGTAGCATAATAATGATATATATATATATATATATTTTTTTTTTTGGCATTTCTCTGTTAGTTCACAGCTAACCAGCTGACTACACTTTGAAGTGATGCAAGTCAGGGTGGGTCTTTAGGAAGGAAGTTGCTATTCTAGTCGCAAACCCATCCTGTAGCAATTCCTATTTCCTACCTCTTCTCTACCTATCGAAAACAGCACCATCAATTCAGATGCTCTTGTACTTTATTGATGAAACAAACTAGGATATATCAAATTTTTAAGCAAAGTGTGTAATAGAATTGGATTTGTTTGCAACCTGTTGTAGAAGCACTGTGTTGTCCCCTTCAAATGTCTGAAAGATGTCATGATCATTCCTCAAGCTGCCAAACCGGTTCACTGCAGCATACCCATGACCTCCACAGGCTTCCCTGCAGATGCTCAATGACTTTGCTGTATAAGATGTCACGTATGCCTTGAGACCTGCTGAAAGGGCATGGACATCTCCAACTAATTCTTCATCATGAGTTTTCTTCATCTCTGAATATATCTCCACCAAATGCTGAGTGGCAAAGTGGAATGCATAAGTTGAAGCCAGCATTGGCATGAGCTTGTGTTGTTGGGACTGGTAATCAAGAATACTGACTTCGGGTTGCTTGGGAGGCCCAAACTGCTGGCGCAGTAAAGAATATCGGGTAGCGATTGTAACAGCTACCTTGAGGACACTAACTGAAGAATATGCAAGGCCAACCCTCCCACCTACCAGTTCACCTAACATGGCAGCAAATCTTTTATTTATGGATGGGAGGCTGGTTGTATATTTCCCATCACGGGAGACATCTCCAAATCGATTAAGGAGATTATCTCGAGGAATTCTGACTGACTGGAATTTCAATGCTCCATTGTCCACTCCATTCAGGCCAATTTTGTGGCCACAATCATGTATTTCAACTCCTGGAAGTGGTTGGTGGGTGTTAAAATCCCTTATTGGAACGATGAAGGCATGGACTCCCATGTCAGAAAATCCTTTTGCGTCATGAGTTGGCAACATCAGCTTAGCAAAGACAGTGGCAAACTTGCCATGAACTGCAGCATTTCCAATCCACCATTTGATGGCCCCGTCATTGGGTGTGTCAATTACAAATTCATCTGTGAGTGGATCAAATTTCGCAACTGTTTGGAGGCCTTGAACATTTGAGCCTTTTAAAGCACCAAAAAATAAACAGTTTAGTTTAGATATGCATGCCAAGAAAAGAGGAAAATTATATATTTTTAGGACCTTAGCCTATATCTTTATACAAGTTATCAGGCTTTGTTTGGAAGACAAAATGCCCCTTGCATGTTGTAGAATACCTATTTAATAAGAGACCTAATTAGACAACATCCAATTTCACACTAACGTTTGGATTCACGACTTAAGATTCTCTGAAATTAGCAAACATTGCCTTTTTTTTGGGGGGGGGGGGTGGTTTGGGGGGACTGGCAAGCATACAACGACAGCAGGAAGATGTTAGAGACAACAGAGAGATTTTTCATTGTAGTAGCAGATAACACTCAAAAGCAAGGAACAAACAATGAAATTAACATTTGGATTCATGACTTAAGATTCCGTGAAATTAGCAAAAATTGCCTTTTTTTGTGGTGGGGCAGGGGACTGGAAGCATACAACGACAGCAGGAAGAGGTTAGGGACAGAACAGCAATAGATTTTTCATTGTAGTAGCAGATAACACAAAAAAGCAAGGAACAAACAAATAAAAGACGAGCAGTCTAGCTTACCATGATGCAGTTCAGTCATAGCAAAACAACCTGAATAGTCCATATTGTCAATACCATCATAGTACTTATCCTTGTGTTTCTTAGTTCCTAAATTGATCACAGAACCTCCCCAAAGACTGCAAGAGCAAAACAAAAAGTCAATGCAGGATATATAATGTACAGATTATGAAGATAATGTGACTAAATATTAGAGAGAGATGGAATTAGTACAACAGCAATCTAAAAAATGATCAACCCCAAAGCAATTATAATCTAAAAGTGAAAAAAAGAAAATCCTAATAGATAGATAAACACAATATTGTATTCAGTATCAACTCAGACAATAACACTCAAATCAAAACCTCTTAGCTCCACCTTTACTAGATATTGAAAGTCACTAGCACAATTACCAAACCTTAAAAATCAAACAAAACCAAACCCCTATCCAAAACGCATCCTATTTCCAACCCAAATAACTGGAAAAAAAAAAAAAAACCGAAAACACCATATGATTTAGTCCCTAAAATTTGGATCAGGTTGTATTTTAGTATCTGGAATTTACAAAAAAACTTAAGCAAGCAATGGTAGACTACAGGGCACAGTTTTTTTTTTTTTTTTTTTTTTCAAATTCTTTTCACAACAGGTTGGTATTTTTAGTTGTTTTTACATAGACACGCACTAGTTTTTATTCTTAATGTGCATATTTTATTATTCAACTTATTTTTATTACTATTAATAAATTTCACTGCACTTTTTATACTATTCATAAGTGACACTGTATTATTTCAACTAATTTTTATCTTCACTTACCTTATTTTAAAAAAAAACAAAAATTTCAATTTCAGTTCAATAAACGAATTCTTAATCATTCACAATTTATCAAATTTATGAAAAAATAATTTTATTATTTACAATTAATTTCAGTAATTTGGTACTTTACAAATTTTTTTAATAATATTATATAATACACAACATTTTTTAATTAATCACAGTTACAGTTATAATTAGAGAAACGTCACTTTCCTATACACAAATCCCACATCGAAACTCCTCAAAATTTGAGAGAATAAAATAGAATTAAACCAAATTTTAGCTCCAAATCCCAAAATAGAATTAAAAAAAATAAAAAATAAAAAATCTTTCGGAGCAGTAATTAAGAAAAAGATAAGATAAGATCATCACCAACCAATACCATACCTGTACTGCACACCCATCTTGATCCCAAGCGACATGTCGACACCTCCCACAGCTTCCAAAATGGCGAAGTACTTAGAGGGCTCTTCCAGCACGTACCTGAAGGGCCTGATATTGGCTTCTCTCACCAACCCAATCAGCTGCCTCATGCACAGCTCTCTGTGCTCGTCTCTCGAGATCTCCAATGGGGTCTCCAGCTCCGGCCTCGCGTTGAAGTATTCGAACACCTTCTCCTGAATCTCTCTGTGCTTCCCTCTCATGCACTCCGACAACCTCGCCGTGTCCACTTCCACCTTCTTCTTCTTCTTCTTCGATGCCCCGCACGTTACTGTCTGAAGCTGATAATCATGATCATCATGATCTGGGGGGTTGAGGAGGTGCAAGGAGAGCCGTCGGATTCGCCGAGTTGTGGGGTCGTCGGATTCGGTTTCGTCAGTGTGATTTGGGTTTGGGTTTGGATATTGGGTTTCCATTTTTGGAGAGGAAATTGGAAATTTTGGGCAGAGACAAAGAAGATAGTTTTAAGGATGTTGGTTGGGTTTCGTTATTTATACGGATGAGAGGGTGACGTGGCGTGTGTCAGAGATGGGACTTTGGAGGCATGGCATTGGTCGTCATGTTTTGGCGCCTTTCAACGCCGTGGGGGCGTCTGTTATACGAAAGCTCTCTTTTTTAAATGGATTAGGATGGATGAGAGTAATAGTTTAACAGATTTGGCTTTCAAGTTGAGCAAATATATAAAAAAATAAAATAAAATAAAAAGTTGAGCAAATATGGATATATTATTATTTTTTACCTTTTGACCACAAATGGCTGAGCCAACAGTCTTTGAATTTTTCTCTCTTATTTTTATTTATTTATAATACTATGGCTTGTTTGAATAAAGGGGAGGAGGGAAGAAGTATAGTAGAGCCTAATTCATGGCCAAGCTTTCTCACTCTATTCGATCCTCTGCCCTCTCTTCTTAGTCTAAACGAGTCATTAGTTTACAAGTCATTAGTTTTGTTACTTAAATATTTTTCACAGTTTTTTTTTTTTTTAGAAGATGTTTTTCACAATTTTGTAAGTTGTAATATGTGGAGCAGCATTTTCTTATTAGTTTTTGTAAGAAAAATGTTAACTCTTAATGTGTTCATTTGAACATGATATTTAAGTAGGGAAAATTCTAAAGTCTCTTGTAAGAAATAATATATAAGTTTATATGGTCATGCGCTAGGCATTAGGTTGAGTTTAAGTATGTGTGGCTTGTGCTTATGCCTTCTTTTCGAAACAATAATATTTTATTATTTTAGCAGCATTTATTATGAATGTGACTATAATGCTTCTATAGCTGCGTATTTTATAAACGCAACTAAAAAAAAATGTAGCTATAACTAGCCTTTTTTGTAGTGTCAGTAAATAATCTATGCACAAAAATTATCTTGAAAGAGTGTTTATACACCAATGTATGTATTTTTTATTGTCTCTCACTCATGAAAACTACTTTTAGTGAGAAACTTTCCAAGAGAAAAATATTTTTTATGCGTACATTTGCATAGAATTACATAGAGAGAAAGAGAGTTTAGTATGTTGAGTACGGAGATTACAATAATTCTTTTTCGTGTTGTTGATCATGTTATTTTGGATGGTAGAAGTCTTTGAGTCTTGCACCATTGATTGTGTGAGGGAGTGCAATATACTTTAAGAAAATTCTGTCAAATACAAGACTTGATTAGTTATGTATCATTCATTTTTCATGCATTTGTTTTGTGAGTTATTTAATAATTATACACAATTATATATTCTTATATACTGTATTTATTTATTTAGTTTGTTTATTATTTGTGTTTTATGATTTAATTTGTATGTTGCTCTTGCTTACTTAATCATAAATATAAATTTAAAAATTTTTAACATAAATAAATTAAAATTCATAACTAAATTAATAAATAAATTTAAAATTAGTATCTATTTTAGTATAAAATATAACTACTAAATACTAAATAAATATTTATTAATACATTTCAATTCAATCATGTATGATCTATCAAAATTAAATTCAACATTCCTTTAGAATTTGAAGGCATATACATCATGTATTAATTTCATAATAATTTCTATTTTAATATACGTAATTAATGAGTCCATTCTAGGACAGAGCTAGGGGGATTTTTTTGGATGAGGGGCCCCCTTGTATTGTCAAAAAACAACTTAAACAGTACGAACATGTTTGGTACAATGTATGAAGATTAAGACAAGAATGGTAATTTTGATTTTTGGCAATAAAAGATGTTTGTAATGTAATTACTATTAGTCTATTACCATTCATATATTTTGTTGTAAAAATTAGAATAAAATTGATTGTTATATGGATATGAAAAGAGATATTAATTTTTAAGATTGGTATGTGCAAATGGGAAGTTTGTATAATTTTATTTTTAAAAATACATTAATTCTATAAGCTATTTACACATACTAAGAAAATATTAAATTCAATTAGAATATTGTATATAAGTTCATACTTACACAGTTACACCCTCTGACTAGATAATTCCACATAAGATATATATTTTTTCAATTAAAAGTATAAGCCCTACCATTCACAATCCAAAATCTCATTAAAAACTATTCAAAGTTTTTTAGAAAAATAAAAACAACCACAACACTGGAACATAAACCAACATAGCAGAAAAGGAGGAACCAAAATAGAAACCCAAACCTCCATGGACGGATTTTCCTCTCATTTGCAGCAAATCTCTTTCTTACTAGTCACTAGTTAACCTTGAGCCATTTCTCTCCCAAGCTGACGGGCATGGGGGCTTTAGGTGGCCAAAAGTCGTTTGGCTACCATGCAAAATGGTTGGAATTAATGGGTTTGTTTCATGGTACAAATCTGGTGGAGGGTGGTGTGGTGGTCAATGATGGCCAAGTATGGAGGTAGGGCAACATGCACGGTGGCTGATGTTGTTTTTGATAGTATCGATTTTCGATTGGGACAATTTAAAATTTTTATTTATTTACCTTTTAAAAAAAATTTTGGGACCACCAGATAACCAGAATTTGTTTATGCCAGTGAAATTAAATTTTGGTTCATAATTTGGGCAACTTAACAATATATTAGGGTTTTTCAAGCAAAAAGGAAAAAAAAAAAAATTGAATTAAAAAAAATATATAATAAAACTACTACAAGCTGGGCAGTGTGCTTAGTCGAAGCACACTGCCCTATACAACACAATTTTCAACATTTTATTATTTTTTATTAATGTATTATTTTTCCTCACCAGACATATATTACTTATTTCTTATTTTTAATTATTTTTCTTGTTAATTCCTAACTACACACGTCTTCTGTCTTATCGATTTTTACATTTCATACTTTCAAATCTTATTACATCTTCATATACACTTTTACACCCACATTTTGCCTTCCTCCTTATTCGTAACTTCTGTGTCTTCTACCAGTGCCAGTGCGACAGTGTCTCTTCTTAAGTTTTGAGTCTCAAATTTCTCAATATGATTTTTTTTAGCTGTACAAGTACCTTTGTTCATTTTTTTTTCTTTTCATTTTTTTTTTCCTTTTGAGGTCTTTTGGTTTGCAGAAGGCAAATTTGTTTTAGTTTTAAGAACAATTTTTTTTTTTTTTAAGCACAAACTTCATGCCAACCGAATCTTGAATTTCGGCCGGTATTTACCGAAACACCTTGAAACACCCAAAATAGACCGGAATGACCCTGAAATTTTTTTCGAAGTGGAATAGGGTGGTTTATTGTTCCGATTTGTTTAC
The DNA here is from genome assembly GCA_032878915.1 of Castanopsis chinensis. Lineage (NCBI taxonomy): Eukaryota > Viridiplantae > Streptophyta > Magnoliopsida > Fagales > Fagaceae > Castanopsis > Castanopsis chinensis. The sequence continues at coordinate 559,636 of JAVQMG010000053.1, read as the reverse complement.
TGGCACGGTCTTTTCCGGCCGTTACGGTCGGAACGGAATAGAATTAATAACATTAAATCAAACTTAATTACTTAAATGCTAAAAAGAAATAAGATTGTGTAATTTATGCTTCATAAAGAACACCCTGAACAAAATTCCTAGAGTCGCCACTGTGGAGGTCTAGGATATTGATATGGTTGATGACTCCAACATTTCCTCTACATTGAAAGCTTTTCTTCTCACTTCTCACACTCCCGATGCCTTTTCTTTTTCTTTTTTGTTTATTTAAGCAATGTTACGGTTAAACATTTTTCAAAACTTTGTTAAGTTGTGATTTGTGTAACAGCATTTTTTTTACAGGTAATTGGGGATGTTAAGTATTCTTTTAAGTTGGCAAATCATGAATAAACTTTGTATCTTGTATTCAAGATTTGGTGATCAAGGTAAAGTTGTTGCAACCAAAACATAGTCAAAGCTTTTGTATAGAATATTCAAGACGGTTTTTGAAGTTGCAAGCAGAGTGTTCATGTTGAACAAAGTCCATGGTAGAGGAGTTCATAAAATAACAAAAAGATGCCCATGGTAGAAGATTGCATGGTCTTGAAGTTGCATGCATATACTTACTATCAGGGGCGTAGCCAGGAATTTTTACAAGGGGGGCCGATTCAAATTATTGATATAAGAAACATAAATCACAAGTCTATTGAATATGAAATTTCAATTTTGATATATCTTAAACATTAATGAACATACAAAAACTGTCTAGTTCACTATAGACATATACAAAAATATCCACACAAAAAAAACATTTCATATCAAAATCATGTATGACGACGATTTTTCATAGACTAGAATTCATCCATAATCATTTTTATGGTGAAATTCCCAGTAATTTCCTTTTCCTTTAAAAAATAAAATTTTAATTAGAAATTTTTTCTTAGTTATATGAATGTTATTCATAGTTAAGAAAAAACAAAATTTCCACTATAATTTAAACAATCAACCCATTTTTAATACAACTTTAATTAATAATAACCCCTCAAACAAAAACAAAAACACAACACAAACCAAACAATTTAACAACACCACTGTATCAATTAAAGAGAAGAAAACTCATCACTAATTACAGTTTATACTAATATAAACTGTAAATAGGCTTGCTTTCCTTCAATGAAGTCGAAATCGCCATATTAATCAACTCATGTGCATCTTCCAAATTATTCACCACAACCTACAACAACAAAATTAAGCAAAAAAATCACAACTTTAACTAAATTTTCATATTAAAATCACATTTTTTTCAAAGTAAAAACTAAAAACCCAACTGGGTCTCAATCAATTTTTTTTTTTACTTGATAGCAAGTGACAATCTAAAAACACAAACACCGATGACCGAACTCACCAGGATTTTTTTTTTTTTTTTTTGGGATTGTGAGGATAGAGCAGAGGAGTAGCCGAGTAGAGGACTGATGCTAAGAGGCTGAGAGGTGAGTTTTGGCTACATCAATCAACTCATGTAGTCATGTGCATCTTCCAAATTATTCACCACAGGCTACAACAACAAAATTAAGCAAAAAAATCACAACTTTAACCAAATTTCTAAATGAAAATCACATTTTTTTCATAGTAAATACTTAAAAACCCAACTGGGTCTGAGGGTCTCAATCATTTTTTTTTTTTACCTGATAGGAAGTTGTCTAAAAACACAAACATGAAACACCAAACTCACCACCAGGCTAGGCAGAGGCAGTCACTGAACTCACCTGATTTTTTTTTTTGGACTGTGAGGACAAAGTCACAGAGGACAGAGGACTGATGCAGTATGCAGAGAGCTGAGTTTTGGGGTTGGTAGGTAGTGGAGTTAGGAGTGGGAGTGTGGGACTAAAAAGTGGAAGTGTGTCAAAGAAGACAAAAAACAAAAAAAAAAAAAAAACAAAAAAAGAATATATGTAAAGGGAATAAGCGATTCTGTGGGTCAGGTGGGTGGGTTTTTTGGGATGAAGAGAAAGTGTAATTTTGTTGTTAGTGTTTGGAATTGGACTTGAGTATTTAGTGGGCCAAATTTTTTTTTTTTATATTCAGAGTAGGCCTAAAACTTCAACTGGGCTTGGGAGAACATGTTATGGGGGGGGGGGGGGGAATGTCCAAAATTGGGGGGGCCCAATTATTTTTTATATATGGTCTAATGGATTTTTTTTTTTTTTTTGCAGGGGCCTAGGCCCGCCCAAGCCATTATGTGGCTCCGCCCCTGTTTACTATATGAGGTAGGAGTAGACTTAAGTTTAAGTCTAATGTAAACGCTTCAGTTTTAAATAGTGAATCTATTTCCTCGAAAGTTAATGGTAAATCTCCTAAAGAGTTTTTCCTATTCAGGGTTTTTATTTTTTCATAACCATATCGCTTGTATTATTTCATATACAACTTTGTTTTTTATTTGCGATATGGATGTGTAAATGATTAGTCATGTGTTGAATTTTTAAGCATATTTGGTTAATTAATCAAACTCGGAATAATTTAATTTATTGGTAACAACTTGTATCTAAATTTTCCAACAAGAGATATCACTTTTATTGAGTATCCAACTATATATTACAAATTTACAATAGAAAAAGAGAAAGTTCAAAAGGGATTGAGAGTCTCTATATATTATAAGAGAAAAAGAGAAAGATCAAGAGGGATTTTAAACATTTAAGCTTTAAAATTGTAAGAATCATAATATCCACTTAGCAAATTTAAACAACAATAAATATGCCAGATCCATTACATTTATTAAAAAGAAAAATTAGAGTCCTCATTTATGTAACTTTTGACAAAATATTAAATATTGTAGTAAAATTAAAAAAATAATTAAAATGATACATAAAACAAAATTAGATCCCAAATAAAATTAAATTTAGTATTTAATTGGATTTAATTTAGTATTTTCAATATACATGTTTTTTAAAAGGAATGAAATTTACAAATCCCCGCTCTCCCTCCTAAAAACGACATTCACAAAGTTCAAACTTCAAACTTAGGAACGCGGAAGTGAGGACCATAGTACCAAAGTGGTTCCCCGCCTCAACCAAATTTTAGTACAATTTCTCTTTATTGACTCAAAACGAACACACGCTCTGATTTCATTTCCCCTCCAACTCTCATTCATCTCCAGATCTCCTTCCAAGTTCAACTCAAGGTCAGTAAGCACTCTCTCTCACACCCAGTGTTTGCTTTTTCATTGATGTGCTACTCAATATCTGTGTGTGTGTGTGTGTGAAGTTTAATATCATTACTAGAGTTTGATATCTGAAATTGAACCATGACGCTGTGTTTTTGTTCCTGCTTTTGTTTGTGTAGTAAACCGAGGATTCTTGAACTTTTGTCCAAAGGGTTTTGGGATTCATTGATTTTTTTGGCAATTGGGGAGGTGGGTTGTCTTTATCTTGTTGATTTTTTGATGTATAGAGCTTAAGATCTGTAACCGGCAAGTGAATTTAATGATGAGTGGAGATAATTTTACAGATGGGTTTGGCAAAACCCGTCCGGCTTTAGCCGATGTGACCAATCGGAAAAGGTCGTTTCCGTCGGCTTCAGGTGATATAGGGCTTGATTATGGAGGTGGGTATGGTAAAAAAGTGGGTGGTATAGATGAAGATTCAAAGTTTGCAAAGCAAGGGTGTTTAGGAGTAGAAAATTTAGTCCAAGAGGAATGTGAGGCTAAGTTTGGAGTAGATGGTAGTGAAAAGGAGAAGGATTTGTCCCCCACTTGTAGTGAGGTTGGTACTTCACTAGAGAATATTGCATCTACTGTTGTGAACTTACTGGATAAGAGTAAGGAGACATCAAATTTCTTTCAAGGAGACAGGATACGACATAGTGTTGCTGTGGAGGCTGGTGATGTATCGAGAGGTAGTTGCGTGTCAAGTATTTCGGCGCCTGCTTGCTCTGGACTGTCCATGAAAAATTGTTGCGGGGTCGGAGGGAACTGTCAAGATGAGGAAGTGAGACTCAGTTCCAGTGTTACTGAAAGTAATGCAGTATGTGAAGGATTGGTCACACATGTTTGCAAGGATAATGAGAAGGATCAACATGGTGGTAGATTGGCCTCAAGCAATTATGGGTCTGTTGAGTGGTCAAGATTGCCCAAGTCACATGGTTCTAAGTTCCATGAATTGGAAAGATGCACAAGCGCTAAGGGTGATGGTTGTGCTAATCTAAATGCTGGTACTGATGTTCTCAAAGGTTGCTCTTGCTCATTTTGCTTGAAAGGTAATCATAAGATTCATAATGCATAAGTATGTTTTGTCATGTGCTTGATTGCATGTGATTATGGAATTTAACATTGTTTGCTACATATTTTCTAACACGGGGGTGTTTGTTTTACAATTTGGTAATCAGCTGCTCATATGTGGTCAGACCTCCATTACCAGGACATCAAGGGTCGAATAGCTGGTAAGTTTGTGGATGGTATCTGATGGTTTACTGGTCTGGAATTTTCTCTCTCATTGTGATGTTGTTTTCCTTCATTGGTATTGCTTCATTTTTTAATTTAGTATTGAAGAAGAGTCAGAAAGAAGCAAGCATTTTGGTTCAAAATAGTTGCAGGGGAAAGGAGGTTGACATTCATGGCCAAGGGAACAGCAACAAAGTAACAAAATTAGATCCTGACCTCACGGGTCAGTGGAAATCACTCTTTCTTCACATGGAGAATATCTTTGTCAATGAAAGCAACCAGCTTGTGAGTGCAACTTTTGTTTCCTATGACTTAGCTGCTTAGTTGTGTTTTGTGTTTAGTGGGAGTCATATTTTTCAAAATCCACTTGCCATTTTGGATATGATCTAGAGAATTCAGGTTGTCTTAAGAAGTCCTGAATCAACTTGCTGGCCATAAGGCATTGGTGATAACTACCTATCATCTGACTGCACTTTGTGGTTAACTATTCTAATCAATGCTTCACTGCTAGCATCAATGGCTCTTTATGATCAGGCTAATTCTCAAGATCACCCTTTATTTATGTCATGAAATTTAATTTAATTTTTTTTCCTAATCTCAATTGTGTTAAATTAGCCTGTTTTTCTGGGCAGCAATCCAGTTATGTAACGCTAAAAGATTTGAGAGAGAACTGCAAGATGGATCTGGAGATGATCAATGGAATGGCTTCAGATAAACATTAGTGTCCTTGGTGATTGTAAGAATGTTTTACACATATTTGATAGTTTGTGCTTGTGGCTTGCATGTAGATGCATTTGCCCATGTGTGTTCCTAGTTTGTTTTTCAGAGAACTCCTTGAACTTGTTACCACAGTCTTATAGTATTGAGAACATATTCATTTAACACATATAATAGTGTTTCCTTTAATGCCTACCATGAACATTTCCTCTGAGAGAATTAAAGTTTTCTTTTTATTTGCCTCAATTCATGTTAGTAATTCATTTGTTTGAGCTATCGCAGGTTTGGATTGATTTTTTTACCAAACCTGCCATAACTGTTCCAATGGCTAATAACTCGATTAGTACTTGGTAATTCACGTTCTTTTTGTATGTTCATTTTTGGTGGGTTCTTGTGCTAATAAATGAGTGGTTCCAATACTGTTAAGGGCTGTGCATTAAGAGCACCAAAACCTATGCTTTAAGAACCCAAAACAGTAATTCATTTTAGTTAGATTCTGCTTTTGAATGTACTACATTGGATAGGGGTGCTTACTGGTCGATTGGGTTCAACGTGGAAGTCAAATAGCCACTCACCTGAATCTTTCGGATGGGGAAATTTCTTACCTGCTGCCGTTTGACAGATCGGATGAAACTGTTTGCATCCCATTATTGGGTTAGTTGTGGCCCCAGGCGGATCATCGAGTATGACATTTTAATATCAAATAAAAATAAACAAAATTTTAGATGAAACTTTATTTGGTTGTTGATTGAGAAATCGTTGTGCAATTAAGAAGTAAATATACTGGAATTGTTAAAAAGTGTCACCTCTCCCTGATGATGATTAGGTAACTTTTTGGTGTGAGACATAACATTTTCATGTGGGATAGGAAATCAATGATCTTTGGGCTTGAAAGAACCATAACAGGCACTGATTCAATTGAACTAAGCCAATGAGCTCTAGCTCAATTGGCACCTTCTCTTACAACTACTATTAGGTGGAGGGTGAAGTTGTTCTTCTCAGTAGGGAAAGTTAAATTAATGTCCACACTTAGCATCTTCTATCAGATGGATCCAGGCCCCAGTGTAAAATTTAGCCTCTTCTTTTACAATTTAAAATGAAGTTTCCTGCCTGCCTGTGGGTATTTTGGAAGCCTTTGAGGCTGATTTGAATGGTGTGTTTTTTGACAGGCGTTGTCCTGCTTTGCTGTAGCCTCTTTGGCTGTTGAATAAATAGTCTTTTAACCCAAAAAAAAAAAAATGAAGTTTCCACCAATAATTCTAGATCATTTTCCCCCCATTTCCATCCAAGCTCCATTTTATGGTAGACTTTATGGAGCTCTGTAAATCAGAATAAGGAGTTCCCTTTTTTTTTTCAACAGGTCAACATGTTTTTAGTTTTGATTTTTCTCTAATATCCCATGGATGAATTTAGACAATGGGTTTAATATATTATATATTATATACAGTTATTATAATCAGATTCATGCTTCTAAAACTTCTTGTGTGCATATGATCTTACTTCAAAAAATAAGAATAAAACCTATTGTGAACATGAGGTTTCACCGTTATTTTTTTATTTTTTTAAATATTCCTAAAAAAATAATAATAACTTTTATAAGGGAGAGAGAGATATTGTAGTAATTCAGAGATTTGTTTCAACAGTTTGGATGCCAAATGTTACATTATTTATACCACGCACTTTCTCTGTCAATAAGTTGTCAGTCTGAAACAGTTAGATGTGCAATGATAGGCTTATGGTTATTCAGGCTACTCTTTTTTTTTTTTCCCAGATAAATAACAGTTGTTAATTGAACAAACATATCAAAAACACACACACACACACACACACACACATATATATATATATATATATATATTTTTTTTTTTCAATCCACAACCTTACCCTCCACCCCTTTGTTACAACTTTTTTGTGATATCTCTTTACATTAAATGCAAGAACAGGAAATATTGTCAATATATGATTAAAACTACTAGTGTTATGTTGCAGCCGTTATTTTAGAACCTTCAATGGGCTTGTCCCCTGCAGGTCTAGGGCCACATAATTGTCTCAGGATGGGTGAACTTGGCTGTATTCTTGGATTAGGGAAAAATGTTAACAGAGAGTTGAATCTTTGGGGGGGGGGGGGGGGGGGGGGGGGGGGGGGGAATCTGCTCAGAAGTTTGTACAGTCTAAGATTTATTTTCTTAAGTTGTCTTGATAGATTTGATTGTATCTAGGGAAGCTATATCGTCCATTCAAAGCCAATATATGAAATTATGAACTTTTCCTCTCTAATTTTTTAGGGCATCTTTTGCATACTTAAGCATTTTAGAGGTGTTGTCAAAATATTTTGTCATATGAAAGTTGTGAAATTCATAAAATTATGTTGATAGAATTTTTTTTCTCTAAATAATATATTATGGAACTAAAATTTAATATAGAAAAATATTGAGAAAGTTGAGTGGTTCTTTTTCAACTCATTTAGTTTCAAAATATTGAATAAATTGACCATAGATTAAATTTTTACATTTTATTATATGGACTAATTTACATATTAATAAAAATCTTGCATATTTCCTTGGAGCCATGCACATAACATACATGTAAAAAGAAAATTAAAAAAGGAGTAGAATAAGTTAAAAAAATGCAACAAAATTCAAACCACTTGATACTACTTTTTATATTTCTTATGAACTATATATAAAAAAGATACTTTAAAGTGTCTAAAGATTTATATATATAAATTAAAAAAAAATCCGGTCTTATTCGGTCCACCTTGGTCTATTTAATCCATTTTGGTCGTATTTGGTCTACTTTAGTTCTATTCGGTCTATTCGGTCCAGGTTGGTCCTAATTAGTCGACATTGGTCCTATTTAGTTCACATTGGTCCTACTTGATCCACTTTTATTCTTAATAGTGTGTAACTCTATGCATAAGCATGGATACAATTAAAAACAATCACAATTATACTTTTTTTAAAAGAGATTCAAATTATATATATTATCAGCTTACACTTTTTTTAAACCATACATTTCTAAAATATGTAATAGTTTCTCATTATTTATTTATATATAATTTAGAATTTAATTGGATTTAAACTCTTCTATTTTTTAACCCAACAATTCACTTGTCGCAAAAATTTTAAAAACAAAAAAACACATGACGGAAAATTAAACTCCAATTGAAATCTAGTTTAGAATTTAATTTGATTTGGACTTTTCGATTTTTACACTTAATAATTTACTTGGCTTAAAATTAAAAATCAAATGAGACACGTAGCGCAAAATTGAGAATCTAATTAAATTTTCTTTGAACTTTGGCTATATATATTCGCCCCAATTGGATTAAAACTCTTCTATTTTTTTACCCAACAATTCACTTGTTACAAAAATCTAAAAAAAAAAAAAAAACACATGACGGAAAATTAAATTCTAATTGAAATCCAGTTTAGAATTTAATTGGATTTGGACCTGATTTTTACACTTAATAATTTACTTGGCTTAAAATTAAAAATCAAATGGAACACATAGCGCAAAATTGAAAATCCAATTAAGATCTAATTAAATTTTCTCTAAACTTTGGCTGTATTATATATTCGACCCACTTTGGTCTTGTTTTGTCTTATTCAATCTACTTTGGTCCTATTTTGTTCATTTAGTTATATTTGGTTCACTTTGGTTTTATTCAGTCCAATTTAGTTCTATTCGGTCCATTCTGTCCAAGTTGGTCTTATTCAGTTCTATTCGGTCCACATTGGTCTTACTTGGTTCACTTTTGTCTTATTCGGCCTATTCAATCCAATTTAGTCCATTCTAACTTCGGTCTTATTCAGTCTATTAAATAATATGTTTTCAGTTTAAGGGAAGCAAAAGTTTAAACATTTCTCCAAATAAGAAGTTATAAATGAAAACATTTTGTTTGTGAATTTCTTTATTCTCAACAATCTTTAAAAAAATCATTCTTAGAAAACATAACCAGACTACCATAGCATTTCTAAGTTCTAACTCATAAGTCTTGATTGAGAACAGAAATAATAATTTTATAACATGTAATCATTTCTATCCATATGTCTTTGAAATTCAACTGATTCTCCACTTTGGTTCTGAATCTACTCTACTTATTTCGTTGTCTTCTTTCACCTACCTTATAGGTTAGATTTCTTTTATCAAAGTAGCACCAAGATTCAATGCAGTCCAGCTAATCAGTAACTTCAAAGACTTCTCTGTTTTTAATTTTCTTCTTCTTTTGAAGTCAAAGTCCCACTAAGATCCTACAGCATTAGTTAGTCGGTGCGTTGAGTTGACTTACATTATGCTTTTAAGGGTTCTATTTCAACACATGAACTTCAACAAATCATGTGAGACTGAGAGTAAACCTTTGTTATTATAGACTACACATCCTAAGTGTTCATTTCTTGTTTGGCTTTTGCAAACAGTATTAGTTCATTTTTTTGATGCATTGTAATTCTTGCAAGAAGTAAAAGATGTACATTCACTTCCATTGAAAGCATTCTTCGAGAGCTAGTCGTTGCTGTGTTTTATTAACAGCAAAACTCCATGGTGCAAAACATAGATAAAATCCCATAATTAACTAACCACTTCTCTTAAACTATTCTAAAATTCGTTTAGTGGGGTTGGTTTTAGAGTAAACCTTGCTGTTTTAGAACCTTTAATGGGTTGTTCCTGGCAGGTCTAGGGCCACATAATTGACTCAGGATGGGTGAACTTGGTTGTATTCTTGGATTAGGGGAAAAGGTTAACAGAGAGTTGAATCTTAGAGTGGGAATTTCTCTAGTTCCCTTGATTGTATGTAGGGAACCTATATCGTCCATTCAAAGCCAATATATGATCTTTTCCTCTCTAATTTTTAAGGGCACCTTTTGCAGATTTAAGCATTTTAGAAATGTTAATAAAATATTGTCATATGAAAGTCATGAAATTCATAAAATTATGTTGATAGAAATCTTCTTTTTTCTAAAAAATTTAATATAAAACTAAAATTCGATATAGAAGACTATTGACAAATTTGAGTGGTTCTTTTTCAACCCATTTGGTTTCAAATTATTGAATAAGTAGACTTCAGATATTTTTTTTTTTTTTGAGAAACAAGTAGACTTCAGATTAAATGTTTAAATTTTATTACAGGTTTAATTTACTTATTAAAAAAAATTCCACATATTGCCTTGGAATCATGCACATAACATTTATGTAACAAAAAAAAAGAAGAAAAAGAGTAGATTTGGTAAAAAAAAAGCCATAAAATTCAAACCCTTTGATAATAATTTTTATATTTCTTAGGAAATACATATAAAAAAGATACTTTAAAGTGTCTGAAGATTAATATTTATAGATTTTTCTATAAAAAAAATTTCGGTCTTATTCGGTCCAATTTGGTCATATTCGGTCTATTTCGTCTTATTTGTTTCACTTTTGTCTTATTCAGTTCACTTCGGTTGTATTCGGTCTATACAGTCCATTCTGTCCTGGTTCGTTCTGTTCCGTTGACATTAGTCCTAATTGGTCCACTTTTATTCTTATTCGGCCCACTTTGGTCTTATTCCGTCTTATTCAATTCACTTCGGTCCTGTTCAGTCTACATCGGGCTTATTCGGTCCATTATGTTCACTCTAGTCTTACTCGGTATACTCAGTTCTACTCAATCCACTTTAGTCTGATTCAGTCCATTCTGTTCAATTTGGTCTTATTCAGTCCAATTTGGTTCTATTCGATCCATTCTGTCTAGGTTGGTCCTATTTGGTTCACATTGGTCTTACTGGGTCCACTTTGGTCTTATTCACTCTATGCAATCCAATTCGGTCATTGCGGTCTATTCAGTTTTATTCTCTACCATCTATAAAAATTCGTTCTTACAAAACATAATCAAATAGACTACTATTGCATTTCTAAGTTCTAATTCAAGTCTTAACTGAGAAAAGAAATAATAATTTTATAACATGTAATCATTTCTACCCATATGCCCTTGAAACTCAATTGATTCTCCACTTTGGTTTTTAATCTACTCTACTTATTTCATTTTGTCTTATTTCACCTACCTTACAGGTTAGATTTTTGTTTATCCAGGTAGCTAGCACCAACGTCGATACAGTCCTTGGCTAATCAGTAACTTCAAAGGCTAACAATCTGTTTTTTGTTCTTTTGAGGTCAAACCCCACTAAGTGCTACAGGATTAGTTTGTTGGTGCGTTGAGTTGACTTACATGATGCTTTTTTCAGGGCTCTATTCTAAGACATGAACTTCTACAAATCATGTGAAGAGACTATATATGAGAGTAAACCAATTTGCAAACAGTATTAGTTCATTTTGTGATGCATTGTAATGCTGGCAAAGAGTAAAAAGATGTACATTCACTTCCATTGATAGCATTCTTAGAGAGCTAGCTAGTCGTTGCTGTGGTTTATTAACGGCAAGCTCCATGGTGCAAAACATAGACAATATCTCATAATTAACTAATCATTTCTCTTAAACTATTCCAAAATTAGTATAGTGGGGTTGGTTTTAGAGTAAACCTTGTTAGTTCTTAAGTTGTTGTCTTTTTCATTTGATATATTATCAAATAGAATTATAGAAACATACATAGTATATTGGTCATCAACTTATCATCATAAACATTATGGCCAACCAAGTTATGTCACTATGAGTTCTGATGATTGCCTTTGCTCTCTAAACAAGTACTTGTTTTTCCATGAAAACGACTGAATTGCAGAACGTAAGTTTATCCATTTTTAAAATATGTTATCGCATTCAAATCACACTCATACCGGCATATGCATTTGCCCACGACACATAGCCAGTGTAGTATTTAAGAAAATTATCGAATTGCTGATTGCACAAATTTGATATTAAAAAAGTTGGAAACTTAAAAAAGAGTATAAATCCTTTATAGGATGCTTCCGCGAAGCTGCGTAGTTAGAAGGACAAATAGCTTAGTGATTAATTTGCTGTTGCATGTGATGACGTTCAATTCTCAGCCAATAAATTGAGAGAAAGTTCATTGTGACTTGTGAGGTGTTGCTTATTCAGCGACTTCAGCCATTATATAGTTGGTGCTTAGAGTTGACAAATGGGAAGGTCAACTACATAGGTAGTTCATTCTTTAAGTACATTGTTTATTTATTTATTTTATTTGTGGTCAGAAATGGTTGAGATATATATTGGAGCATAAAGAAGTCTACTTCAGTGTATCATTAATAATGTTTTTGACTAGTTCGACCAAAGCTGGCAAAGGGAGTAACTGAACTAATTCGACCAAAGCTAGCTTAATCCCAAAGTGTTCTTGATTAAGCTTGGTGGCCACAAGTTCCAACTTTATCTCTATATTTTTATGGGAAACACTTAATATTGCTCACTAAAAGTCTTTTGGTCTATATTGCTTTTAAAGCTTCATTTGTTTTACTTTATTCTCTACTATGTTAAGGGTTTCATGAGCATCTTCTCAATTACAACTAATTTGGAATGGGTACAAAAGAAAAAGAATGGATAAGGATGATAAGCATCCACCATTCTCTTCAATTACTTTCTACAAAAAGGAATGATGATAATGTTGTTATAATTGCCTTCTTTAACCGAAGTTCCTTGTAGTTTAGTGACATATTAGTTTTCCTTAGGCTTGAATTGGAGGATTTTATCCCCTAATTATCAGCAAAGAAAATAAATGGCAATTTTATTAAAAAGAAAAAACTTTAGAAGTAAAGATATTAGTATAAAGAGAAGAATTAATGTCAAAAAAAGAATGAGAGAAGAATTAGATATACATTTTATTCACATTTTAATTTTTCATTAAATAACAACAACAAAAAAAAGTTTGATTTCGTTGTGAAATCTTATACACAATGTTAGGCTTTTGAAATGACGGTGAAAAGGCAATTCTCAATGGAGAATGAGCTGTTTTGGGTCAATTTCAACAAGTTAGTGAGTTAAATGCACACCCCTAGGCACTAAAATAAACTTACAAAATAAAATTGCTATAAATCACCCTGATAGCAAATTTGATTAATATCGCATTAACAACATAATAAATGAATTATTATTTTTATTTTATTTTGCATTTAAAAATTGATTCATCAATCTGTAAAATTCATATACTAAAATTTGGGATAAATTATACTTTTCCACCCTAATCTATCACGTTGATTACAATGTCTTTCCGACCAACTTTCAAAACGCACAATTAAACATTCTAATATCAGGAGATCAATTGCGAATTATGAAAGTTTGAGTGATATTATAATCGAGATGAAAGTTTATTATAAAAAAAGTATAATTTACCTTAAAAATTATTTATTTATTTTATAAATGCGATAACATTTTAACTTATGACATTTGCTTCATAATAAATAAATAAAAACTTCACCAGTTAAGCTGACGAATTGGGTTTATAAAATTCTAAAGCTCACTCAACCATTAAAAAAAAGAAAGAAAAGGAAAACAGGTTGGAAACCAGAGGCATGTGAGGTGGTGAACACCTAGCAAATCACATGAGGAAAGCCCACGTGAAGTGTCCCCTCCATAACATTTTGGGCATGAGAGGAATAGGTACTTCTGTTCCAAAACTTGCATTAAGTTTTCTGTGTGCCCCAGATGGATTCCGCACCAGCAACAGCAAGCTGGTCGATCGAGAAATACTCTGCATTATTTTTAAACTAAAAAAACCAACGGTCAATAAGAATTTGGAAGAAAGACAAAAGACAAAATAAAAAGGAGAGAGAGGGATCGAAGTTCAAAGTCCTACATTGTATTTGGATGCGATGAATAACTTAATTTGATGCAGAAGAAAGAATCAACTGTAAAGTCCCGTCACCAGGTGTTAACTTTTTTTTTTTTTCCTTTTTTATATATCATGACTGAATTTCACGTCTATCAAGACTATAATCTATGCAGTATTGTAATGCGTTCACATTTGGGAGTTTTGGCATGTTCCATTCCATCTCTTCGAGTTTATTCTTGTCATGCGGTGCTGCTGAATGTAACAATGCTTATGACTATTATTATTATTACTATGTAACCTATGTAAACGCATACATGGATGCATTAAACATAATTTTATTATAAAAATATAAATAAATAATTAATTTAATTTAAAATAAATAGTATATGACATATGTATATATGTATATATACATTTAAAATTAAACACAATTTTTAATATTCTCTTTGTTCCACTTTATTTGTCCTGTTTGGAAAGACGAACTTTTTAAGGGAACATCATTTATTATTTTGTCTGCCTTGTAAAAATGTATAAGTTTACAAAATTATCCTTAAATAAATTTATCAACTTTAAAAAAAAAGAGTTATAGGTACTTGACTCGCACACAAAAGCGTTTGTTCGCTTTCGAGAGCCAGGCCCTCACGAATTTGTCCTCCCACCCGAGTGCAGAACCCCATAGCCTCTTTGGAAATGGCCAGTTAGCCTATCCTCAAGGATTAGAATCCCACATCGGAAGGAGAACTCTCCCTAGAGCCTCTTTGGAAATGGCCAGTTAGCCTATCCTCAAGGATTAGAATCCCACATCGGAAGGAAAACCCTCCCACTAGCGCTTTATATGCTTCTGGAGCTTGCACTAGTGTACCACTCCAACACATGTGTGGGAGCGGTACACTAGTGCAAGCTCCAGAAGCATATAAAGCGCTAGTGGGAGGGTTCTCCTTCCGATGTGGGATTCTAATTCTTGAGGATAGGCTAACTGGCCATTTCCAAAGAGGTTCTAGGGTTCTGCACTCGGGTGGGAGGACAAATTCGTGAGGGCCTGGCTCCCCAAAGCGAACAAACGCCTTTGTGTGCGAGTCAAGTACCCACATTAAAAGGGGGGAACTGGGGAAGAAGCACTAAAGGTTGTTCTCGGCATCAATGTACACAACTGAATATTATACCTTTATATAAGATCAGTGCATGAGTTATATGATTTAATCCAACCTTTGTGTTATCTACCGTCTAAACGATCTAAATTAGTAGCCTACTCTCTATAAATTTATTGTTTAGGTCTCATTAGTTGGGTCAGAAAGTCTAACTCTGGTCCAGCACGATTTGTGCCCTTACAAGAGTTATTCTTAATGAGGCAACTAAAAAAGTGTCCCAATTAGATTGATTTTTTTAAAAAAAATATTAGTTAGTTTTCTTTTTAAAAATTCAAATAGTTTTGAAAATAAAATATGGGTATAATAAGAACATTAGTAAACTAATAATTTTTATTTTTAGAAACATGACAATATTTTGGGACATTTCAAAATGGA
The DNA here is from genome assembly GCA_032878915.1 of Castanopsis chinensis. Lineage (NCBI taxonomy): Eukaryota > Viridiplantae > Streptophyta > Magnoliopsida > Fagales > Fagaceae > Castanopsis > Castanopsis chinensis. Next base: position 544,278 of record JAVQMG010000053.1, on the reverse strand, counting down.
ATAGAGGATAAACAAAGTGGGATGGAGGGAGTATTACTTATGATCATTTTTTTTCTAAGTTTTAATAAAATAGAAGTGTGGTGATTTTTGTTGAGTATATATAATTAGTTTTTTTTTTATTTAAAATTTTATAGTTCATTAATATTAGATTCTTAGTATTTTGCACTTATTAACTCACTTGGCACAAAAATTAAAAAACTTAAGTGGATAATTATGGTATGGTCCTCATATAAATTTAGACATATAACACAAAATTGGATTCTAATTTCAAAATCTAATTGAACTTTCTCTAAGTTTTACCTATTAATATATATATATATATATATATATATATAGAGAGAGAGAGAGAGAGAGAGAGAGAGAGAGAGAGAGAGAGATTTTAACTTTTTTTTTTCATCTTTTACTACATATGCAAGTTTTAATTAACTTAATTTACTTACCATGTAATATTCATCATATTAATCATTCTTTTAGATCAATATTTTTAAAATAATAATAATTTAGAGATTAGACTATAAAACATACCACCAGTTTAAAAATTATAAAAAAATTAATCAATTATAAATAAACTAAATAATACATACATGCTCATAAGACAATCTGGAAATCTTATGGATAGTACATAGGGTACATCCTTCAAGCCCATGGCTCACCACCCGAATGTTCCAAGGGACACAAGGCACATATCTTTCATTCTTTTTATATATATAAATAATTACTTATCAGCATAAGAGTAATAAAAGGCAAAAAGTGATATATAAATTATATACTTTAAAGAATATATATATTTTAATGTAATAAGCTATTCATGATATAAAAATCACAAGTCAATAACCTTTATGTAAAATGACATTTTTTATTATTTTTAAAGGATATTTCACTCACCACTTAAAATGTTTTAAAAATAATAAGAGAAATAAAATAATTTGTTAGTCATATATATAAACATAGTATTTTTTAAAAAAAAATATAAACCAATAGTGGAATTTTATGTATAAATTCTTAACAATTATCAACAACAACAATGTTATATACACAATAAACTTTACAATTTTGTTCGTAATTTTTTTTTTACCAATTCTATTTAGCATAACACTTTACACTCATACCACTTTATAATTACACTACTTCTATTATACATCATTCTTCAATATATATATATATATATATATTTTTTTTTTTGGTTAGGTCATAGCCGCATTTATTGTGGATGGCTCTAGAGATTATAGAATTCAATGAATCTAGGACCACCAAGTTAGGTTATGTAGTTATTCGGGAAAAGAAAGTTAGGTTATGTAGTTGAGAAGAGAAGTTTAACTCGAGTCAAGTCATAAAGACATAGGTATTATCATGGATAGGTCATATGGTATTATTTTTAGAATTGTAGAGCGGTATCAAATCAAGCACTACAATTATTACCACAATTATTTTATATGTCAAACTCTAATTAACTACTTATCATTATTAAATGAGCCCACTTCTTTTTCTCAATTACTCACAACCTGCAACGAGGACAACCCTGTCACAAATGGTGATATTTTTAAGTGGTGTTGAGAATTCTTGTTACAAAGAGAGTAGAATAGTGGCTGCAAAGCAATGTAGATATATTTAGTAGTGTAGTAGGTATCAAGGGGTCCAATACCCCCTATAGGTATAGATAGAGATTAGGGCAGAAGACCGTAGCGTAGGGACCTTTGCTTGGCTTGTAAGTGACGTCCACGTTGGAAACGACGTGTGAACACCTCAACGTAGGGCCCCCACCATCCCATCTTCAATATATATATTTTTTTGGGGGGTGGGTCCCACCATGGATGCAAGTTGATTGAATTTTTGAACGATCCTTTTCCTTTCGCTTCCTTCTTACGCAAACTTTGGTTTACACACATTCCTTTCTCTTTCTTTCATTCGTTACTCATTTCTCAACGTTTTGACTTAAAATAGCTTAACCATGGTTAGCTACTTAGCCCCACCCTCTTTCCTCTCCACCCACCAATCCATCCTCAGCCTTTTTAGCTAGCCTACCTAATCTAGATTATGACCACCCAAAAAAGGCATTAAAAAACGCCTAATCTGGATTGGATTAGATTAGCTTTCTCTCTTTCAATTTACTCTCTTCTTCTTTTTTCTCTTTACACAAGATAATATTCAGTCGGACCCCATGGATTTTGAGGTCTTGTTCCTTATTGATCATGATTCTTTTAGTGGCCATGATCTCTCTCATCACTATTTACTGCACAAATTAAAAGAAAAATTCAGGTTTTTATATAGTATTTTATTTAATTTAAGATGTTATCTATTAACATAGTTTAAGGTTAGTTTTTTTTTTTAGATAATTTAATTGTCATCCCAGATGATAGATGGCACTTCATATGGTATATTCATATCTTTTAATTTATAAATCGAGTTAAATGGAGAATAAAGTGAAAGACGAAATTTATACATAGATTTTCATGGCCTGTTTATTTTATTTTATTTTTTGAAAAGATTCATGTCCTATTTATAATTAACCTGAGGAAGTTAAGCATATATTTTATTCTATTGAACGGTAATTTTAGTCAAATCTTGGAACTCACTTTATTTATTCGAATCATGCTTTTATGATAAGTCTTGTGAGTACATAAAGCTAATTCTCTTCGAAATAAAAAAAACCAAGTAAATAGGACTTCTCTAATTGTTTTCTATGATACTTCGTAGAAATTGAGTGATTCGGAATAATGACGCTTTGATAAATATATTATACCCACAACAATAGTCCCATCAAGGCTCCAGTAATATTCGTATTATTCTTTTCGTCACATGGGCTATGACGTGAGGTTAATAAGTCCACACTAGAGATCTATTTTTTTATTGAACAAAAAAAAAAAAATGATATCTAGACATTATCTTACTAGAAATGATTCCCTGCCATTTAAATCCTCCAATTTTCAACTTTTTAGACAAATGAGCTACATATGGTGACATTTAAAAAACCCAATGATCTTAAAAATCTCATGTAAACTACACAAAATCAAATAGATGCCATATGTAATAAATTTAGCTGAAAATTAAAAGAAATTAGAGGATTTAAATGTGAGGGGGCCTAGTTTAATATGATTGGATTTTCTTTTTCATTAGAGTGATATTAAGAGTACAACAAGTTTTACAATTACACGTGTTTTAGAAATTAATATGTCATCAATCTCTGAAAATTCATTTAGAAATTTATGATTATTGTTGAAATGGTGCCAATTGTATTTATTGACATGTAAATTCATAATCATTTTTGTATGTTAATAAAATTGATAATAATTTTATTATTTTATGCTTAGATTGTACTGGGTCTATGTGTGAGATAGTAGACCAATTTAGGAATGTTATAAAGTGTTGTTGTGCCCTACTTTTATGGTTAAATTAGTATGTAACTCATGCTTACGTACAAGAATGAAGAATCATAGTTGTACTATTGATATTAGCTTGGGTTATTAAACATATACAACATAGTTTGATCAACACATTTTGAGGTACTAAAATATATATATATATATATATATATATATATTTTCTTAACAATTTTCATGATATTGGTTACATCAAGTTTCTCATTACATTACTATTACGTATATAATCTTGAAAATCACTATTAGATTTACATATGTAATATCAACTCACAATTATTGTTTGTAAAATTTTACTAAATACAACATAAAATAAAATAATAATTTGGTCAAATAATATTTCTTAAATTGAATGGGAATAGGTGTATGAGATCGTTTAGCTTAATTACAGTTTGTTATGTTCAATATTTCCGTATACAAATATCTTAATAGAAACTGTATAAAAAATATGTTCATTAGTTTAGAGAAAAAAATAGTAAAAAAATTTTAAACAATTTAATTTGTATAGAAAGCTAACAAAAGCAAAATCCAATTTTGCTTTTGTTACGTTCAATATCTTTGTATATAATTATCTGAATAGAAACTGTATAAAAAATATGTTCATTAGTTCAAAGAAAAAATAATAACAAAATTTTAAACAATTTAATTTGTATGGAAAGCTAACAAAAGCAAAATCCAATTTTGATTGTAATTGAATTTTCTATAAACTATGGCTTAATATTTTTATATATAACCTAGTTAGTAATGGATCGTATATAGTCATGGTATATTACATAAATAACTTATAAATTTGAATTTTTTTTAGTTATATGATTAGTTTTTTATGGTTTACTTATATTAGACTTCTCGTTTTCCATACTAAATTAACTTATTTGGCACAAAAAAAAAAAAAAAAAAGATTAGATGGGACACGTGGCACAAGATTAAATTCTAATTGAAATCCAATTTTTATACTGAATTAACTTACTTGACACAAAAAAATTTAAAATTTCGATTAGATGGGATACGTAGTATAAAATTAAACTCTAATTAAATTCCAATTGAATTTTTTCTCAGTTTTCCCTATTAATTAATTATATATATATATATATATATATATATATAAAAGGATAAAACCTAGATATAATTATTTAGGTATTGTGCATTAAATTCTTCAATGAAACTCAATCACACACTTGCTTTGGCAAATGAGTTATACAATTACATTTAATTGCCTTTGGGAGAAGATAACATTTTGTGTTACATTGGCCAATGTAATCATATAGTTTAATTTAATTAAAAAACTTTAAAGCCTAAAAATTGTATATATAATTTTCCTGGAAAAATCATTTTTGAATTGATTTTAAGTTTTATTCAATTTATATTGAAAGGGTTTGTTTGTTAACACTTAATTTTAATTTGATTAGCATACATTTTCACATTAGTTCACTACTAATACTATTTTTTTAATAACGTCACTCATAATAAGTTAAACAATAATTATGAAAACTTTGAAAAATTATTATGTATAGCGATTTGGTATTCCCTTGTATAAATAGTAAAATCTCACTATAATTGTTTGTTGACATAATAATATATGATATGACATACTATTTTATTTAGAGAAATAAATTCCACATCATTACAAAATAATTACTTAGAAGAAAATTAACAAATATTTGGAAAAATTCAGCGATGATTTAAGAAATATTTTTAAAAACTTTTTATTATATAATACAAAAAAAAAGTAATTATGTTTTTTTATATAATAAATTTTTATATTTATCTAAAAAAGTTGTATAATTTTTTTTAAAATAGTTTATTACCAATCAACCGAAGGACTAAAATTAACTGTGGTAGAAGCAAACTATGGTTGAGATTTCTTAGATTTGCGTGATGAATCTAAATTGGCCTTTGGCTCACCTCTCTAGAATTCAAAGGTCGTTTTCTGTTTGCCCCTATAAGATCCAAAATGGTCGTTTTCTCTCTCTCTCTCTCTCTAGAATCGCCTTTACTGCTAAGCATGGCGCCGCAATTGACGATTACTTGTCTATCTCGCAAACTTTCGTCAGTGGTCACATGGGGCTACACGCGAACCATAACCTCAGACTTGTAATAAATACTATAACAATAATAACACAGTTGGTGCACTTAATTAAATTAAATTAAAATGTTAACCATGGTTATGTCCTTTTATCACCAAACTTTCAACTTTAACTGCAACGTCATTAAGTAGGTTTTAGTTATATCAATTAATGAAGTCACAGCTAGCTTTATAAGAAATCTAAAATTCAATTCTTACTTGGACCAAAAATTGATTGATATCTTATTTTGATGATAAAAAACTCATAAAAAATAAATGCAATAAATCAAAACTCTCTCAAAAAAGAAAATTACAACTTGGTCCTCACAGTTCACAAAACCAAACAATTCATTTTCTCCACATCTCTCTCTCTCTCTCTCTCTCTCTCTCTCTCTCTCTCTCTCTCTCTCTCTCTCTCTCTCTCTCTCTCTCTCTCTCTCTCGGTTCACAAGCAATCAATAATCTCACTCAGCTCAGCACCACCACCAACAATGGTAGATTTAATATTGATGACCAAATTAAATACATTAATTTATTCATAATTAGAGTCATAGAGTTGGTGTGCAGAATATTGATTCATGTTTCTGCGTCTCTGATTTCTTTTTATATATTTTTTTAAGATTTGATTTACTCATAATACCTTTTTAAAAGGAATCTTCTTTTGTTTTAAACTCACTAACTAAATAAAAAGTAGGAATTGAAACTTGAAAAAAGGCTATTCTAGAGAGAAATTTCTAGATTCAATGTCTATGTGCATTGTATTATTGATTCACACTAATAAGATTACAAGTAATGAGATATTTATACATGAAAATTTCCCTAACAAACTCTGACTAACTCAGCGAGAACTCCTATTGGAATAACAGAATTTCTAATCACTTAATTGTCACAGGACACGTGGCATCTCAACCATACCAGAATTTACACTAATCATCCCTTACTAAACTACATGTCGTGTGATTCAATTTCCTTAGAACAACTACAGGTTGTGTGCTCTATTACTGCACCACAAGAGTGCTTTCTGTAGAACCACCATCAGCCGCTTTAGCTGCACTAAGCCTACTGTGGCTTTACAAAATCCACTATTACTTGTTATTATATATTTAAAACAAAAAGACACGTTAGATTAAAATAGTACTAGAAATAAAACAAACCCACTTTTATAACCATAGAAATTATCTTAATTGGTTTTGAAATCAATGGCATATAAATTTGATACTGACACGAAATGATCCTCTTTTTTTATGATAAATATGAGATGGTTTCATTCAATTATTGTTTTGTTTTTTGCTTTTGAACAATTTTCATATTATTATAGAATTTATAGAAGACACGAAATGGTTTCCATGATCAATATTGAGGATTTTTGTCTCTCTTTTTGACCAAGGACAATTCTTCCTCCTATTTATGACTATATATATATATAAATTTAAATTTAAATAAAGTAAACACCATGAGTTCAATAAAATGATTGGAACGTGTCATCAATTTCATCATGATATGAGTATTATATCTACAATTTTTTTATTCTAAGCAAAAATTTATAATTTTCAATTGACTATTTCATATTTCAAATACATAATTGTGCTTAGAAAGCGTGAGATGGAGAGGGCTTGGGAGGAATTTCCTCCTTTGCATTTAACCTAATACAATATGAATCCGTGTTCAAAACATACCACATGTTTGCATCTCAATGAGATAATTAGTTTGTTAATAAGATACCAAATTCTCTATAAATGATTATTATTATTATCTATGTTTTGTTTAAAACATTACAATAAACAGTATAAATCCAATTAAGACATTTATGACCCTCAAAAAAATTTAAAGACATTTATGATACTACATTACATAATAATTATGATTTTTTTAGGAAAATAATTTAAATTAATCAACATTTTGCACTTGGATTATAACTTGGTTTGGTACATCTTATTTTATGTGGTTTAATAACAACAAAATTATAATGACAAGAGACTTATATCTCAAAGACATTGCTTGGCGCTTCTAATAAATTTGACGAGGGCTCAAATTTTCTCTACCTCCACTTCATTTGTATTAAAAAAGGATACCATTTTATCTAAAAAGAAATGTATATAAACAAATACTTTAAATTAAAAAGAAAAAAACCATCTATATATGTTTAGTTGCCCTTCGTCCAATGCCATTTTGACCTAATCCTTTTTTTTTTTTTGGCCATGCTTTTCAACATAAACACAAAACTTGATCATAATTTCTTAAAGAGTAATGCTTTGTTAATAATATTTTTACAATAAGTTTTAAGTGATATGCTATTATTGATTCTAATTTGGACACTTAACATCACTTTTCTAATCACTAATAACAATTATCATGTAAGATTCATTGTGAAATTATAGTAAAAATATTGTGAAGATAATATTACTCTGTCTTAAATATACAGGTTTTAATTTAAAATAGAGTCTAAGTTTAAAACATGAAACTTTAACTACCTTTTTTGGTACTTGAGATAGATGATTACGATGATTGTAGTCTTGAAGATGAAGGTGTACCAATTCAATTAGGTTTCACATTGAGTGTCGTAATAAGGTTTTCAAATTTATTAATTTTTTATTATTTAAGAGAAAGCCTATATACATATAAAAAAAAAATTGACTCTTGTTAAGGCAAGTTGTCAATAGTAACTAAAAAAATAATTTCAATAATAGATCAAAACGAGAATAAAAAATGTGAGTGAAGCAACAAAATACACAACTTTTATTACAACTTCTCCGCATAAACTTGTCACTTTCCCTTTGTGACTCAAAACTCGCCAATTGTGACAAAATTGTGTATTTTATTATAGTTTTAGCATTGTTAGAGCATTCACACCAGTAGGTGTAAAAGCTTCTAAAATAACAATAACTACCAATTTTACACATTTTGAACAAAAAAACACCCACATCAATGGGTGTAAAAATGGCTAAAATGGTGAAAACCTATCCACGAGCTACAGTAACCGTGTATATTTACACGGCTACTGTAGCTCGTGTATCCCATTAATTTATATTTTCCGTTCGCTCCAATTTTTTCTCTCTCCTTTCCGTGCTCAACAACCCAGTTAAAACTCAACAAACCAACACAAACACATCCGCACAAAAAAAACTCAACAAACCAGTTAAAACTCAAGCCCCACACAAACACATCCACACACACAGAGATACACTTGCCTTAAAAAAAAAAAAAAAAAAAAATACACAAACAGAATCGGAGCTCGTGGATCGGACGGATCGGAGCTCGGTATTCGTGGATTGGATCGGAGCTCGGTGGTTGGTGCTCGTGGATAGGATCGGAGCTTTGTGCACGGATCGGAGCTCGGATCGGAGCTCTGTGAACGGATCGGAGCTCTGATCGGAGCTCGGATCGGAGCTCTGTGAACAGATCGGAGCTTGGATCGGAGCTTGCTTGTGGATCGGAGCTCGCTTGTTTGTGGATCGGAGCCTGCTTGTGGATCGGAGCTCTATGCACGGATCGGAGCTCGGATCAGAGCGTTGTGCACGGATCGGAGCTCGGATCGGAGCTCTGTGCATGGATCGGAGCTCAGATCGGAGCTCTGTGCACAGATCGGAGCTTGCTTGTGGATCGGAGAGGAAGATTTGAGAGTGAGAGAGAGAGAGAGAGAGAGAGAGAGAGAGAGAGAGAGAGAGAGAGAGAGACGGGTAGAGAGAGAGAGAACAACAAACATAAATGAAAAAAATGAGAGAGCCGCGTACATGTATCTGTTAGTTAGTGAAATAATAAAAAATTGTGAGGGAAATTAATTATTTAATTGAAAGATGTGTAAAATAGATGGACTGATGTGAGTGTTTTATAAAAGTAAATGTGTAAAATTAAAAAAGTAGACTTTTAGTGTAAAAATGGATGTGTAAAATAAACGGACTGATGCTAATGCTCTTAGGATGAAAATGAGTAAGAGCAACTCAATCAGAAATATTGTCACATATATATATATATATATATATATATATATTTTGAGGTTTATATAAGATGTAATGCTGATGTCATGTAAAATGGCAGAATATGAACCTCAACTCTTCAGCGTAGTCTAAGGTAACATTGTCCATCATCTAACATCAAGCGGTCCAGGAGAGTTGCATGTAATGCGATATTAGCACATCTCAGAGATTCATCAGCATCCACAAAGATATTTGATAAAATTGGAGGGGCAAAGGGAAGGGGCGTGTCGTTTACAGTGGAGAAAAAAAAAAAACAAAAACGCATTAAATTCCAAATGTAGATAGCGAGAGTGCAAAAGAAGCAGTCAACCAAATGCACAACAAATCAAGCATCAACACGTGTAAGGCAACCCTTTTGCTACCGACACCTGTGAGTCACATTAGTACAAATGTACACTACGTGTCAGAACCGGATTAGCCAGCCATTATCGAATAAAGGCATCCTTTGAAGTCGACGAGGAAGAGAGTAGTGTGTGTGTGTGTGTGTGTGTGTGTGTGTGAGAGAGAGAGAGAGAGTTGTGATTAAATTAATCAAGAAAAACCGTGGTTAGAGCAGTGAAATTTAGAGGTTTTAGGTGGACAAAACCGTGTGCTAGAGGTTATATAAGCGAAGAGGCTGAGCTTAAGAATGCAAGAGTGCGAGTAAGGTCACAAAGAAAAAAAAAAAAAAAAGAGAGCCAGAACTCCAAATTTTCTCTCAACTAGCCTTCCTTGCAATTGTAATCATTTTCCTTGTTTTCAACTTCACTCCCCCCCCCTACTCTCTTTATTCCCCTCTTCTCTGAATCCCTTTCTGTCATCGTCTGTCTTTCAAGCTTCTGTTTTTTTGGGTTTGTTTTCTTGGGTTCAAACTGAGAAGCGTTTGTTGAATTTAAGAATAGAAAAAGCCAAACCCAGAAGGGTGTTTTTGAAAGCCAGGTGATTCAGAATAGAGATCTCAGGTTTTTTTTTTTATTTCTCTTGGTAAAGTTTTGAAATTTTCACTTTAACAACTAAAGAGGGTTGTTTTTCTATCCCTCAGGTTGTTTTTTTTTTTTTTTCAATTTTCAAGGTCCAAATACTAGGTTGTTCATACAGGTCTCTTTGTTTTTTTCTTTTTCTGGGGTTTTCTTGTTTTCTACAAAATTAACACCTGTTCTTTAGTTTTGGTAAGAAACAGGTTAATTTCAAAGAAAACCTTTTTTGGGGTGTTTTTGGTTTCCTTGTTAAAATTTTAGTCTTTTGCAGTCTTTGCTTGTAACTTTGTTGAGAAGATGGCAGCAGCTATAGGTATTTACAATAGCAGCTCAACATCAATTCTCCCTGATCCTATAGGAGAAGAGCTAATGATAGCACTACAACCTTTTATGAAAAGTGCTTCACCAACCTCTTCTTTATATATGTCTTACTCTTCTTCTTCACCTCCAACTTCTCCCTCTACTTCTTCTTCTTCTTTCACATCTTACCCTTCTTGTTCTTACTCTACAAACTCTCCCCCTCAGCCCAACTTGTTTCCTGACTTTTGCTCCCCATCGAGTATCCAACTGTTTTGCCAAGGGTTCTCGAGCCATAATAACCAAATGGGTCTTGAGCAACAAACAGGCACAATAGGGCTCAACCACCTTACCCCATCTCAAATCCTTCAAATTCAAGCCCAAGTCCAACTCCAACAACAGCAGCAACAACAAATTGCTGCTTTGGCTTCAGCTTCACTTCAAAACCAAAGGCTAAACCAATGGCAGCACCAAAAAGCAAACAACCTCAACTTCCACCTTGGCCCAAAAGCCGTCCCTATGAAACATGTTGGCACTCCTCCGAAGCCCACAAAGCTATACCGGGGAGTGAGACAGAGGCATTGGGGCAAATGGGTCGCTGAGATTAGACTCCCAAAGAACAGAACACGCCTCTGGCTCGGTACCTTTGATACAGCTGAAGAAGCAGCTTTGGCTTACGATAAGGCTGCTTTTAAGCTCAGGGGTGAGTTTGCTAGGCTCAATTTCCCTCATCTCAAGCACCAAGGAGCGCACATATCAGGCGAATTCGGTGACTACAAGCCCCTCCATTCCTCTGTAGACGCCAAGCTCCAAGCAATTTGCCAGAGCTTGGCTAATTCACAGAAGCAGGGAAAAACAGAGGACCCCTGTATTGTTTCTGATACAAAGCCTACAATTCCAATTCCTCCAGCTCCTCTGAATGTAAATTCGGTCTTTGATGGTTTACCAAAACCAGAATTAAAAAAGGAAATCGGGTTTCTTGGAGTGGAGGATTGTAAGGTGGAGAATCCTTCGACATCATCGTCTGATGATTCATCATCATTGGCAGGCTCTTGTTCACCAGAATCCGATACATTCTTGGAGTTCACAAAGTGGGACGACATTGAGAATTTTGGGTTGGATAAGTTTCCTTCAGTGGAGATTGATTGGGCAGCCATCTAATAAGCCTTAGTCACTGTGTAATCTTTGTACCTTTTTAGTATTTGGTTGGGTATCTCTTGCTCTTTGTAATGACTAGGTTTAGTTTGGGGTCTCCAGCAGCTTCTGCAATAAATTTTTTGAAAACTTGCAGAGGTTTTGCTCAGCTTAATTAGGAGTCAGTCGGTAAAGTAAAGGGCATGGTACTAGTGCGGTCAGTCAGATGTTTATGGTTGTTAGTAGTATTCAAGGTTTCTCCATCTTGGTCCTGCTGGTACTTTTTTTCCTTGCATGGCCGTGGAGAATTTGAAGTTTATGTCTTTGTTGTAATTTGCACTTGAGTGTAACTGTCTTTGAAAATATAATAAAAGTTCTACTTTCTGTATGTTGTGTAAACTATGGTGAGCATATGAACTGTTACTATTAATTTTAATTTGTTTGTGATTTCAATCTGTCTGGACAACATGGCACCTCATCTTCAACACTATGTGGACTGTCATTAATAGATTTTAATTTTGTGGTGTAAATGTAATATTCTATATAGATGAGAGTGTGTCGTGAACTTGGATTTATACGCAATATAAGGTCGACTTGGGTTGTATAAGAACTTCGTGTAGAATATTAGGTCGGTTTGAGTAATATAAGAGATTACAAGAATCGAAACTATAACTTGATTAACTTTTGATAAACCGTTAAAAGTTAATCAAGTTATACTTACTGGAATATAGCACAAATATTACTAGTGTTATTTTCAGAATGTGATAAATGGTATTAGGATTCAGGAGTCATTTTAAAAACCCTTGTGGATTGGATAGGTGTAACAAATTATATAAGTGTGTTACAACTGATAGAGCTAGAATTTATAATGCTCAAAAAAAAAAAAAAAAAAAGCTAGAATTTATATATATATATATATATATATATATATAAGTATATATATATATATATATTGTGTGCGTGCGCTCGTGCGTGTGTATTTTCAAGGAGACGAATTAAATATATAAAAAAGCCTAATCCGAAGAATAATACTTATGAATAATACTTATGCGCGGCATATATATAAGCGTGTGTGTGGGGGGAGGGGGTGAGGGAATGCCCCCTAGGTCCCTTCCTGTCACCATCGTGTGTTACTGATACGTGTTGAGTTTAGTATCAAGTCTTCGCCATGTATTACCGATATGTGTTGAGTTTAGTATTTAGAAATTTTGTTCAGAGTGTTCCTTAAGAAGCATAAATTACACAATGTTTCCTTTTAACTTTTAGGAAATTAGGTTTGATTCAATGTTATTAATTCCATTCCATTCCGGCCGTAATAGCCGGAAAATACCGCGTCGGTAAATAAACTGGAACAGTAACCCATCCTATTCCACTTCGGAAAAAATTTCAGGTCATTCCATTCTATTTCGGGTATTTCGATAAATACCGGCCGAAATTCAAGATTCGGTCGGAATGAAGTTTGTGCTTAAAAAAAATTTGTTCTTAAAACCAAAACAAATTTGTATTCTGTAAATCAAAAAACCTCAAAAAGAAAAAAAAAAAATGAAAAGAAATGAAATGAACAAAGGTACCTGTATAGCTAAAAAAAAAAAAAAATCTTATTGAGAAATTTAAGACTCACAACTTGAAAAGAGACACTGTTGCACTGATACTGGTAGAAGACATAGAAATTATGAACAACGAGGAAGGCAAAACGTAAATGCAAAAGTGTAGATGAAGATATGATAAAATTTAAAAGTATGAAGTGTAAAAATCAATGAAATAAAAGACATGTGTGGTTAAGAATAAACAAGAAGAAATAATTAAAAATGAGAAGTAAGTAATATATGTTTGGTGAGGAAAAATAATACTATAATAAAAAATAATAAAAAGTTGAAAATTGTGTTATATTGGGCAGTGTGCTTAGTCGAAGGAATCAAGCCACTGCCCAGCCTATAGTAGTTTTATTATAATTTTTTTTTTCAGATTTTAGTTCAATTTCCTTTTTGAGTTTTTTCTTTTTGCTTGAAAGACCCCAATATATTATTAAGTTGCTCAAATTATGGACCAAAATTTAATTTTATTGGCATAAAAAAAATTTTAAGTGGTCCCAAAAAAGTTTTTAAAAGTAAATAAATATAAAATTTTAAATTATTGTATATAATTTTTTTTTTTTTCAGGTCCGAGTGATCCAGGACCACTGACCATAAGGGGGGGCCGCCACTGGATCTACCTAGGCATGTGGTGAAGATGGTGGCTTATATTTTATTTCAGAAGTAAGACTAATGGAGCGAGTGAAGTAGAGTACAATAAGTGGGATGAAGCAGAGCCTTTAGATTCTCACAATGAAGACTTTTGTCACTTACTGCCAAAACAAGTAGCTTGTGTTGATTTTCTGTTTTTTTCTTCTCAATTTTTCACCAAAACTCACAACAGCATAGTAGCAATCTTCACTACCCATGACTAGAGACTTTGAAGGATTATGTACCAATTTTTGGATTGCAAATGGGTAAATAATGAGAGAAACAATTGAAAGTATAACCAACAAATAAAGAAACTTGGTTTATATATATATCTATATATAAAATTGTTGTCGTAGACAATATTTGTCTTATTGCAAATTTGTCTTCAAGATATAACTAAGTCTATTGGGTTTTATTAATAGAAATTTTGGAGAGACACTCAGAATTTCTAGTGTTTCTAAGAGAAGTCAATGTAACATTAATAATCAGAGTTTTAACAATATAGATAGATCATGAAATCCGTTAGAAACAACCTCCTAATATTAACAAACATTTTAAATATCAGGTTGTGCAACTTTTGCCAATAAATTTCACAGAAAGTGTAATTCTACATAATCTCAACCTACCAAGAGTCTAAGAAGAACGCTAAACTATCAGACAAAAACTTCCACTAGAACCTTGATCAATCGAATGTCTAACAAAAACACAACAAATGCACTTTTCTCTTATTTATTTATTCTGTTGTTTCTTTCACTCGATCCCTTCTAAGGAGATAGCAACACTATTTCACTTTTAAAGTGGAGTCAAACTTATACTACAATTTACTTGGATATATAAAACATCCAACATCAACTGCTATAGTGCTGTCATCATTCTTTCAGGAAGAATAAGCATTGAACTTCCTATCTAATCAGAGCTTTGAAGGATGATCTATCAACTCTATATTGTTATCATTATGGAAGAATAATTGGTTAATGGCTACCCTCTTGGGCATGTGAGGTTTGGAAGAGAAGACTTTGATAGAATTGTTAATGCACGATGGAAAGTTCAGCACTTAAATATTTCGTTTTTTTTTTCTCCTTGTGTGAGTCTCTTGCCTTAAAAAAAAAAAAAAAAAAAAAAAAAACCAATGTTTTTCTTTACCCTCACTGACACCTATGCAAAATTTTTTCTTTACTCACTTCGTTCTTAATTTGGGTATTAACCCAAAGGAGTCGTTTCTCAGAAAAAAAAAAAAAAAAAAAAAAAAAAAAAAAAAAAAACTAAAGGAATTGTGGTATACATTTGTGTTAGAATTCTTTTTCCTTTCCCTTGTGTGTGTATTTGTTTCTCAAAAAAAAAAAAAAAAAAAAAAATACAAAAAGTTTTGTGAGAACCCAAAACTTGTTGTCTCTCTTATTGTGATAACTACCTGCTCTGCAAAAATCCATTTTTTTTCTCAATCTCTTGATGTTACACCCAACTTTAGGAATCTTATTCTTGCCTATATGCAAAGCCCCTTGGGCGAAAGTTACAAAATTCTATAAGATAGTCTCTAAACATGCTTTAATTCATAATCTCTAAAGGACAACTATTACAATAATTTTTTTTTGGACAAAGGAATACAAATTGATATGACAATTTATGTTATTAGGGTCGCATCAATAATATAATAAAAAATAAAACATATTGTGGGGGGTAAAAGTGTCAAAACACCATATGGGCCTGGGGCCTGGTCTGAGGACGTGGACTCCGCTAAAGGGGCCATGAGTCGTGGATAGGGCCTCCTAAAACTGGGGCCCAAGGGCCTGCCGACCAGATCGCTAGCCTGTGGGATGAGGATCCGAGGAGAAGCCCTCCTCGGACACAAGTGTCAGGGACAGAAGAGGGTAGCATGGCATCCAGGGAAGAGCTCCTAAAGCTCGGCAGGTCATCCTAGGCCTTAACGAGACGCTGAGGAGGGAGACAAGGGAGACGTGCCCTGCATAAAGCTACTGCCACCGCATTAAAGGTCTTTCACCTACCTGCCTGGCCGCATTAATAGAGAAATGACTTCTGAGAAGACGGTGGACAGCCTTATGGGCATTGGAGAGCGTTTTCAGGGAAAAGACAGATGGGAACCAGGAATGGGAAGTATAAATAGATGAGGATGGACCAAAGGAAGGGGAGGGGGATTCTCTCTAAGGAAGAAATCTCTCTCTCTCTCTCTCTCTCTCTCTCTCTCTCTCTCTCTCTCTCTCTCTCTCTCTCTCTCTCTCTCATATAAAAAAGAGGGAAAGCCTAGGCATAGGCTCCTCGGCACACGTCCGAGGAGAGGCGGAACTATTCCCCCGACTCCCAGTACGCCAGCAACAGACTTAACCCTTATCCCATAGCCTTCTAGAGCCCCAAGAAGTCTAGGCTTTAAGCCTACCCTCTACAAATTCTATTGTGTAGGTCATTTGGGCAGGCCCCGTCACGCATCAGGGCTTAAGGCCAAAATTGTGTCCTTACAATTGGCGCCGTCTGTGGGGAGTCTTGACGAAAGGGACTGGAAGTATCATGGAAGGTTCAGGTTCAAGTCATGCGGAGTCTAGGGGGTCCTAGCGCGAGGACCAATTTGTGCAGTTAGAGCGGGAGAGAGAGTGCGAAGTCAGCGTGCGCACGAAAGATACGCGCGGGAGGAGCCATGCACGAGACGGGAGTAGAGCCTCTCGTGAAAAAAGCATTGAAACCCTGCAAAGGGAGATTGACCATCTGAGAAGGAAGCTGCGTCGGGAGAAACGAAGGCACACGCCCTCCCCTTCAGACCAGTCCTCAACGGGTGCTAGCCGTAGCTCCGACGGTTACAGGTCGAGGACCCCCCTTTGCGAGTCCTCTTCCCAGGAGGACGAACACCCCCGCCAACCTAAGGATAAGAGGACGCCCTCCAGGGGCCTGGCTAACAATGCACTGAGCAAGGCGCTCAACCAAATTTCCAAGTCACCCTTTACTCGGAGGATTGAGAAGGGAAAACTTCCAAGGCGGTTCACCCAGCCAATCTTCACAATTTACAACGGAAGGATAGACCCAGTAGAACACGTGAGCCACTTCAGCCAGAGGATGGCGGTGCACTCGAAGAATGAGACCCTGATGTGCAAGGTCTTCCCTTCCAGCCTGGGACCCGTCGCGAAGAGATGGTTCAACGGCCTGAAGGCGGGCTCTGTCGATTCCTTCGCGGAGCTCACCAGGGCCTTCGGCTTGCGATTCATCACGTGCAGTAGGGTCCCTCGGCCTTTGGACTCGTTGTTGTCCATGGCCATGAGGGAGGGGAAGACCCTCAGGGCATATACCGACAGATACTAGGAGATGTACAACGAGATTGATGGGGACTTCGACGAAGTTTCCATAAGCACCTTCAAGGTCGGCCTTCCAAACGAGCATAACTTGAGGAAGTCACTGACCAGGAGGCCTGTCAAGAGCGTGCGTCGCCTCATGGACTGCATTGATGAGTATACGCGGGTGGAGGAGGATCAATTGCAAGTGAAGGCCAGGGCGAAGGTTATCCCTCAAGAGAGGAGGGATTTTAGGTCGGACAGGTACAGCAACAGTAGGCCGAGGAGAGAGTTCGTCGGGCAACCTCGTCAGGTGACAACGCAGATGGTCGGCGTTGTATTCTGCGAACCCATACAGCGGGTGTTTGAGAAAATAAGTCACGAGCCCTACTTCAGGTGGCCCAGCAAAATGACAGGTGATCCTGCGAAGCGTAACCAGAACCTCCACTGCCAATACCATCAAGAGAACGGCCATACGACTGAGAACTGCAAGAGCTTACGGTACTACCTAGAACAGTTGACTAAAGAGGGAAAGTTGAGACAGTTCGTGCACCAGCATGAGGGGCAGAGAGAACACCCTAGGCTGGCAAGCTAGGGCCACCATGCCTCAAGGCCTCCTTTGGGAACCATCAATGTCATTCTCGCTGCTCTTGGAAGGACCGGTTCGCGCCTTTCCAGGGTGATGACTGTGGCGCGAGCCCATGCTGAGGGCTCTGGCTCCGAGCCAAAAAAGATTAAGGGCAATGAGCCGCCCACACTGGCCTTCTCCGACTCGGACAAGGAAGGGACCATCCAGCCCCACGATGACGCCCTAGTCATAATGCTGAGGATCAGAGGTTACGATGTAAAGAGGGTAATGGTAGACCAAGGAAGCGGCGTAGACATCATGTACCTCGACCTGTATAAGGGGCTGAACCTAAAGGAAAAGGACCTCTCGACGTACGACTCGCCACTCATAAGCTTCTAGGGAAAGGTAGTGATCCTCAAGGGGCAGATTAGATTGCCTGTACAGTCAGGTCCAGCAGTGGTAGAAGTGGACTTCATCGTGGTGGACGCCTACTCCCCTTACACGGCCATTGTGGGGAGACCTTGGCTGCACACCCTAGGGGTTGTCTCCTCCACTCTCCACGCCAAGGTGAAGTTCCCTTTCGGCGGCCAAGTCGAGGAAATTATTGGGAGTCAGTCCGCAGCGAGACAGTGCCTGACTGCCGCAGTTTTGCGCAGGCCGGACCCCGAACCCTCGGCTCCGGCTGCTCTGACCTCATAGCAATTAGCCTCTTCTGCCACCACTGGAGGGACAGTGGCAGAAGAGCCCGCGTGTGAGGGGTTAGACAGGGTCCTCGTAGGCAACGACCCAGAGAGGTTCTTCTAGGTTGGGGCTCAGCTGCCGACCGAAGAAAGGGAAGAGTTGGTCGTGTTCTTGAAAAGGAACCTCGACCTGTTTGTGTGGGACGAGCATGAGATGCCTGAAGTCGACCCAAACTTCATATGCCACCATTTGAACGTCAACCCCGCGGCAGTACCGAAGAAGCAACCCCCTCGGCGCTCCTCCGCAGAGCATTCTGAGGCCGTTAAGGAGGAAGTCATTAAACTTAAAAGGGCTGGGGCTATCAAGGAAGTGTTCTATCCCGAATGGTTAGCGTACACAGTCGTGGTGAAGAAGAAAAGTGGGAAGTGAAGAGTGTGCGTAGACTTCACGGATCTGAACAAAGCTTGTCCCAAGGGCCCCTTCTCGATGCCTCGCATAGATCAGCTGGTAGACGCCACGGTCGGCCACCCCCGTATGAGTTTCCTGGATGCCTTTTAGGGATACCACTAGATACCTTTGGCTTTAGAAGACTAGGAGAAAATCGCTTTTGTGACCCCCACCGGCAACTACTATTACAAGGTGATGCCCTTCGGCTTGAAAAATGTAGGGGCTACCTTCAGAGGATGATGACCTGGATGTTCGAGGCGCAATTGGGAAAAACCGTCGAGGTATACGTAGACGATATGGTTGTGAAGAGCAGGGCCATATCGGAGCACGTGGTCGACCTGGGCAGCACATTCCAGATTTTGCGGGAGCATAAGCTGCGTCTAAACGCTTCCAAATGCACCTTCGGTGTAGGGTCTGGTAAATTCCTGGGCTATATGCTTACACACAGGGGTATTGAGGCCAACCCCGAGTAGATCTCTGCAACCTGTAACCTGCAACCGCCTTGGAACCCGAAGGAGGTCCAGAAGCTGGCCGGAATGACGGTTGCCCTCAGTAGGTTCATCTCCCGATCTGCAGACAGATGCCGACCCTTTTTCCAGCTGCTGAACAAATGGAACGGATTTGAATGGACCGAGGAGTGCTCCTTGACCTTCCAGCAGCTGAAAGAGTACCTCTCTCGGCCACCAGTTATGTTCCGCCCTGATCCGGATGAGGTCCTGTTTGCATACCTTGCGGTGGCCGCCCACGCTGTTAGCCTGGTTCTGATACGGGGCGACGATGGTATACAGAGACCGGTCTATTACGTAAGCAAGTCCCTACAGGAGGCCGAGATCCGTTATTTGCCATTGGAAAAGGCGGTTCTGGCCATAGTACACGCGACGTGCCAGCTCCCACATTATTTTCAATCTCATACGGTCGTCGTGCTGACCCAACTCCCGCTCAAGTTCGTGCTACGGAGTGCCGACTATTCCAGCAAAGTCGCCAAATGGGGAACCTTTTTGGGGGCCTTTGACATCAAGTACCTGCCTCGTGCATCTGTGAAGGGGCAAGTCCTGGCCGACCTGGTGGCAGAGTTCACTGAGCCTTCCTTAGAGGAAGGCCTAGGGGGATGTAGCTTAGGGGGAAAGCAAGTCGGCATAGTCTCGTGCGAGAAGCCTCCGGAGTGGGAAGTTTATGTAGACGAAGCCTCCAACCAGAGAGGTTAAGGCGCTGGGATAGTCTTGATATCTCCGGATGGGGTCGTCATTGAAAAGTCTCTGAGGACAGCATTCCCAGCTACCAATAATGAGGCCGAGTATGAAGCCTTGCTGGAGGGAATGGACATGGTTCGGAAAATGGGGGGAAAGGCAATGCGAGCGTTCTCAGACTCGCAGCTGGTGGTCGGCCAAGTGGAAGGGAAGTTGGAGGCTAGGGAACCGAGAATGCGAGAGTATTTGGCCCGCGCCAAGCACTTGCAGGCCAAGTTCGAATCTTTCGCCCTATCGCATATCTCCAGAAGCGGAAACACCCATGCAGATTCGCTGGCCACCCTCGCAACCTCCTCGGCATAGGGCCTTCCGCGGGTCATTCTAGCTGACGACTTGCTTAGGCTAGCCGGTCCGGGATGTCAAGTCATCCGGGTCCAACAGGTCAGAACAGAACCCAGTTAGATGGACCCCATAGTGTCCTTCCTTAAACATGACACACTGCCGGAGGAGAAGTTCGAGGCCGACAAGATCCATAGGAAGGCTCCTTGGTTCTGGCTATCCGAGGACGAGAAACTGTATAAACGCTTATTTTTGGGGCCCTACCTACTGTGTGTGCACCCAGAAGAGACGGAGAAGCTCTTGGAGGAGTTGCATGAAGGCATTTGTGGTAGTCACACGGGTGGAAGGTCATTGGCTCATAGGGCCCTCACCCAGGGGTATTGGTGGCCAAATATGCAAAGAGAGGCGCAGGAGTACGCGAGGAAATGCGATCAATGTCAGAGGTTCGCCCCCAACATTCACCAGCTTGGTGGGGTTCTCAATCCATTGCCAGCCCTTGGCCGTTTGCGCAGTGGGGCTTAGACATAGTAGGACCGTTTCTGAGGGCGACGGGTAACAAGCGGTGGCTGCTCATCGGGACAGACTATTTCACTAAGTGGGTGGAGGCCGAGCCACTCTCGAATATCCGGGACGTGGACGCAAAAAGATTCGTCTGGAAGAACATCATCACCAGATTTGGGATACCGCGTACTCTAGTCTCGGACAACCAGTCCGACAGCAAAGCCTTCAGGGAGTATTGTGAGGACTTCGGCATCACAAACAGGTATTCCACCCCAGCCTACCCGCAGGGGAACGGGCAAGCCGAAGTGGTCAATAAGTTGATAGTCAATGGACTTAAGAAAAGGCTGGATGATGCGAAGGGCAGATGGGTGGATGAGGTACCACACGTGCTGTGGACTTACCGAACCACACCGCGAAGGTCCACGGGGGAGACCCCTTTTGCGATGACGTATGGCGCTGAGGCCGTGATCCTAGTGGAGATAGGGTTCCCAACGATGAGGGCGCAGTTTTTCACCTCAGACACTAATGACAACATGCTGCTGAAGGGGCTGGACTTGGTAGAAGAAAGGCGGAAAAGCGCTATGATCAGGCTAGCTTGCTACTAGTAGAAGCTTAAACAGGGGTACGACTCCCGCGTACGGTCCAGACCTCTCGCTTCAGGAGACCTAGTTTTGAAGAAAGTCGTCAGGACTGCTAGGGACCCATCGTGGAGAAAATTGGGACCAAACTGGGAGAGGCCTTATCGTATCACCTCAGTGGCCGGTATAGGGTCATATTATCTGGCTGACTTGGAAAAAAAACTTGTAAAACGACCCTGGAATGTAAATAACCTCCGAAGGTACTATTACTAATGAGAAGCGTGAGCGCCCTGTATTCGGATTTTATTGTATCATGGTAATTGTCACTATGTTAGTCTCGGTCGCCTATTTATCTATTAAGTGTTAATGTCAACCTTGGCTAAGCCAAGTCCTCGGACCTTCTGCCTTGGAAAAATTTAACACGGTTCAATTTATTTGTTAAGTGTTAATGTCAACTTTGGCTAAGCCAGGTCCTCGGACTTTCTGCCCTGGGAAAATTTAACACATTGTTCAATTTATTTTAAGTGTTAATGTCAACCTTGGCTAAGCTAGGTCCTCGAACCTTCTGCCTTGGGAAAATTTAACACGGTTCAATTTATTTGTTAAGTGTTAATGTCAACCTTGGCTAAGCCAGGTCCTCGGACCTTTTGCCTTGGGAAAATTTAACACATTGTTCAATTTATTTTAAGTGTTAATGTCAACCTTGGCTAAGCCAGGTCCTCAGACATTCTGCCTTGGAAAAATTTAACACATTGTTCAATTTATTTTTAGTGTTAATGTCAACTTTGGCTAAGCCAGGTCCTCGGACCTTTTGTCTTGGGAAAATTTAACATATTGTTCAATTTATTTTAAGTGTTAATGTCAACCTTGGTTAAGCCAAGTCCTCGGACCTTCTGCCTTGGGAAAATTTAACATACAATTTTTATTAAGTGTTAATGTCAACCTTGGCTAAGCCGAGTCCTCGGACCTTCTGCCTTGGGAAAATTTAACACGGTTCAATTTATTTATTAAGTGTTAATGTCAACCTTGGCTAAGCTAGGTCCTCGGACCTTCTGCCTTGGGAAAATTTAACATACAATTTTTATTAAGTGTTAATGTCAACCTTGGCTAAGCCAGGTCCTCGGATCTTCTGCCTTGAAAAAATTTAACACGGTTCGATTTTTATTAAGTATTAATGTCAACTGGGGCTAAGCAGAGTCCTCGGACCTTCTGCCTTGGAAAATTTGGCACAGTTCCAATTCCTGTTAACACGCAGTTCATTTTTTTTTCGTTGAGCGTTGATATCAACTTAAGCCATGCTAGGCCCTCGGTGTTAGGCCCTCGGACCTCCTGACTTGGGAGGATTTAACAGACTACCCATTTTAACTGAGAGATTTACACGCAGTCTAGCCAAATGTTGAAGTGCTTTCATAGTAAGGCCGTGCCTATCCTAATTTCGAACACGCACTTGGGCACTAAGCTACTACCTTGGATATTGAGTTACTTAGCATTCACATGCAACACATGGCGCAATAATACAGGCAATACCACAATAAACATAATGCATTAAGAAGTTACGCTATGAAGGTAAGATAATGAAATTCATAGATAATAAGCCGTTCGAGACAAGGCTAAAACAAAGAAGTACAAGGAAAAATGCAAAAATCTACACAAAAATAGCCGATGAGAGTGAAAGTCCGCGCAAGTTGATGAAGGGAGCCCGAGTCCGCCTACCCTTTGATCTTCAATGGGGGTTCCTTGGCCGGCTTAGAGCGGGTCTCTTTAGCTTGGCCTTCTGCTTCCTCTGTCGCGGCCTCGGACGGGTCTTGGACCTACTTTCCCTTGTCCTTCGGCATAGGCGGAGGCAGGACCTTGCCGGCTGGCTCGCCCGACTCCTCCTCAGCCCTGTCCTTAGGGGCGACAACCACTTCGGGGGGTAAGACTTGCTCCTGGGAGGAGTGGGGCAGCGTAGGGGCCGTGATCTCGAGGGCGACTAGAGTTAAAGGAGCGTCTTCGACGAGCCTGATATCCTCGGGATACCAGACCTTCTCGACTGCCCTCAACTCGGAGCTGGCAGGGACTCCCGCAGCATTTAGGGCTTCGGCCTAGACTTGCTGGCAGTACTCCCTGCACAGCTTGCCTAACTCCTCGGTCAGGCGGTTCTCTGTCGCCTCGACCCCCTTATTGAAAGCGGCCCTGGTAGCAGCCTCCACTGTCTCCCTGATGGTGCGAGCTGCTTCTTGGGCCTGTGTAAGCTCCTTCCTTAGGTTGGAGACCTCTTGCCCCGCCTTGGCCAATGCCTCGTCCCTTTGCTGCAGGAGCTTGCGTTGGGCCTCAGCCTGCGCCGTGGCCGTCTTCAGCCCCGCATTAAGACTTTTCCTCTCATTCTGCTCTGAGGCTAGCTTGATGGCCAAGTCGGTCTTCTTTGCCTCAGCGCGGGTCAGCTCCCTCTCAACCTCGGCCTTGGCCGCCTGCTCAGCGCCGACCTGGTTTCGGTAGTGATCCACCATAGCATCAGCAGCAAAGGCCTCCTGGATGGCCTGCGGAAAGCGTTCCAACAGAAGCATGTTAAACCAAAGATAGCACGCATGGGAACTGTGACGACAACGGTAAACTAAATGTTCGGTGCTTACCAGACCCAAGTTCCTCTTGAGCGAGAGGAAGAGGCGCGTCTGACCCATTCTCCCCAGGTCCTTCATGTCCCTAGGCAGGAGGAGGGGCTGCTCCAAGGCGTTGGCCATGTGGGAGGCGTGACCTCTCTGGAAGTCCCTAATACTCGCCTGGAGGGACATTGGAGCTCCGTCCACCTCCAGAGCGAGGGACCAGCTAGACTCGCCTCGGCGGACCTCGGCTAGCTCACGGATCTCCCCGCTCTCGACAGATGAGGCTCGTCCGCCGCCTTTTGCAGCCTGCTGCTGTTGCTGCTGCAGCTACCTCTGGTGCTTTTAGTTCGTCTCCCTCTCTCTGTCTGCCTCCCCATTCTCGTTCCTCTTTTTCTTTGGAATGTTGAGAGGAGGAGGGAGGGGGAGGTGGAGGTGGGAGCATCCTTGGCTGGGACCCAGAGGCATCACCCTTGGAGACTAGGACCCCCCTCTTCTTGGCGAAGAGATCTCTTAAAGACGTCATGTCGTTGTCTTCTTCAGAGGAGTCTTCTGGTTGGGCAATAACTAACCCCGCGATGCCGGAGTTCCTGTCCGAGGTACCCTCCTCCTCATCCGAAATGTTAACTACGTGGCTCCCCAACGGTCTCTCTGCCTCTTCTAGGCGGAACCTATCAATCTCTTCGCCAAGAGATGAAGGGAAAGCCGCTGACTTTTCTCGGACGATCTGGTCCTCTTGCTGTGCGGCCAAAAGAATGGCTTCAACAGGCTGGCTGTACAGGATGGTGGAGGGCGCGTCCGGCAAAGCACGGGGGGTGAGGAACTCTGGGTAGCGTACGTCTATCCGCGATCTCCTACGGTGGCCGGCGAGAATAGCGTCGTCAACCTCGCCAAAGACCTTTGAAATGGGGTCGTACCCCAATATAAGGTGGGCAGCCCTCACTTGCAGGTCGGCGTTCACGAAGACCTTGGATCTTAGAACCTTGTTGAGGTCTGAGATATTGACGTCGCCCAAATGAGGAGACGTGTGCTACTTGTCTGCAGGAAAGAGAGCAGAGGAACTGAACATGGTTAGGCGCTCGCAGCGAATCAAACAAAGAAAACATCAGGTGACAGTAAAACTACCAAGGGAATTGAAACGGGGCAAAACTACATAAACAAGAACTTCTAAGTCCTAGGGAATCACACTTGGGTGTCCCTCCCTCACGGGGCAATGGAGGCTGTCATGCCACCTCCCGGTGACGACGAGATAATCGTCCTTCATGCCTTTATTGGACTTGGGCAAGCAGGAGATGAGCCAGACTGCGCTAGACCTCGATTTGAGGTAATAGCCTGCGTCTTTCATCCGGTGGCACTCGTACATGTAGACGACGTCGTGCCATGTGAGGCGGAGGCCCATTTGCTCGTTCAGAGCATCGACGCAGCCTAGAATCCTAAAGACGTTGGGTGTACACTGGTCTGGGCATAACCTATGGTTGCGAAGGTACTCCCTAGTCACGTCCTTCATAGGGAGAGTCATCCCACCCTCTAGGAAGGCAATAATCGAGATGACAACCTACCCCGCTTTCCTAGAGTCCGCTACGGCCCCAAGGGGACAGTATGCCAGGCTCACATCCGAAGGGATACGATACTTGGCCCAGAATCCCTCCATGCCGGAGGCTGTATCCACTAGACACTTAAACCTACCCATGGAATATAGGCTCAAGATAACGATTCGCGAAGAAGGGAAGGAAAAGCTGATAACCGCGGAGAAAGGAGTCTGGGAAAAGGAGAAACTTACAGAAGAAAAACGTGCGTACTTTGGGAACTTCTTGAGAGAAAGAGAAAGATTGGATAGCCCTGCAGTAAGATCGCTTTTTGGAAGAAATGAGGAGTGTCGCGACTACCGAAGCGTTTTAGATGGTTGGGGAGCGGCGTTTCATGGGAAACATCCCGCTCAAAATTTCGGGAACAAATCCAAGCCATTGGATCCCCATCTTGCCGTTAAACGTGTGCGACAGGGAGTTACTCAGTGTAATTAATGCAGGCGTTGCGTGTAACGAAGCGTCAAAGATTTGCCCACAAGACGTGGGTGGGCTCCGCATGCGTGACAACTTAAATGGCACGTGGAGGAAAGATTCATGGGTCAAAAACCCGTCTGCCTCCTCGGATCGGAGTCAAACGACTTTTTGAGGGGCTATTGTGGGGGGTAAAAGCGTTAAAACACCATACGGGCCTGGGGCCTGGTCTGAGGACGTGGACTCCGCTAAAAGGGCCATGAGTCGTGGATAGGGCCTCCTAAAACTAGGGCCCAAAGGCCCGCCGACCAGATCGCCAGCCTGTGGGATGAGGAACTGAGGAGAAGGCCTCCTTGGACACAAGTGTCAGGGACAGAAGAGGGTAGCACGGCGTCCAGGGAAGAGCTCCTAAAGCTCGGCGGGTCATCCCAGGCCTTAACGAGACGCCGAGGAGGGAGACAAGGGAGACGTGCCCTGCATAAAGCTACTGCCACCGCATTAAAGGTCTTTCACCTACCCGCCTGGCCGCATTAATGGAGAAATGACTTCTGAGAAGACGGTGGACAGCCTTATGGGCATTGGGGAGCGTTTTCAGGGAAAAGACAGATGGGAACCAAGAATGGGAAGTATAAATAGAGGAGGATGGACCAAAGGAAGGGGAGGGGGATTCTCTCTAAGGAAAGAAATCTCTCTCTCTCTCTCTCTCTCTCTCTCTCTCTCTCTCTCTCTCTCTCTCTCTCAAAAAAAAGAGGGAAAGCTTGGGTATAGGCTCCTCGGCACACGTCCGAGGAGAGGCGAAACTGTTCCCCCGACTCCCAGTACGCCAGCAACGGACTTAACCCTTATCCAATAGCCTTCTAGAGCCCCAAGAAGTCTAGGCTTTAAGCCCACCCTCTACAAATTCTATTGTGTAGGCTATTTGGGCCGGTCCGGTCACGCATCAGGGCTTAAGGCCAAAATTGTGTCCTTACACATATCATAGCTACTACTAATTTTGTTACAAAATGTTTATAAATTAATGTAATAATGGATGTGATTGATGCCATATTCACATAATAAATATATATTTTTAAATTATTTTTTTGTTGTGTTTTAAAATTGATACATAGATATATAATTCATATATAGTAAAATTTATAGTAGCCGTGACAATAAAATCCTTTGACCAGTCAATCAAAGAAGAGACACAAAATAACTTCTCTTGAATTAATTTCATCTTCTTTTGAATTGTAGCTAGGTTTCCCACAATTTGGAAATAAAATAAAATCATATTTATTATCTAATTATATGTCAAAAAACTTTTAACTTTGGGTTTAAAACAAAAAATAACCAAAATCAAATAACTTAACAACACAACTCATTTGAATAAAAAAAAAAAAATAGCAAACATGTTTTGAAGTTCACAAAAAGTCAAAAACAACACACACACCCACCATATAGGCACCACTTGGTCTTACAATGCATAGTCATGGGAATGTGATGCCTTACCTTTTCTATTAGGTTCTTTTGATCAATTTTTAATTTTTGAGGGGAGTACGAATGATTACGTTGAATGTAACTTTTAGTATTTTATGTGTATAACTGTATATATAATTTTTTTTTTAAAAAGAAAACCCGGTCTAGCTTTGGGTGTCCTTGCTTGGACTAATATGTGCATTATATTTTACTTTTGCTATTGTGTTATAAAGAGATGAGAATAAATATATAATCTTTCCTCAATTAATGAAGTGATTAAAGTAAAATGTAATGAACATTTTCTACCCATTTTATTCTCTCTAAAAATCACTTTCATTTCATTTTCTTCGTGATAGTAGCTTATATTATTTAGAAAAGTTATCCGACGCCCTAAAGGTGAGGAAGATTTAGCGGCTTTACTTCAATGAATTTTATGCTAATGGCTTTGCAACATTGTATGTGAAAAAGATTGGTAAGTTGGACAAATGCCAATATCAAAGAGAAATTATTTAGTCCTCATGGTGGATCATATTACTTGTTCATTATTCTACTAAAAGATTCTCACAAGTTTACAATTTAACAAGGAAGTCCGTTTTTGGAGAAATTATACCGTCCTCATAGTGAATCACGTCATTTGTCTACTATTCCACTAAAAGATTCTCACTTATTTAAAATTGTTAAGTTAGCTTATGTTAAAACTAAATGTAAAATTAACTCAGCAATTTTAAATATGTGCAAGTCTTTAGTAGAATGGTGGACAAGTGACAGTGTCCACCATGAGAAAGAAATAATTTCTCCAATTTTTGTTAATTTTTTTATTATCATAAACTGAGTGAAATGATAGATAAGTGACGTGGTTCATCGTGAGTACTACATAATTTCTCCATGTGAAGGCATATACATGATTGTATATAGGAACAAAAATTACCTGAAAGGACGGGTTTTTCCCCCATTTGAGATTTTAGACAGATCATGGAAAATGAAATTCCTTTTCCTTTTGCGTCAAGCAGACGCCTCTAAAAATTTAATCCAAAATTCAACCGGCTGCTCAATTTTGCTATTAAATTCCAAACACATGTGCTGCATTCTCGATCAATTATTGGTGAAAGATTCTCACTTATTTAAAATTATTAGGTTAGCTTATGATTAAAACTAAATGTAAAACTAACTCAGCAATTTTAAATAGGTGAGAGTTTTTAATAGAATGGTGGACAAGTGACGGTGTCCACCATGAGAATGAAATAATTTCTCCAATTTTTGTTAATTTTTTTTTTTTATCATAAACTGAGTGAAATCGTAGATAAGTGACGTGATTCATCGCTAGTACTGTATAATTTCTCCACGTGAAGGCATATACATGATTGTATATAGGAACAAAAATTACCTGTAAGGACGGGTTTTGCCCCCATTTGAGATTTTAGACAAATCATGCAAAATGAAATTCCTTTTTCCTCTTGCGTCAAGCAGAAGCCTCTAAAAATTTAATCCAAAATTCAACCGGCTGCTCAATTTTGCTATTAAATTCCAAACACATGTGCTGCATTCTCGATCAATTATTGGTGATAATAAGTAAATGCTTTCTTTACATTTCATATCAAATTTGGCTTGGGATAGTGATACGTAATTTGCTACCCAATGAAATGAAAG
The DNA here is from genome assembly GCA_032878915.1 of Castanopsis chinensis. NCBI lineage: Eukaryota > Viridiplantae > Streptophyta > Magnoliopsida > Fagales > Fagaceae > Castanopsis > Castanopsis chinensis. The sequence continues at coordinate 515,008 of JAVQMG010000053.1, read as the reverse complement.
ATCTACATTTTTTGCGCACCAATAATTGATCGAGGACGAACCAAATTGATTAGACCATTTGCTTCTTCAACCTTTTTCTTTATTTATTTTATATATTTTTTGAATCAACTTGCTTCTTGAACTTTCTAATATAGCATTAATCCAACCAATCAACGAAAAGTATGCAATAAATTATGCCCTTGCAAGTGACATTCACATGGAACCAGCGGCAGTAGTAATATATTACTAATCTTTTTGACTTAGGGGTCCCTTCTAAGTTCTAATCGAGAAAGGGAAGAGTAACTTTGATTCCTAAAAAGTAAAATCAAGGATTATCCTATCTTTAACCTACATAATCCCATGTATTAATATTCAGTGAAACCAGTTATTTAAAGTCATTTGTTGTCAAATAAGGAACCTAAATTCAGACTACATCTGCGCTAGAAAGAAACTCATTAATAAAAAGTAATTATTATAGGAGGTCTATTTTACAATTATTGAGATAATAAGCTATTGATAGCGCGCACAAAAAGAAAAAAAGAAAAGAAAAAGAAGTATATATGAAGGGTCTTTGAGGTTCTAATTAGTTCATTTGGTAAAATTTCTGATAGTTGAATAAGAGACCTGAGATTTAATCTCACTTACACCAAAAACCGATTGATGTTTTGATCTGATTATAAAAAACATTATCATCACAAGCGGACAAAATATATGAATAATATCATTTTTGCCCTTATTTATTGCATCTTTGCTGACAATATCAGGAGGGCAAACTGGATCACTGACATACCAAAGACTTGGGCATCACAAGTGAATCTAAGTAAGAGGTAGAGAAACAAAATAATAATAATGCAAGCATCTAGGATCGCCCATCACTTTTAGAGGTTCTGTAACTTTCTTATCTGCAGGCTTAGATGACTGGTGGGAATAGCAAAACAATGGGGTGCTGCTGAGCCCACTCAATGGCACAGAGATTTATTACAGGCAATCTTATCCCCCCGAGGCTTGAGATAAGGAATTTGCCCCTTATCCTATGGCCCCCCAAGAGAAAAAACTTGGAAAAGACAAGGAATTTGGCTATCACTACCAGCAAGGAGAGAAAAAAAAAATCAATCTAATCAATATTCCTATTCTTTCTTCTCAGCATGCAAAGACAAGTTCACACTGCCAAAACAAATGGAGAGGAAGAAAGTGACTCTGAAAAGCCATTCTTGGGCCATCAGGAATCCTTCCAATTCCAAACCTTAGCACGCTCTTGACCTTTGTTTCTTTCTTTTTCACTTGTGTCACATTTGTTTATGAAATTTTATATATGAAAATGGTCTCTAATTTTACTTTTGAATTGTTCACTTTGCACCAAATTTGTCTAAAGCATCCTATAGTACTCCAAAAGAGGTGTGAATGGGATTGGAAGCTTGCATCATAAAGTTATTCCAGGAATCCTTTGAGGGTGGAGAAAGGTCATGACCCCAAGTTGCTCATTACACTTTCCAGGTTATGACGATGTGGCTTTGTGGACTCTTAGAGGTTAAGAATCACATTTTCCTTTAACTCAAAACTAATATATGTCTTTAAGGTACCTAGGTCTGTGTGAGAGAGAGAGAGAGAGAGAGAGAGAGAGCTAGTTAGCTTTGGCACCCATAACACGACTCATGAGTAATACAAAAGAGATATGGCAATCTTTCTAGACTGCACAAAGGGAAAGATTGGTATATATGTTACCAAAAAGAAAAAGGAAGGTGATCATAGAGTGAGGAAAATGAATATTTTTGGGCTACAGCACACAATTGGAGATTCATCCAACCTCCTTGCTGGTCTCTATTTGTGGCTAGTTAAGAATTGAAATTCAAGTAACTTTTTTTTTTTTTGTTTTTTTAAGCAAAAATTCAAATAACTTTTGATACAAAGAACTACTTGACATTTAAGCCAAATAACATTTCTAATTGTTTTTAAGAGAGAAGTATGAATTCCCTCTCCACTTAAAATGAAAAAAAAGAAGAAGAAAAAAGTAGAGAGAGAATCAATTGATTTTTTTTTTAAAACTTATTTATTTAAAACATTTAGTCAAAACGATACGTATTTGTAGATTAGACATGGTACCCCACAAAAGGGTATAATAGAAAAATGGGTTCAAGAAAAAAGAAAAAAACAATTACTTCCTTTTGCATTTTAGATCAAAATCAAATTGACCCCTTAACCCTTGTACTTTTAATTTGAAACTATAAATCCTTAAACTTTGATTAATACCCAAATTACACATTTTGCTAGAAAGGGCAATGGGGTGGGATGGGACTCAAGGATGAGTGCTTCACCTCACCCTACATGTCGGGGCAAACTACCTTGCCCCATCTCCATTCCATAAGGACCCACTCTACCCGCCCCACCCCAACCCACACTTGTTACATTTTTTTAAAAAACGTATCACAATAATATAAATCATACTTTTTTTAGAAGAATACAAATCATAGTTGAAATTATAATTAATTGATCACATCAAATCAAGCTAATTTTACCAAAGACTAAATAATATAATTCAATGTGTTTAACAAGATAATATCACAACAAAAACATGAATTCTTAATATACAAGCATTTAAAAACTTAGTAATACAATTTCTAATAATTTCTAATAAACTTGGTAATACAAACCAATTTTTTAACACTAGTCTATTACCATAACCGGACAGTCCAAAGACTGAAATGAAAATAGGAAATAAGTGGGCAGTGAAGCCCTATGAAATTTTTATAAAATATTAATGATATGATGGATATTTTATATATACATGCAGGGTAGGCCAGGAAAGACTAAACCCGTCTCCGCCCCATCTTAGGGTGCAGGGCATAAATCTCACACCATCTCCAACCCCATGGACAAAACTTCTTTTTGGCTAAGGGGTGCCATTGCCCCTAGAATCTAAAAATAATATTAGTAGATACATATAAAAATTATTTTAACGTTTGATCCCAAACAAGATTAATCTTGGTCCTCCTCCCAAAAAGTTACAAATTGGTTAATAAAACTTCAACCAACTGCTCTGCTTTAGATTGCTTATTTGAGACTTTATGTATTGGGTCTGGATGTTAATTTTGGTTTTCTTTCATCTTAAAAACGAGTGTTTGTGGTGCAAAATTTTTATCCAATCAAATGGCTATTAAAGTATTAATTTTTTTTATCCAATCAAATGCTGTGATAATGTCATTGTTTTTTTTTTTTGCTGCTGTGCTGTTTGTTCATATGGTGTGGTTTTAAGAGAGTAGAAGGCATCCAACTTCAACTCCTAAGAGTACACGCACTGAAACCATCAAACACTATCTTTAAAAAAAAGAAACTTGAAGTTAACATTCCTACCCCTAGAAATCTCTGATCTGTCTAGCTACCAAAATCAAACTTCTATAACTAATAGATAGCCAAGAAAAAGTGCCAAAACAACCTCTATACGAAGGTTCCAGCAATGGCTGAATAGTTAAACCTTTTAGTTAACAAAATAAAATTTGATATTTTTTAGTATGAATCTACTATGTTTAATCTTATTATACAAGGAAAATTTTATACCCTAAATCAATCACTATTTTTATTTTTTAAGAAATAAATCAATCACTAAGTCACGTTAATATCCTACAAATAAATAAAAAGTCATTTTAATAAAGAGATCAATACCAAGCACTCAGTATTGAGAATTCCAGCACTCCTGTCAACTTTTGCTTAGAAGTTGACCCCCCTTAATGACCAGGAAAAATAATGACTTTTTCTTGAATTAATCTCTCATTTTTTTTTTTTTTGATTTGGGTAGAAACTTGAAATGTCAAATTTACCAGATTTTATAGTTAATTTCTTTTCTAATTCTGATTATTTTCTCCTTTAAAATTAAAAGTACAGAGGTCAGTTTGATTTTTTACTCAAATTTTAGAAGGTGTTATTATTATTATTTTTTCTATAGAAAAAGAAAAAAAAGCATAATACACATGATAGTTATGCATAGGCTCTTGTACGAATACAGCATTCATCACTCGTACATCAACACACTGACTTCTCAGTTACACTGAAGGAGGGCATAACATTTTCACAATGCCTAGGTGGTAAGCTATTATTGATTTTTATTTAAGTCCACCATTAGCATTATATTTTTATTTATCATTAATAATTTACTACTTTATTGTGAAAATGTTGTGTCTGTAGCTTTATTGATTTGTCAAACCTTTTATAATAGAATTCTATGATCACAAACAATAAAAATACACCAAGGGAAAGGCAAAATGTCAATAGTAAGTAACAAACAAACCATCTAAAGCATCAAAGTTGAAGAACAATATCTCTTATGTCCCAAACCTATCATGACATTGTCAAGAAAAACCCCATATTAACTATGCACAAGTGTGCAGATTTTAATTACTTTATTTACAAAATCTAGAAGAGATGGGTAACAACATTGTAATGTAAGATTGGGTTTTGTCTTGAGATGGCTATCATAGGCAAAAAGTTGATAATCAGAAAAATGACTATCCTAATTCCACATCCAACTTTTCTTCACACCATTGTTTCTTTCAGCTTCAGCCAATGTGCTCCATACACCTCCCAAAGCCCTGGGACAGAAGCAAATTGAGAACTCATCAAGAATTTTTTTACAAGAGACAAAAAATGGATACAAATTTCCACCTTCTAGCCCAAAAGTTTTGACCATGTCGTCACCAATTTGTGAAACCCATAAAGAACTAAACATGAGTCACAATTGTGTTTTTAAGCCTTTGTTGTTCAACAATCATCAGTTATGAAAACAAACAAACAAATAATAACTTCGACTGTAGCACATCTTAAAAAATATGATAAAATTTCACGAACCATCACACCTAATTAAAAGGTTTTGATTTTACCCTAAATTTAAGAATTTTTTTTTCTATAATTTGGAGATTCTTGTGAGCAGAGCCTAATGTTACTATGGTGTCCTGCACTATGCATATATTGTGAAATTAATGGATAGTTCAGTAAGACTTACTTAAGGTCTTGAGCCAACTCCCCCAAAGTCATAGATGCCATTGCCTTTCCTTTCATGCGAACGATTTCATGGATTCTAGCTAACCTATTCCAAAATTGTTTCAATTATAATGAGAATAATAAAAAAAAAAAAAAAAAAACTATTTTTGTTTAAATTGATTATGAATAAATAGCAGGATGCTAGAACATCAATAACCCCAAAAGCATGATGAACAGATGCAACTAGTTTAAGTGAAGAACAAGAAGATCGACATACTTATCTTCTGGAGGAGCATTCATTAATGGAAAATACCTGAACAAACAAGATGCAACAGTATTAATTAGCATCATATCATATCATATTGGTAATTATCAAACATGCAATTACACATGTCAAATTCAAATACATGTTAATTGGGGATAATCACCTTCATTTTGCTACTTCAAAAAAGAGAGAAAAAGTTGGCTTACTCTATGTTTGGATGGAGAGAGATGAAGGGACGAGAGGTGGCCAATATGTACTAACTTTTACCACCCTGCCCTTAAATTGGTCGTCTAAATAAAATAAGTGTCCATGATTTGATAATTAACCTAATAATAAATCATTCCAATTTTTTTTTTACATTAATAAATAATTTTAAGTCGTACATGCGCATAACAAACATATTGGGAGGGGAAATGTTACAGGTATTTATATATAGAAAAATTGACTTTAATTTTTTTTTTTTTTTTAATTTGATAGTTACAACAAAGAGGGAATATTTGAACCTTAAAACGAGGATTCATCAACCAATTGAATTACATTGCTTTAATCTAATGTGCCTGTTGCTAATGAATCTTCAATGCTTATTATTTTTTATATTTTTAATTAATCAATTAACATCTAAAAAAGATTGGTGAAACACAAAATTTAAAAAGTGAAAAACACACTAGCACTTGCCGTTTCTCCTGGTAATCCTGATAAGTCGATTGCGCTAACTGCACTGTATACACAGCACCATAACCCATAATAAACAGACGCACTACAAAACAGCATGAACATCAGAATTAGGGTTAAGGTTAGGGGAAGAAGAAGAAATTTTTTTTTTTTATTCATTCTTATACTAAAAAGGATTTTTATGATAAAAACAAACAAGAAAGAAAGAAATAAAACTCTAATCTTAAAATATAATAAAATTAGAGTTTCTGATGGTTGAATAAGAGATTCGAGTTCAATCCCCGCCTATATTAAAAACTAATTGATGTCTTGGTCTAACGATAAAGAACTCTTATTAGAAGCGGATGCCATAAGTTGAAAGTTGAAAGTTGAAAGTTGAAAGTCTCTAAAAAAAAAAAAATATAATCAATAAACATAAAATCCATACGGGCTCTCCCGATGGTCTTTGTCATAAGAGCCGCCATTAGCAATTTGGTGTTATTACATGTTACCATTATGTATATATATGTTTGGGGTGCACTGGGCGGTGCCACCATCACGTATTTGGGCCTATTTTGTTTTATTTCTTTTGTTTTTTTGGGTAAGGCCGGGCCTTATTATATTCGCATGTTACTGAAATTTGTCAAGATCTTTCTTGTATACTTTGGTCTTGTTGCTCTTGTATACTAATGGACAAACTGAAGTTGGCAATCGCAGTTTGGATCAATATTAATTTAAGAGTTTTTACTTGTGACAAACTCCAAATTAAGATAGGCTGAGTGGTCGCATTTCGCTGAATTTTGGTTTAATACCAACTTCCACACTTTTACTAAGTTCACTCTCTTTGAATTACTTCCATATGGTTTGCTTCGAGAATTGAGATTGATGATGCATTTCGAATCAGTTTAGTTTAGTTAGGATTAATTCAAATTAATATATTAACATATGACCCATTTACGCAAAAATCACTTAATTATATAATTTCTCTTGAATCAATGACCACAAAGATAACTTAGGCTTGATAACTTATGCACAACATTTAAGGTTTTCTTATTCTTCTTGTTAATTTGCACATTTTCCAAAAAGTTGTATCTGTAATTGGAGGTAGTAAGGATTTGAGGGATCATCTATCGTTGGCTTGGTATCAGAGGGTTTTTTTTTAGTAACCAATCTAAAATTAATTTCTACTCATACAATAAGAACAATAAAAGGTTTAATTGTTACACAATTTATTTAAACTTTTTTCTTATGATAAAGTTTGGCTACAAACATCTACTAAAAAAATTAACATAACAATATATTTTGAAAATTTAACTGTTAAATTGTATATTCTTTATGTTTTTAATACACAAGTCAACTTTCATGTCAATTGAATATTATTTACTATTTGACTCATAAATTTTTTTTTTATGCGTAATTTTAGACTACTAAAATTTGAAATTTTAATATTTGATTGATGAAATAGTTATTGATTTTTGATTTTTTGAAAAATTTTGAAGCATAGAGGGTATAAGAACAAAGTGCAATCCAATTGTAAATTTATCAAAATTTACATCCACCAAGAATATATTAAATGAATTTGTAGCCACTGGTTACAATTAAGTTTGTAATTAAATTTTGTCAATTTTTCGTATATAGATCGATTTTATATGTGTAAAGAGGGTGCTCCCTAATATTATATTTTGTTTGATTTTTTATTTTTTTTTATTTTGATGTGCCACTTGGGCAATATTTTCTATTCTGATGTGGCAATAATAGATAAAATATGACGTTGTTAGATGCTTATAGCGCTGTATATATAAGATTTAGTTGGCAAAGTCATTATTCATTATTAGACTAAATGTATTTCCAATCAATACCATATCCAATATTTAACGATTTTTTATGCTATACTTCAAACTTTTGTCCCTTATAAATAGGATATGTCATGTACTCTTTGGCTTCTATGTTTCATCCTAAGTTGTTGAAATTTTTTGACTTTCGAATTTAGTGATATTGGATTTCCTCACAGACACATAAAAAAAAAAAAAAAAAGCAATTATGTATGTTCCTTACAATTATTTCTTTGTTGTTTCAACATTTTGACTTAAAAAAAAAAAAAATCTTAATTTAGAATTTGGAAACTCTTGTTTACTTATTACTTATTTGTTGAATGCTTTTATCGATTTCTGATCAATAAATAAATAGAAATATTTTGAACATTTCTTCATGAATACTGAATTCTTGGACATATTTCCTTTGTGATCATGTTACCTACTTTCTTTCTCCCTTAATTTGTTCCTTGATAAAATTTTTAAAGTGAACTAGTAGACCTTCATTGATGGAAGCCTGGCATTGTTGGAATTCTTCAATATAAGGGTCCCGAACATAGAAAATGTGAACAAAATAATCGAACACACGAACATACAAAAATGGGAAATCTTGACCAAAACTAGATCAAGATGCTTTGTTCCTATGCTTGTAGCTCACACCAAAAGATCCGAAGCGCAAGTGAAAAGTATCCTAAACTTTAAGGATCAAAAGTGTAATTTAACCTTTAAAAGATTTGTAGCGAAAGAGGTAATAATTATATAATAAAAAAAAAGAATATAAATAAGTAATTAAATCAAAAAGGTTTAATAAATAAAACCTGATTTAGGAGCATCTGAAAAATATGTAGCTCCTAAGTTAGACATTGGTTAATTTTTAACGAGGCTAGTGTGAAAGTGTGAATAATCTTAATTTTACCATCTTGTTAATTAGTTTGACTGAGCTACTTTGTGGATAAGACTAAGCTTAAATCCCTACATTCTTCATCAAATTAAATCACTCAAACCACCCTAACTAAGGGTTACATATGCATGATATACTGGGAGCATGAAATTCTTTACAAGGCTTAGACACAACACTACCAAAGGATAGGGTCACATGGAATGCCAAATTAAAGATAATCAGGTCGGCCAATATTGCTACTTCATCCTCACATCTCCTTTTCCAGCTTTAGCCAAGTTTGTTCCATGGATCTCGATATCCCCAACTCCTAAAACAAACAGTTGGAAAATTGTAAACAAATATGTTACAGGAAAAAAGAGCTGGAAAATGAGGGAAAATATATTAGCATGATTTACACAAAATAAACTCACTTCCTTTTGAGGGAAAATAGCTACATATACCCAGTGTGATACATTTATTATCTTCTAGTAATAAATTAAATTACTTTATCAATAAAGTGTGGGATTTGTAAAGAACCAAACATGAATCTCAATATGTTTAACCAACAAGATAAGTAGATTTAATCCAAAGCATGTCTTCAAAAATCAAACCATATTTCATGGGTTACCACACTTGATTAGAAATCATTTGGGGGGGACTCATGTAAACCAATCATTTCTTTAAAAAACTGATATAATCCAATTGGAAAGGTGATCTTCATATGATGCCATTATAACACAAGATTTGTTTTAGAAGTATCAATTTCTGTAAGGAATTTTTCTCACAGTGGAGAGGCTAGCTAGTGTAATACCTTTTTTCATCAACAATAGAGAAGCATGTGAATGGTCTACTATGAGACTTTTTAAAAACAAATACACAAACTATAACAAAAGTAGACATATATACCTAAGTTTCGCAGCCATCTCTCTGATTGTCATAGACCTAGCTGACTCTCCTCTATCGTGAATAAGGGCTTCAATAGTATCTAACCTGTTTCAAAATGTTGTCATTAGTATGCAATAGCAAGGACGACCTTCTATTGATTTTGAATGGGAATAGAAAATAGCACTGTATGGAAGCGAAGTCTTGATAGTGGAAGTCAAAAACATGAAAATCAATGACCTAATTAAGTAACATAAGCAAATGCGAATTCCATATATGAAGTCACATCAGTATTCCCTCAGCTAGAGCACAATAAAATTGCTTAGAACATCATGATTTGGCAAGAACATCATGATCTGGCAAGAACATCATGATCGCTTATGATTTTAGTGATTTAAAATTAAGAACATATATAAACCTAGAGTAGAAAATTACACTCTTGCACAATTCATCTACAAATGAAACATAGTACTTAAGCATGTAAACAAACACAACAAATTCTCCAATCATACTAAAGAACACGTAGAATATAATATGGAATCGAACATTGATTCAAATTCCTAAATTGCATTTCTAACCCAAGTCTTATATTTGACGACAAGACTTTTTACAGGAAAAAAGATATAAAGAAAATAATAGGTATTGAAAAAGTGTAAAACATACTCTCTTTCAGACTGAGTCTCTAGATGGTACTCTTGCTCGTAGTCATCTTCTTGACTGTTCCAAAAATTGTTCCAATATCAGCCACGACATAACATAATACTCTATACACTAGCTAATTATAAGAAATAATAAAATTCTATTATGATCACATAAAACGTAGATCAAATTTCCATCCTTGCACGATAGGAAGCTAGAGTTCTTGGTCAAGTTTTTAGATGTTTTATATGCTGCACGCATTAATTTAATGAAAAGAGGATCAGGGTGGTTTGGCTTTCCTTCACAAGTACCATTCCCTAGAAGGATGATTTGGAGGATCACTTTTGACTTCCTTTAACAAGTAAATTGTTAAGGTTTTAAGTTATTTCTATGGTCCATACAAAATTAATTGGCACTCTCTGGTGGTGCTATAACTCTCCATATGCTCGTCCAAGGTAGACTCTCGATGGGAATGATCGGTCACTTATCATTCCCATTGGAGGAGCAAATAGAGGGTATCCCTTGGATGAAATGACTAAAACCTTGAGAGAAATCACATCAGTGTTTGTATAGTAAAAAAAAAAAATGACCACATGTGAATTTCTCTCATGTTTGTCGTAATGGAAATATTCCTACTCATTTGTTAGCAAAACATGCTTAAGACATTGTTGATTATTGTGCTTGGATTGAAGAGAGTCCTTATTTTATTGAATAAGCTCTTCTCGACGATGTATCTATGGTTTTTCCTAATTTATAAAGTTTTTGTTTATTATCCAAACTAAAAAAAAAAAAGACCACATTTTAGTCTGTCAAACTCGAAATTCACCCATATCATGCTAAGTTGTGTAAAATACTAAATATAACCCTCTCCCAATTTGATTCCCAATACTAAAAGTCAATTAATTATAAAGCTATCATTCACAATACAAACAACATAGGGGAAAAAATTTATCAAAAGAAATTTTCAGGGACAAAATTATAATCGAAACTTGATAATGACCTACCAATTACTACCCAAAGGAAAGCAAGTGCAAGACCAGTTACCACCTATAACTAAATAAGATTTAAAAAAAGAGACGTATGATTTGAAATTTAAAAAAAAAAAATTATAAAGTTTAATATGTAAAACCCAATAACACTAACCACAGTTCCTTAACGTCCAAATAAACTTTTCTCCATATTGCACAATGACCAATAAGAAGGAAACAATTACCCACTGCAAAACACAGGATGAGAAGCCGAATTAGGGTTAGATTAGGGTAAGAAGAAAAGGAAAAATCCAAAAGTTTATACGAATTAAAAGAAAGGCTTTATTATTGTATAATAAAAACCTTAGTCAATCACATGTATTCTTCTTTCTTCACTCTGGTACTTTTTGTCGCTCTGTTAATTAACATTAAAAAAAGACATGTTATTTAACAAAATGACAAAAAATACGAGAGTAAAAGAAAAGAATCACGTGATTCACTAACGTTTTATTGATGTATGATAAAAACAGTAAATCTTTGTATAGGAAACATTCAGGTTCAAATCTTCAAAGTTTTTGTTGTAACTTTTGAAATATTTTAATATGAAAAAGAAGAAAAGAAATATGATGAATGAATATAAATTCATACCAGTTTCCAAAGCGCTAAATATAGCCGCCATTATGCAATCTGGTACTAATTAATTCCTTGTGTTATATGTTTGAGGTGAGCGGTGCGACCATCACAATGTTTATATGGGGCTCTCTCTTTCGGTATTTGGTAAGGCCGGGCCTTATTAGATTGGACCATTTCTCATATAAGCCCAAACTCCGCAACTAGCAAATCTTCTCTTTTTAGCAAATCTTTGTCTTTTTTTTTTTTTTTTTAATATTAATTTATTTAAAGGAATGCTCACTTTTTTTTGCTAAGCAAGGAATGCTCACTTGATACACACGGTGGTTAATTAAAAATATTTCATTAATATTAAAAAGCCACATCAAAATTTTATAAATAAAAAACCCACATGAGGAAAAAAAAAAAAAACTATCTTCGTTAATTTTAAAGAAAAAAGAACTAAAAAAAAAACCCCTCAATCTACAATTTTTTTTCCTTTTGGTTTCTTGGCAACCTCAATAATATATATATATATATATATATATTATTTTTACAATGTGTCTTATTCCGTTTAGTTTTTCCTTTTTGATTTTTTTTTCTTGATAGGTAGTTTTCCTCATTTAATTTATTAAATTTTCACTAGTGTTCCACATCTTTTTTATGTTTTATTATTGAACATCTTTTTTGTTTGTTTGTTTGTTAAACTCTTGATATATCATATATGTATATATATTTACAGATAATTTCAATCTATGACGTCCACTTTTGATGATTATTCTTTATTGTCAGATCAAGACACCAATTGGTATTTTGGTATAACCGGGGATCAAATCTTAGATTTCTTATTCGACAAGAAATTTTACCCGTTGAACTAACTGAAACAAAATAGAACACACCTTTAAACTCTTGATATGATTGCTTTGTCTTAGTCTTATTTTCTTCATTTTCAATGTTTTGACATGTTTTGGTTCCATTTTTTCTTTTTATAATTTAGATCCTTACTTTAACATTGATGCTAGAACAATATCTCCTTTTGAGCACAAGGAAGTTTATGTGTGAGATGATTGTGAGGTACAAGAACTCCATTTTGTTTTTCTTTCTTTGTCAAGTTTACTATATAAATGATATGTCAACAATATTTTCCTACTTGCTTCAACACTCTTCAATGGAGTTTATAAATTCTTGGAAGGTTGGTCTCTTCTATGGTCCAGATGGGTTGTATGATGACGAAAAGTTGCCAGAATTATTTAAGTAAGCATATTGGTAGGCGATTTAGATTTTTAGAAAATTGGAGTACACCTCATTGGATAAATATGGTGTTTTGTTCTTGAGAGAAATAATATATAGAATGAACACTATCATATGTGTTCACTATCTTGCTATCTTATTTCTTTCGGTAAAATTTCCACAAAATGTACATTAAGGACTAAATTGAAGGTTTTGAAAGATATGAAAGATTGATCGAAACTAGCTATAACAACATGAAACATAACTTTAGCTTTCAACAGCAATGGAACTCCTCAACGGCTGAGGTCCATTCTCCTCCCCCCCCCCCCCCCCCCCCCCCCAAAAAAAAACCTTTGACAAAAAAATATGCTAGTATATATATTAACAAAAAGAACTAATTTTGGATCTGAAATTTATATACTTGGCTCCCTTCCCCAAATAATTTACAAATTTTCCAAAGAAATCCAACAAATAAATAACAAGAAAAATCAATAAAAAAAAAAATGCACATATCTAGACAGTAAGAAAAATTTTTGGATAGATCATAAATCCGGTCTAAGCAAAAACAATAACAAATCAATTACAAATTCTAGCAAAAAAAATCACAAAATCCTATAACTTTTACCCAATTTCTCAATATCACTTGAGAGCTCTATGCCCCTCTCAAACGACTCCACCCTCATAGCCATAAAGACAACTCCTATGCCACATACTGATCGCTCCATCCACATATCAGTTAGATCTTGAAAATATTAGGATGTGTCAATTGACTTACAAAACTCTTGATTATAAAATCCTATTTTTGATTTTGTTCAAAAGAAAAAATACAAATAATAATTAATCAAAAGAAAAAATACAAATAATAATTAATAAATTAATGCTAATAATGCAACGTTGTTAATCTCTAGTATTGATATTCCAATTTTTTAAAATATTTGAACAAAGAACTTCGGCCCCTTTAAGTTTGAATCTTGGTTCCGTCCTTGGATTCCAGTGCATCGCTACTCACTAGACTACGCCCAATGTAGACTTCCCTTTTTAACCCCTTCATGATGAATCATTAACACAATGCATAAGGTAAATTGTTTTTTTAATATGCCTTAAATAATGAATAACACCTTTAAATAATGTTTTCAACTAACTTGGAAAATCTTTTTTTGTTGCTATATTTGCATGTTACTTTGGTCTTTAAGTTTAGTTTTATCCGTAATTTTTGGCATGCAGTCCCATCAGGTACATGTGCAATCTGCGTTTTTATATTTGGTAGGTATTGGTTGAAGCAGCTACATTAAGAAGAACGCTAGTGACTTAATATGGTGCAGTGGGTTACCCATTTGATCTTAGCAGGTTGCATAAGTATTGAAGTAGTATTTAAGAAGAATAATGGGGCTTTCAGTTGTGCATCTTAATCTCCAATTCTTATACCGAATCTAATTTCATGTATTTTGATACTTGACTCAAATCGTATGTCTCATTTACACACGATTGAGCTTTTGTAGTTTCAATTATTCTTAGAAAGAAGAGAATACGTGCTGCTTTTGGAGGTAACTAAGGAATGTTGTGACCTTACGGCTACAAAATGTTGTAATGCTGCTAGTCTCATAGCTCAAACCCTTCCCCCCACCAGACTCCCAAACACTTTGTGTATGGAAATGTGTCAATTAAGTTACAAGGCAATTGGCTATATATTTTTGTTCTAAACCCATTTTTACATGATTCTCACTAGACTAGATTAATAAATAACTTCTGATGGGGTGTGATAAAATACAACTCCTAATTTGTCCATGGAGATCGTCCAGGACGAGCAAGGTGTTTAAGACGAGGTAAGCTGCCTTGATGTGCTCTAGACGAGGTAAGCTGCCTTGACATGTTCTAGACGAGGTAAGCTGTCTTTACTTGCTCAAGACGAGGTAAGCTGCCTTGACGTGCTCTAGATGAGGTAAGCTGCCTTGATGTGTTCAAGATGAGGTAAGCTGCCTTGTAGGCCTCAGTACGAGGAATTATGGACGACAGGTGGGCACTTGAAAAATTTATGAATGTGTAAAACGTCTCCGTATCATACGTGTAACCCCCAGTGACCGTTGCACACAAAAAGGGTAACTTCTAAGCAGTTGAGGAAGTTATATTCGAACACAAACCTCCTCAAATCAAGGGGAGGTTACAAATCCAATAACCGCTCTTAAGACACTATATAAACGCTGGTTTAGACCAAGAAAAGGTACGTGAAATCATTCCTAAAAAATTGGAACTTGGAAATAATTGAGAGAAAAACTGACTTTGTCATCGGAGGGTTATTGGCCGGCAACTTCGGTCACCTTTGATCACTTCTCTTTCTTTTTCAGGCTATCAAGGCAACCGTGAGCCCTCTCTAATCCGAAGCATCCAGCCTATTGACTTTCTTCGCATCATCAACTTCATTCCTACTTTTGTAGAATAATCCCACGGCTCGAACTCCCCCCCCCCCCCTCTCAAGACTCCCAATCACTTTGTTCATGAATAGGTATCAATTGAGTTATAAGTCTACTAGCTATTGTGGTGCCTAGAACCCATTTTACTTCCTTTAGGGATGAAGAATTTGGGCTCCCAATATATTTGTTGGTAGGTTTCCTTGCACTCCTAGTAGATGTTGTACCCATTTGTTTCGGCTTTTAGTAGCCAAAACTCACTTTTTGAGAACAAAAAGTGAAAGTCAGGCGTTTGGTAATGTTTCAAAACGTGCTTTCTCAAAAAAACTGCGTTTTGGAACGCAAAGAATTGAGTCAAAACATGCAGACAGGTCTGAGTAGCTTTTGCAAACGTGTGAGCACTTTTAATATATATTACCATTGGAAATACAAGGAATGACCCAAACTACCCTCAACTTTGTCCTGAACACCCAAATTTACCTCATCTCACTAACCACAAAATACACTGAAAATTAAAAAGACAAACACAGAAAATAATAGCTACAATATGCCGGAACCTCCACTGCCAATCTCACTCTCAATAACCCGATCTGAATCTTCCGACATGGCTAAGGTTGAGTAACGAGGAGGAGTTCTAATGCATCAATTTGACTTCAATTCCCATTTGGTTTTGGGGTTACGAAGAGAGAGAGGTATTGAAGATTTTTGGTGAAATTAAGAGAAATTACCTTAGGTCTCAATGCTTTTGAATTGGAAGATATGAGGTGAGAATCTGAGAAGAGTTGCTTGTTCTTTGTAGAAGCCATTTGTGAGTGGTTGAATTTAGAGAAAAGAAAAGATAAAAGAAGATCAAGGTGAAGAAGTGCGTGGGTGTGGGCTGTGTGGCTGAATGTGTGGAGGAAAGTAGAGAAAGGAGAAAAAGAAAGAAGACAAAAGGTGAAGGGTTGGTTCTTGTGGCTGAGGAAAAACGAAAGGAAAAAAAAAGAAAAAGAAAAGAAAAGGGAAATGGGTTGGATTGGGTGTGGGGGCAAGGTGCCAGTAAATATATTAAAAGAATAGAATATATTTGAGTAACGCTAGTTCACAATATTGTGAAAAATTATTGTGAAAATGTTGTGGATATAACACTTTTTGAAAAGAGAAATGCTAAAGCCAAATACTTTTTTACAAAATCTTTTATTAAGAGAGTCATTTATTATTAACATAAAGTAATTATTATTATTATTATTAAGAAGAAGTTGATACTAAGTATGAAATAAACTCCTTTATATATATATATTTACACATTTTGTCTTTTTTGGTAATTTATCATTCAAACCACCACTTTTATAAGTACTAGCCAAACACTCAATTTTTTTAAAAACACTTTTTAATAGCTTTTACCAAATACTCAGTTTTAAAAAAAAAAACCCAGTTTCATACCGCACTCTTTGAAAACCCACTTATTCAAAAGGCCCAGTTTCAAAAAGCTGAACCAAACTCACCCGTTGTCTCAAACGCTGCCTTGATAGCCCAGCCTACTCACCTTCTTTGTCACAGGCCCAACCCTAACCCTCTTCGATTTCTCCTATCTCTCTACTTTCTTCTCTTGTTATCTTTCACCCCTCTCTCTGTTTGCCAACCCCCTTCCCATTCATCCTATTTTCCCTTTTATAGTCTCCCCTTAGTAGGGACCCAAATCATTACTTTTGCATTAATTCTCACACAATTCCACTTCAGCCCAAAATCCCAAGGAAACTGATTCATTTTAAGGATTTTCTTAAAACTCGTACCTAACACCGAATAGTGATCGGCAGCAAATTTCCCTAAGGCAATAACTGTGATCGAGGGACCGACCTGAGTTTTGACTGTTCCCTCATCTGCTATCCCTGGCCTACTAGTCGATATTGGGCGTAACCCGGCCCATAGATGGAAGGTTTCCCCCAAGTGCCGATCTTATACCCTTGTACTTTTGTCATAGGGCTGGGCCCACTCTAGTGGTGCTGGGCCAATCTCGAATACCTCGGCCAGTCTTGGTTATTGACCCCAAGCCCCTATAGCTATATATTTTTGTTCTAAACCCATTTTCACATGATTTTCACTAGACCGGATTAATAAATAACTTCATTCCTATTGTTGTAGAATAATCCTAAAGACACCATTCCAATGCTAACATTTTACAAGACCTTAATTTTGGTCAAAGTGTTGTAGGAGATAGGGAGGCAAAAAATAACTAATTGAACAAACAAAAGAGCAAAGAAGGTGTGAGTTCAAATATTATGACCACGTTGAATGTCATTATGGAAGAGAAAAACAAAAAGAATTAAATGAGTGGAATTTCTTTCCTTCAGAAAGCTGTGCTGAAGAGCTTGCGTAGAGCTAAAATGCAGCTTTAGGCGTTTGTTTTGGCTGAAAAGTATTTTAGGAAATTGTTTTACACCATGTTGTGTGTTTGGTAGGCACAGAAAATTGGGTCAAACGAAAATTGTTTTCTGTGTTGGCTGTAAAATAAGCCTTATCTGGTGTAAAATAATTTCCGTAGTTATTTTACCTTCAATTGGTTTCCGCCTCTCACACTCACTCTTGAAGGTTCTCACACGCCACTCTCCAAGCTCCACTTGTGACCGAGCTCCACCATCTCCCTCACGCCAAACGCAGCTCCACCCTCTCCCTCACGCCAGTTCAAGCTCCACCCACAGTCCGACGAGCGCCGTCAATCCACCCAAGGTGAGTTTCGTCCACTGTTTCAGTTCATTCAGTCCGACAACCACACCTCACCTTTGATTCAGCCTCTATTTCAGTCCGACAACCACACCTCACCTCTGATTCAGCCTCTATTTCAGTCCGACAACCTCACTGAACCTCCGATCCACTCTCTAGTCGAGTCAGACGACCTCACCTCACCTCTGATCCCTTGAAACCTCCGATCCACCCTCTATTTGACTCCGACGACCTCACCTCACCTTCGATCCACACACCTCCGACGCACCCTCTACGAAAGCCGATCTACATCCCTCAAACCCATCTAGCCAACATCCACCCTCAAACCCAAATGAACAAACCAAACATTGGAATTAGTTTTTTGCCATATTTTCCGTAATGCAACTAAACAGCTTGAATACATTTTCATTACGGGAAAATATTTTCCCTTGAAATTATTTTCCGCCCGGAATTGACTTTCCATTCAAACAAACGCAGCCTTAAATTCAACAAGAAAATATGACCATGGAAAAAAGAATAAAGAATATTTAAATGGAATAGAAAAGATTAATACTGAATTTGTTGGGATGCTTTAAACTCTTTTGTGCAGCATTGGTGACCCCATTTTGAAGGCAAATGGGTTTTTGGTTCTTTCAACTTCTAGGTTAGTTCCAAATATTCTTTCATCTAAATTTTTGTAAAAATTTCAACTTTGATTTTTTTGTCCCATCTCTCTTTTATTGTACCTCTATTTTTTCTACACGAAAAAAAGTAGAATACACATGATAGTTATGCATAGGCTCTTGTATGTATACAACTTTCATTGCTGATGCATCAACATACTAAATTGACTTCCTGATTACAGGATAAACATCAATTCGTTAAACCTTATATAAGCGAAGTCTGATCAGAAACAATAAAAGTGCACCAAGGGAAAGGCAACATGTCGATGGTAAGTAACAAACAAACCTATCATCAAAGTTAAAACATCAAAGTTCAAGAACAATATCTCGGATGTCCCAAACCTAGCGTGACATTGAGAGTATAATCTATGAAAATTACAAAATTTAATTACCATTGGTTCATGTTATCAAGATAAATCCCATATTAACGAAGCACTCGTGTGCAGATGATAGTTACAAAAATCTACAAGAGATTGGGTTTTGTCTTGGGATAGCCATCATTGGCAAATAGTTGATAATCAGCGTGACTATTTGTTTACTTTAACTTCAGCCAATGCGTTCCAAACACCTCCCAAAGCCCTAGGCGAGAAGCAAATTGAAAAATCATTTAGACCTTTTCTACACGAGAAAATAAAAATCACAAATTCCACCCTCTAGTCCAAAAGTTTGACTTCATCATCAAGATGTGAAACCCAAAAAGAACTGGATATGAGTCACAATTGTGTTTCCTTTATTGCGCAACAAACACCAACAATGAAAACGAAAAATAAAATAAAATTTTCGACCTTAGCAAAATTCAAACATACGATAAACTTTCATGAACCACCATCATAATTGTTAAAATGGAAATCGAATTGTAAATTTTTTTTTTTTTCATTTTTAGGTATCATGCATCGTAAGATTCATAGATATGGTATAAAATTTATGGAAAAATTGTAATATAGATATATAAATGATATATTTATTATAAAATTGTAATATATGCAACTAATGACTACTTTAATTATCCCTTATGCTACACTATTTTGACAAAACTAATTAAAAAAATAAATCAAATGAAAATATATTTATAACTAGTAGATTTAAATTTATCAATTGTAAAGTGTTAAGACAGTATATAATTAAAAATAAAAATTTAATTATACTTTAATTATCACTTGTGGTATCGTGGATTGAAGGTTGTGACTAAGTTAAAATAAAAAGGTTTTTTGAGTTAAACTTGGAAAGAAATGATTCATACTTATGTATCATATGTAAGTTTATCAACTTTTTGTACACAATAAGTATCGTATTGTGTATTGTTCAATATTGACAATTATGACCACCACACCTAATTAAATAGGTTTTGATTTTACCATTTTAAGGAATAAAAATCCAGCATTATGTTTGGTTTAAATGAATCAAGTTTGCAGATTCTTGTGAGTAAATCCTAGTGTTATTATGGTGTCTTGCAACATACATATGTGGTGAAACAGATTTGTAAGTTGAAAGACTTACTTCAGGTCCTTAGCCATCTCCCCTAAAGTCAAAAATCCTGCTCTCTCTCCTTTCTTGTTAATGATGTCATGGATTCTAGCCACCCTGTTCCAAAATTATTTTCATTAGGATGAGAATGATAGCAACAACTATATTTGTCCAAATTGATTATAAATAAATACCAGGTTGCCAGAATATAAATATCCCAAAAGGCATGAATAGATGCAAATTTCATAATCACATATCATTCCAGTGACATCAGTGAACCCAACAAAGTGTGCAATATTGTTAGAATAACATACTTGGGCATGATTGTACTGATTACCAATAAAAATAATAACATGAACCTAAATATAGAACTTGAAGAGCTTAAACATGAATATAGGCACGAACAAATAAAACCATATTAGAAAAAAGACAAACAGTTATTCCTGGTATATATTTGATCTATTATTTTCTTATTAGTAAGTTACATACACAGCTATCATTTAAAAAAAAAAATTACATACATACACACTGATAGGTCATGAAGCCATGCCCTTCCTCTTTAATTTGCATTTACAAGAGAAGCATGTACCATTTTTACTAGAGCTCATTACCATATTACTAAATTGGCGAAAATCACATTTTAGTCCCTATATTTTCACACGATTCTCATTTTGGTCCTTACATTTTTTTTTCACCACTTTTAGTCCCTGTCCTGAAAAACGCCTTTCGTTTTTGTCCCTACCGTTACTTCTTTGACAGAAATAGTCTACGTGGCAAACGGAAGCACACGTCAGCATTAAAATAATAATATAATATTTTATTTTACATTAAAATAATAAATAAAAATGCCACCTCAGAAAATTAAAAATTAAATAATAAAATAAATTTAAAAAACAAAACCTGAATAAAAGAAAAGAATTAAATTATTTTATTTTTTTGAAGAACACGAAGAATGAACATGAACAACCAGATCTACGCGGTCAATCATCCAACCTTGCCCAGAAGATTAAAGAATCAAAAAAAAAAAAATTCTCCCTTCTTACATTTCAAACCCATAAAATCACACAGATTTACAAAACACAACAAAGAAAATTAAAAATTAAATAATGAAATAAATTTAAAGACCTTCAACAATTACTCAGGCGATTCTTTCACATTCTCGTTACAAACACAAAGATCTTTAAAGTTTCAAATCACAAAGACCTTCAACAAACACAAATACCTTCAAAGTTTCATCCAAATTTACAAACCCAACAAAGCAGACCCATTGCGCCAAGAGGGAGACCCATTGCGCCAACAAACAAAGCAGACCTTCAGTAGTGCTCAAGAGGGAGAGATCGATCTTAGCATTTTCCCAGTCTTCCATTGTGCCGCCGCCAACTCGCAATGCCTCCGACGGGTACGCCTCCACTGAACCAAGCCCAAATTCCACTCAAATTAACAAAAATTCAAAGATCAACCTCGGGCGGTTGATCTCCGACGGGTACGCCTCCAACTGCGAAGCGGTCTTCATTTTCCGCTTCGTCTTGTTCTCAACCTCGGGCGGCTTCTTCTTCTCTCCGTTAGAACCAGTAGCAACCTCCATTGCCGAAGATCAAGCTCACCACCAAAAAAAAACCCTAGAAATCGAACCTCACCGAAGAGCGTGATTGAGATGTGCGGTGAGATTAAGGGCAATTTCTCTCTCTAGAGATTAAGATCATCAAGAATTGAAGAGCGTGATTGAGATGTGCGGTGAGATTTAGGTTAGACGGAGTGGTTTGTGAGGCTTAGATCTGGTAGTGTTTTTTGTTTTTGTGAGGTTTTTTTTTTTTCTGTTTTTTTCTTCTTCTTTTATTCAGGTTTTGTTTTTTAAATTTATTTCATTATTTGATTTTTAATGTCTGAGGTGGCATTTTTATTTATTATTTTACTGTAAAATAAAATATTATATTATTATTTTAATGCTGACGTGTGCTTCCGTTTGCCACGTAGACTATTTCTGTCAAAGAAGTAACGGTAGGGACAAAAATGAAAGGCGTTTTTCAAGACAGGGACAAAAAATGGTGAAAAAAAAATGTAGGGACCAAAATGAGAATCGTGTGAAAATGTAGGGACTAAAATGTGGTTTTCGCCTACTAAATTCTAATCATAACAGAATTAATCTGCTTGCAGAGGTTATATTCATCTAAATAGGCAAAACTGAATGCAATCCACATCATATAAAAGAATATTTCATAACAAGGATATCCCATAAAGTATCGATATCTCAAATTAAGCAGATGTGATTAAGGGTGGAAGACCTCTAGAGAGCATTATTAGTGAGAAGTTGTCTCCCTTCTCACTAATAAATCTTCAAACAGACTAATCTCCTCCATTATTAATGGATGCAGGGATGCCCTTCAATCGTTCAGTAATTTCAAGCTTCGGCGCTGCTGCAAGGAGTCTAACAAGACAGAGGACTCTCTTGCTAGGATGGGTTGTTTCCAAGTGGATCCCCTTTTGTAATACACCCTTCCCCCTGATTGTGTTCTTCCAATTTTCTCTTTGGAAACTTTTGATGTTTGTTTTCCCCCAAGTTAATCCTGGGCTCTGTTTCTTAGTCTCTTTTTATTGCTAGTTCCTTTTAACCAAAAAATAAAACAAAAGCATCTTAAGCTTGAGAATAGATTGTTAACCTCCCTCAAACATATTGTGATTTTTATTTATATTTTAGAAGGGTTTTTGCTCATTAAATGCTTGAATTGACTGTTGTAATGGGCAAATGCTGACTTATTTCATTGCAGCCACATATCATGCTTTAAAAGCTGAAATTTTTTTTTAGGCAGACACACTTGATTTCTAGAGGAATATCCTTCTTTCAGAGGCTTAAAAAGCTTCAAATCCTCTTTTAAGGGGGAAAAAAAAAAAAAATTCAAGCGGCTGATAACCCATCAAAAAGAGCTTTAAGGGAGTCCTTAAAAGCTGAAATTTGGAGCTTTACTATATATTTTATTGTTTATGCTTTGTAAATTCAGAACTTTAAAGTACTATTCACTACAATTTACCCCACTGAAAAAGCTATAGATCTTTTTCTTTAAAGTTCTATATTGCAAAACCCCTGCTACAGAAGATTTATAGATAAAATTCTACTTCCTATAGTAATGCCAGCAGGCACATTAGCATTTTATCTATAATCATGTAACATGCTATTTCAATGCTGTGCAACTCAAGGAATTTCAAACCAAAATCTTTTAAAGAAAAAATCAAACTGACTAAAAAAATAAAGAGGAATGAGAAATCAAGACAGAGACAGATGCAAGTAGTTTAAGTGAAGAACAAGACATACTTTTCTTTTGCAGGGGCATTCTGTAATGGGAATAACCTGAATAACCAAGATGCAATAATATTAATTAGCATTATATATCATATCGATAATTATCAAACATGCAATGACACTGCTAAATTCAAACAAATGTTAATAGGGATGAGGATGATTATTAATCACTTTCTTTTTGCTACTTGAAGTTAGCCTTTAAGCTATGTTTGGATTGTGAGAGATGGAGGGAAGAGATATGGTGGCCAAAATGTACTAACTTTTACCAGTCCAGATAATTAGATAAAATATAGAAAATGACAATTATTATTATTATTATTATTATTATTAATGATATGGGAGAACTTCATTCATTGTTTAATCAAACTCTAATGGACAACTGACTCACTGTTATAGTAGGACTTTTTCCTTGACGGGCAAAGCAGTTTATAGGCACTATTATTATTATTATTATTATTATTATTATTATTTTGATAATTACTACAGGAGATGAAAAATCAAAAGTACTAACCATTTAAACTATAAGGCTTTAATCTTTTGTGCCCCCCATTGCAAATGAATTCTAGTGACATAATAATGATGCATAATTGCTAATGAATATTTTTTTTTTTTTTGAGAGTTTCATCCTATGACGTCCAGTCTTAATAGTTCTTTATTATCAGACAAAGATACCAATCAGTTTTAGTTTTTGGCGTAGACGGGATTGAACCAGATCTCTTATTCAACTATCAGAGATTTCAACTAGAACCCACTGCTAATGGATCATCAATTTGAAAATAAAAGTAGAAAGTGAAAAAAGAAATAGCACTTGCCGTTTCTGCTTGTAATCCCTATAGGTCGATATCGCTAAATCCACAGTATACCCAGCACCTAAACAAATAAAGACAATACGGACTACAAAACAAACAAGAAAATCGGAATTAGAGTTAAGGGAAGAATTAAACCCCTAATCTAAAATAATCAATAAACATAAACATAAAATCCATACAGGCACTCGCAAAGTTCTTAGGAGCAGGAGCCGCCATTATGCATGCAATTTGGAGTGATCGACCCAAGGAGAGGAGTGTTACTATTATTATATACTTGCTTGGGGTGCACTCGGCAGTGCGACCATCATATATTTGGGCTTTTCTTTTTTTTTTTGGTATGGCCGGGCCTTATTAACAAAGGCATACAGTTTTTTTTCTTTAATAAAAAATCAATTCCATAGTTACCATGGGAGGGGATTTTTTTTTTTTAAAGATGATAAGAAAGTTTTGAATATTGGTTATAATAGGCATCCTAGCGAAAAAGACTACTTGTGAGATTGTCAAACAGAATACCGTATGATAAAAATTGGACTAAAAAGTCCTGATTGTGTCAAGTGATTATCATATTTAATTATCAAACAGTTTTTTAGATAGAAATAATAACTTAATTGTTCTCGTCAATTTTTCCTCTACCTCTTCATTCTTTAGATAGATACAAAATTTTTATTGATGATATTATTTTATTTTTCTCTTCAGTTATCATATACTATATAATAAACACATATCCCTTGCTAAAAAAGAAAAAATATTTGACTATTAAAAAAAAAATGATAATGGATACAATTAATTATCTCTAAGACTCTTTTCTAATCTTTTCTCAAATTGGATCTAAAAAAAAGATTTTTCACAAAAAAAAGGGCATGTACGGAGATCACGTTCACGCAATGTGTGCCAAACTTTTTCTGTCAAATTTACATAGCAGGTAGCTTGTAGAATGTTTGGGTATTGTGGAATTTAGGTGCGGTTTGGATCCAGCTGATGCATTTCCCGTTTCCCGTTTCCCGTTTCCGCGTTTTCTCTCTTTAAAGTTTAAATGTTCCCCCTAAGGTCCGCACCTTTATTTGGCGAGCATGTTCAAATATCATCCCTACTAAAGATAATTTGAAAAATTATTGTGTACTCTCGGAATATCATAAATGCGTAGTTTATCATCTCACATGAATAGTGAGTCTCACTAATTAAATTTATAGTAGGATCCACTATTTATGTGAGAGGAGAAAAACTATGTATTTATAGTACTCTAAGAAAACCTAATAATTTTCCACTAATAATTTTCCAGATAATTTGCACCGGCGTAAGATAAAAGTTGAACTAAGGTGTGATTTTTTATGCTAGCAACCCGAATATGTAGGACACATGCTGTGGGAATGCCCTATGTATGGGCTCGATGTCGGGGGAAAAATCCAAAAAATGTTCCATTGATGTCCAAGACTTCTTTATGTTGTTTTGGCTGATGGTGGACAAACTTTCTCAACCTGAGATGGAACAATGGGCTGTGACATCGTGGGCAATATGGAATGCTCGAAATAAATTCTATTTCGAGAGAATTCAAACACATCCTAAATCCATCTTAGATGGGGCTCTAGGATTCTTGGATGAGTACCAGAGGCTAGTGGCAGCACAGAGGACTTCTTGATAGCACTAATGTTTGGTTTTGCTCATTTTATCCGTACTGGTGTTTCCTCTTGTAATTTTTGTAATTTAGCCTTTGCTCAGAGCTTAACTTTGTACACTTTTCTTTTCTTCAGTATAATATCTATCTTTTACCTCAAAAAAAAAAAAAAAGGTATGTGAAAAATGGGTTAATAAAAAAATGTAGCTCTTTAGTTAGAATTTGGTTAAATTTTTAAAGAGACTAGTGTAAATACCCTTAATTTTACCATCTTAATTAGTTTAATCGAGCTACTTTGTGGCCAAAATTAAGTTTAAATCCCTACATTCCTCATCAGCTTAAGGGTGAGTTTAGTGCATCTTTTTGAAACTGGGTTTTTTAAAAAAGTGAAGTTTCCAAAAAGTGCAGTATGAAAAAGTGCTTTTTGAAAAAGCTGAGTGTTTGGTAAAAACTGTTAAAAAGTGCTTTTTGAAAAAACTGAGTGTTTGGCTGGCACTTGTAAAAGTGGTAATGTGAGTGGTAATTACCAAAAAGGACAATGTAAACATAAAGGAGTTTGTTTCATACTTAAATCAACTACTTCATCATACTTAAATCAATTTTTCTCTTTCTAAAAAAATTATTTTTTTTCCTCACCAATATTAGCTAATAATAACCTATCACTTAAGATTAATTGTGAAAATATTGTGATAAAAATTGATACTGATTTTAATTTGAACGTACTATTAAAATTATTTTATTCTCTTTCTAAAAAAATTATTTTTTTTCTCACCAATATTAGCTAATAATAACCTACCACTTAAGATTTATTGTGAAAGTATTGTGAAAATATTGTGATAAAAATTAATATTGATTTTAATTTGAACGTACTATTAAAATTATTTCCAATACTTTCTAAAAAAAAATATTTTTTTTCTCACCAATATTAACTAATAATAATCTACCACTTAAAATTTATTGCGACAGTATTATGAAAATATTGTGATAAAAATTGATATTGATTTTAATTTGAATGTACTATTAAAATTAATTTTTTCTCTTTCTAAAAAAATTATTTTTTCTTACCAATATTAGCTAATAATAACCTACCATTTAAGATTTATTGTGAAAGTATTATGAAAATATTGTGATAAAAATTGATACTGATTTTAATTTTAACGTATTATTAAAATTATTTTTTTTCTCTTTCTAAAAAATTATTTTTTTTCTCACCAATATTAGCTAATAATAACTTACCACTTAAAATTTATTGTGAAAGTATTGTAAAAGGACAATTTGGTAAAATTTGCTCGAACGGAATGTACACCCACTTTCTGAATATGGTCAGAAGAGCTCCATAACTATTTTGCGCGTTTTGTACATTTGAAAAATGCAGCTTTCTTCCAAACTCAGCTTTTTGGTTCACACTAAACACTGAAGTGACTTTTGCTTTTTCAAAAAGTGACTTTTGGGGCTACAAAAGCCGAAACAAACAGGCACTAAGAGGCTGTTTGGATAACAAAAATTTCCTCACTCAATTTTCGTCACTCATCACTCATCACTCATCACTTATCACTCATCACTCATCACTTAAAAATTTTATACCCATTTCATACCATCACTCAATTTTCATCACTCATTTTTTAACACTATTTATGGGTCCCACGTCTGTCACTTGCTCAGAGGAATACGTTTTATTACCCGCCAGTCCTGTTTCAGCCCATTAGCCTTGAAACTTTTTCTCATTTCCACTTTCCCCTTTCCCCTTCAGCACTGTCACTCTCCCAAAGAACAAACCCAAACCCAAACCCAGAAAAATTTCTCAAGCTCCCTCGCCTCGTGAGGACCGTCACCGGTGACCAACACCCATCGAGTCCGACGTGTACAGCGGCGCGATCTCCTCCGTCGTGGCAGAGCGGCGCCGACGAGCAACGTGACCCATTTACCGATCTTGTCACGGACGATCTCCGCCGACCCAAGACGGTGCTACCTCTTTCATTTCTGTACTATCTCACTTTATTTATTTATCTGATTTGTGTGTTTCGCATTTGGGTTTTGAGGAAAATGTTAGGTTTTTAGGTTGAACTCTGTTTGCCTTTGTTTCTCCCTGTTGTTTGGTCGGTCAGAAAATAATAAAGGACCACTTTTATTTTGGTGTATTTCTTGTTTATATGATATTATTGTGCTCTCAAATTGATTAATGTAGGACTAGATGGAGATTGGAGGCCATAGAGATCCTAATTTTCAGTGGTACTATGGTCCAATTTAGCTTTTTTCTTTGTTAGTTGGAGAGGTGTATATTTTTTCTATAAGTATGACATTTGGTGAAAAGCCCATGTCCTAAACCTTAAGTAAACTGATTTTTTTTTTTTTTTTTTTTTCAGAAAATGTTCTCAGGCAAATTCCCCTGTATTTATAGCTCTAATTATTTGCTACAAAAAGTAGTTTTTCGTGCTTTACAAAACATGCATATTTGTAACATTCTAATAAATCTAAATGAACTTTTATTGTGTATTTAGATGTCCCGTAATTTTTATTTTTATTTTTATGTTAGCATTTGAAGGCATTTCATTGTGTTAGGACCCTGGAGGTAGATGTTAATCTGTACTGATGATGTGAAATCAGTTTCATTTATTTTAGAAGTGATCAAGATCCTTTTCATTTACAAGAAGTGGTTTATTGCTGTTCAAAATGCCAGTGGCCTTTTTTTTTTTGGAGCAGAAATGAGTAAAATATCAAGGTGACTGAGGAGTGTGGCAACAAAGTCGCAGAATATTCTTTAGATTATGTTCCTTACTACTGTTTTCCTCAAAAAATCTAAAAAATAAAAACTCAAAATTTTCATTTCTAGTGTAGTTTGTGTCTCTCTTTCTTATGCTGTGTTGTGCAGTTTCCATGTCTCTTTACTGATGCTACAATATTTGATGCAAATGGACGAATGAATCTGTTATCAAGTCGAATCAAATGATGCATTAAAAAGAACTTCCATTTTCTAATTTGATTAGTTTGCATGTTCCTGATGTCCCAAGATGTCATAGGGCTATGTTAGTGTGTGCTATTGATCCAAGGTTTCTAAAACCCTTTTGGCTTTCAGGAAACCTTGTTCAGGGTATAAAGGGACAAAAGAGATCCATTTCCCTAATGTTAGAGTTCTTTTATCCATAACTAGCCATGCGTATAACATTAAAATATCTTTCATATTGGACTTATTGCATGAGTTTTATTTACTCAGCGGTGGAATGTCATCTACCACAACTTATGAGTCCGCTTATAACGGCCATATGTGTGATATGGATCGGTGTGTGGAAAGGACCTCCCTATCTATCCGTAATTTCGGTAGGAGGTTCTATGGATGTCAGCAGTGGTCGCCGGTTAGTATTACATGATTTGGTTGTCATTACATATTTGACTTGTCATTTTCTCACTATCTTTGCTGACCATCTTATATATGCCTTCAATGTTGTCTGCAGGACTCCGATCAGGCGTGTACATTCTTTAAATGGTTGGACAAGAACACATGCCCACGTGGCCGTGCAACAGCACCACTTGTCCATGAAAGGTTTACACGATATAAGGCCGAGGCTGTAGCTGCAAGAAATGAGAGGGATGAGGCTCATGCAAGGGAAGCAGAAGCACTAGAGCTCCTAAGGATAGCGAAGCGCAAGGCTGAAAAAACTAGGCTCGCACTCCGGATGGCTGAAGAGAAGGTCTACAAGTATAGGCTAGCTTTATTTTTGTCTTGGACTGTACTCTTGGTTTATTTTGTATACTCTATTGTTTTTGGGGGCCATGGTCATACGCAACTGCGTCTGCCATGACCCATTGACGGACATGTGTGTAATGTAGGCTAGCTTCTTTTTGTTTTTTTTCCCGGTAGTTTGAGGAGCTAGATATGACATATTATGTACTGCTAATACATTTGTATAGTATTTGGGCAACGTACCAAAGAAAATAGTATACATATTTCTTCAAATATGTATAGTATTTTTCCAAGCACTTTTAATTTGTCTCTACATTGTAGGATTATTGTCAATTTGTCTCTCTTTTTATTAAATGAATTTGTCTTTTAACACCGTTCTTTAAGTTTAAACTTCAATTGATCCTTGAAGTTGATCAAAAAGATTAAAATGTACCCGAGTTATCAATTGATCCTTGAAGTTGATCAACGTACCAAAATGTATTATTTAATTTGGAATCTGGTTAGCTTAATGGTGTTTAAAACATTCCTACCAGCAAACTAAATGATGAACTGCATTAGAGTTGAAGTCGGCTAGTGAGGTCCTTAAATAACTATGCTTTGTTTTTTTTGTTTTTTTTAAATAACCAAAGCTGCATTGAGTGGCATCTCTAGAGCACTAAGATATCATCTTTTATTAGGGAAAAACCTGTGCCCAATGTAGTGGAAAGATGGGGCTTAGAAAAAAACATATATTTAATGTTCACATTTAAATCAATGGTGGATTATTGTATATTTTCTTTCCAAAGGGAAAATCCATGAACAAATTAATTGGATCATTTCGTGTCAATTTTTTCAAAAGAAAATTCATGTTCAGTTCGGAGTTTTAGCATTAGTTTGTTTGGTTGAAAGTGGGTTAAAGCAAGCAAGGATTGGGTTTAGTGTTTTTATGTATTAGAACCGATAAAATGTGAATAGTAAACACGGGATAATCATTTGACACAATTTTCCAATTCAAATTATATATGTTCAAATTGCATAATTTCGTTTTTATCCTTATTTTTTGGGGGTCAATGTGGTTATAAGTCAAAACATTAGTCTATTTAGTGTAAAATGTAAATCTTCCGTTACTAGTACAATATAAATTAAGAGTTTTCCAATTTGAATTATAGATGTTCAAGTCGCATAGTTTCATTTTTATCCTTTCTTTTTTTGGGTCAACGTGGTTTTAAGTCAAAACAAAAATCTATAAACAGAGCCAGTAGTAGTTTCTCTGTTTCATTATCTAAAACATGCACATTTGTTTTTTAATTAAAAAAAGAGAGGAACAGGGAATGAAAGTAAAAGGATTAATGGAAAAGACAAAAGCATATTTGCAATTAAGAATTTAAGATATGCACATTCAAGTGTAAATTATGTGGAAACAGATCTATTAATACCAGTAAACAAACAATTAATTAGAACCTAGTTGGCAATAATGATATGTCACATGCTCTTGTGCTCACTGCTCAGGTATAAATATGACCCAAAAAAAAAAAATCATCCTTTTAAATTTCCAAGTAGAAAACTATGACACAAGCTTATTTCAAAAAATCTTTATTGGTCCTGGACGTTCCAGAATATTATTTACATGTTAAGACTCAATTATCTAGATTGAACACTGGTTCCAAACACAAGTATGAAATGCTATTGGCATTGGTGATCACATTGCTGACCACTCTATCACTAGTCTCCAGTTCAAGTGCAGCAGAAAGTGAAAATGCAGATGGCAATAACCAAGTTTGTATAAATATACACACCAAAGCAAGCAAAAGTTGCGAGGCATTTCCCATCCTTCACGAGGCACGGTCAGTCTCCACAAAAATAGATTTATGCAATATAAACAAAGATACATTAATGACCGAAATGTTTCGCATGATTTACTTCCCCCAAAATTTTTATCACAATCCATTGGATGGGGGAAGGAAGTCTTCTTTGCCAAAATGGATCGCTTCCTTTAAACTGATGCAACATGCCAAGTTCAGTTCCTGTTGATAATTCCCCTCCCAGATATACACAAGTCCATCACAAGTGCCCATAATCCCATGACCTCGACCTGATGCACCAATAGCAACAGCCCTGCACATGCCTAAGCTAACATTTCAGTTGTTGTGACATCATATAGCATGGAGCTTCACAGAAAATGAAAACAATAAATGAAAACAGTTTTAAAACATTGTTCATAGTCACAGTAACATCTCCTTTACAATTATCACTTGGTTAATGTGCTCACAGTACTCAGAACCAAAATGCTAAAAAAGGGTACAGATAGACCCTCGTGCCAGGAAATTGGCCAGCTAGTCTTGGCAGGGCAGGACATGCTCTCCTTATTTGTTCACATGCCTAAAAGCACTCTCCATTTCTAGCAAATTTTTTTTTTAATAACTACACCTTTTCACTCATTTCTAGCAAAATAATGACATGATGTAACTTTGGATTTGATAAAAAAATAAAGGGTCTGTAAAGGCTTACCATCAGGATCTGAAGCAGGACCAACGAGAAATCGCCGAACAAACAGCAAAAGAAAATGACAATAGGAAGGAAAAAAAAAACATTGAAGGGTTAGTATCATAATGAGAATAAAGGTTGGACTTGGAAGTAAGTCATATAGTTAATCATGCATAAAGCTAAATCTTACCTACCATTAAAAGAAAAAGAAAGCATTGAAAATCAACGTGAATGCTCTTTTTATCAATTTGAAAATATAAATTGGGTGAGTGTACCTACCATATAGCAGTTTTTTTGAGGTTCAAAGTGGTAGGCAGTTCTTTGGCAAGAAAACATAGCATTTTGTCCAATTGTAAGGAATTAAGCAAACAAGAACCAAAAAAATACCAGAAACCACTATGAACTCGGTTTTACTATATCAGTATATTGCAATTGGTACACCTGATGTTTCATTACAGGGATGCTCCAGTCACTGTAAAAGAGAGTTTTGTTTAAGATAGAGGATTTCTATTCATCATTTAGATCATGTTTTTTTAACCTCTATGAACTCGGTTACTATTTTTTTTTTGTTCTCTAACTTGATTAATGTAAAGTTTACATGTTATAAGAGAAAAAACTACAACCGGCCATTATCTCAATTGATAAAGTTTTTTGGTTGTCAAATAAAGAATTTCTGAGCAAATCTAGCTTATTAAAAAGAAAATAATAAATTATTAATACCTAATGCTACGTTGTGTATTGATATACTTACCTCTTTTCCCCATTCAGTCTTTTCTTCCAATCCACAGCTGATAATCATCTCACATTGCCCCGGGCAACATAATCATCCCACATTGTGTCAGTGATATTGTCCCTAAATTGGCCCATCGCTCTCTTCGATGCACTTGACATTTCTACTACATGCCTTTGGGTCGCTTCGCTTGTTGATGCTCCAACATCTCCACTGCCATCGCTATTCGTCCCACTACCTTCGCCAACAGTCTCCCCTATTGTTCTGAACAATTCATCAGTCCGATTGTTGATGCGTATGAAATTGTGTAGAGCACAGCACACAATAATCACATAACGCTGCCTACTTCGCAGCAAGTTTGGCATTAAATTCAGAATGGGGAAACGGGCCTTCAACACTCCAAAAGACCGCTCAATAACCATTCGCAAGGATGAGTGCCTGTAGTTGTACAACTCTTTCTTTGATGTTATCCGTCTACCGCTTGAGCGGAATTCCTGTGCATGGTACCGAGTTGACTTGTGAGGGGGGAGAAAACTAGTGCCAATTGGTAGACCTGAATCCACCAAGTAGTACGACCCTACACACACACACAATCAGGCCGCACGTAATTAAGTTGTTCATAAACATCCTACTTAGAAGTGGAGGATAAAATAATTTTAATTAAAGTCATAGTAATGTATAGTACCTGTTGGTGGCCATGGGAATCCATGCGTCTTGTCCTGGATCGCTTCCTTGAAAACCCTCGAGTCATTCGCACTACCCTCCCACCCAGAATGGACAAATGTGAACATCATGTCCATGTTACACACACACAGCACATTAGTTGTTATTAGGCTCTTGCGGTCCCTGTATGCTTGAGTCGCATTCGCAGGAGGTCGGGCACTCACGTGCGTTCCATCAATTGCTCCTACGCATCTCTACACATGAAAGTTATGATTTATCTTAGCAAGCACAACTCAAATATGCGATTAAGTTACTGTTATACGAAGTGAGTTAAGTAAGCTTGTTTTGTACCTCAAACCATGGCCAATACTTGTTCACTTGAAGATGTTCAGGGAGGCCGGTGACATTCTGATCAGCTTTAATTAAATGCTTTGCGTAGTAGTGTACAGCCCGCAACGCTTGACGTAAATGCCGGCACACGGTTTCTGTTGAGTGCTGAAACCTGTCTGCAACACATCTAAAGCGGGTGTTGTGTCCAAGTATGTACAATAACATGGCCACAGACTCAGTGGCATTCACCCTACCGCGTCCGTCCCTCAAGTACCCATGTTCAACCAATTCGTCCACTAAATGTAACAATAATTCAGGTGTCATGCGGAACATCTCGTAACACTTAGCTGGATTACCTTCAGTGACCTCGTCCATATACGCCTTGCCGGTCAATGCACTTGTTCGCATTGGTTGTTTATCATAATGCCGCTGCATGTACACATACATCTCCCCAACTATTGGATTCACTAAGTTAAACTCTGCTTCTTCTTCACGTTCGAACTCCGAATGGGTCCAGTCATCATCATTATCTTCACAGTCATTGCTGGAACCAACGTTGCTGAAGTATGCATCATCGAAGTCATACGCTTGGATCTCTCGCCACCACTCATTTCCGGATGCCATAAGTAACCTACACAGTAGCACAAACACACTATTCAACACTGTTTGGCATAAAGAGATATAAACGTACATATGTAATCCAACAAAGTGATGAGACCATCAACATAGGAAATGGAAACCTATCAAATAGTCCTACTAATAACATTAACCATAGATTATAATCAGACAATAACAAAAAATAATTACAAGTACATAAATAATATAGGTGTATAATATAAACACCTAATTCAACATTCACCATAATAAGCGTATACAAATCAACAAACCAAAAATCCAAATCTGTCACATAATATAACATAAACCATACAAACATCCCTCTAAGTTCATACATAACATAAACCTTATAATTATCCATACAACATAAAAACAAGTAAATAGAACGAAACGAATCGGTCCATAGTACATAAAAACCAAATCAGTTAGACTTAATGCAATACACGAGTGCCTCAATCTTCCTCCGGGTTTAGAATGTCCTCAATCCAAGACTTCCTCCTATGCTCTGGCATACACATAAACACTACCCTATTCTCCTTTATAACCAAAACCTTTGACATCTTGATATAGGCCTTGTTACTCAAATCTGGATACGAATTCAACACCTCCATTGCCTTGGCAAGTGAACAAGGATCACCCCCTATGCCGGATTGAGCAAATTGGTCGGATGAACCGCTACTCCTACCGAGTTTACCACTGTACCTATCCTTCGTCATTGCGGTGTATTCCCTTAGGGCCACAGTCATTTGACTTACCCTATCCGACTTCTTCGAGACCTTCTTACCCTTGCCACTTGCATCTTGCACAGGACGTTTTCCCGCCCGTTGGGTTACCTCCTGAACCTCAACATCCTCCACAGTTTGCGGGAAACTCTCAAAGTTAGGGGTGTAGCAGTCATCGTCCAGATGGGTGGGTGCACTTGAATTGGCATTGGCATTGGCATTGGCAAGCTCTTCCTCTAGGGCACGCTCCTCGTCACTATTCAGGGGAGGAGTGTTTAAGGAGATTTGCAGGTTCCCGGTCGCAGTACTAGGGGCGAACAACTGCTGCAGTGATGGGTAGTCTGGGCATCCTTGTTTCCTTAAGTTAGCTGCACCTTTGTTTTGCTGTAATGATATGGAAACATTAGCACACTAAACGCAACAATTCATATTTTACCAACTCCGAGGCAAATTGCATAAATAAATAATTGCAATAAGTTATATAATTAATAAACAACAGTGAACATACCCCAATCACATTCTCCCAGATCTCGTCAGGACAAGTCACTGTTTGGGTCTGCTCGTCCCACCCCAACCCTGTGTGTTTTAGCAACTGGCTCCACTTGCGTTGTTTGAGTCGGAGCCTATTGTGCTTCTGTTGAACTTGCTTAGAGAGAAAGTCTTTCTTGGTCCTTTGGTTAAGTTCAGTTGTAATTGATGCCCATGTAGGACCCTTGAACACACCATTTGGCATGTTACCCTTATGTTGTTCCTCTAACATGATCTCAATAAAAGTATGTTCTACATGGGGAGGCCACATTTTCTCATCCTCCACAGTTTGTGATTCATGTGCCATCTAATTGAAATAACTCACGTGGTAAGCTCATGACAAATAATCATTAGTGAAACATTCATCCTCCATTTACAGTACAACACAACACACGATTTAAAATTGATAATATATAACTCACGTGGTAAGCTCATGACAAATAATCAAATGCCAAAACTATAGTATTTTACCAACCAAGATACTATAATAATTGTGCACCGACAAAACACTTTTCTGAAATGCAAAGCAACTCAAACATAAATACATATAAAAAAAAGGTTTTCTGGATTTCATAAAATGTCAATGTTTATTTTAAATATTAATCATGAAATTAACCAAAAAAATATTAATCATGAAAAGGTGTAGAGAAAACTTTAAATGGCAGAAAAGTTGCTATGGTCCACATGGACAGAGGGATTGAGTGAGATGAAAGCCATGACAAAATAGAAAATAGTTTATGCAATTAAATAATGCACCATATTTTAGAGAATTTAAATTGGAATAATTGAGTTCAATGATGCATGATAGTATGGTTGACCAATATTATACAAGTTATATTCATGCATATTCATAGTATCATAAATTTATAATTTATAGATGTTATTATTTGGGAGACGTGTTAGACACTACAATTTCATTACCACTAATAAATTGATTAAAAAGGAGGCTTTAAATTTAAAGGCCCATTGTATTCTTACCCACATTATCTCAACAGTTAATAGAATTTCTGACTTTTTGCATGAAATTTTAGAGTAGTCCTCGTTAAATTTTAGAGCAGTTTTAGGACATGACAAACGGTAAGAAGGTAGTCATCATTTGCATATAGACATATTATTTTTTTATTCACAGTTGTAACAAGAAATTGTGAAAGCTTTGTGATTTTAGACTTTTTTGAAATTTTATTCATAATGAATAATTCTTACTGTGCATAACTGGGTAACATGATAACCCGTAAATGTTGTTGATTTGTATTATAGTATACTACTTATGCATACTATGTAATCACTATGAAAGGTCCAAATCTTATAATACTTAATTTGATTAAAACTAGCAATTTTATCATTCCATCCCATAAAAAAAAAAAAAAACAAATACACACACACACACACATTTCATCCGATCACAGCATTGATGATTTGTCATTACATCATTTTTTTTCTTTCTGTTTTCATGATAACCGAACTTTTTTTTTTTGGGGAGAAATACCCAAACTATCTTTAGATACTTGAATAACTGAATAAATGAACAACAACAATAACTGAAATGTGCACAAAAATCTGAAATGTGCACAAAAATCGTAGCCCACCAATCGCGCAGAAAATCAACAACAACAATGAATAGCAGAATCTGGGTTTTAATGCAAGTGGGTAATTTCCAAAAAAGCACAAACTAGCTCTGAGATTGATACAGCTAAATCAGATCAGCAGATTGCTGCAGCTGTTCTGTAAATGTTATGTGTTTGACTTGAAAGATGAAAATTCTTGTAAATGCATGTACTATACTGGATTAATAATATGCCTTCAACCAAGTAAGGTACATGTGGTTGATTCAATTTTTAAAAGTTCACATTGACACCTAGAACTTAATATCCAACTATGCTATCCAAATTTAAATAGCAAATGCTGGTAGACATTTTATTAGTTAGTACAACATTCATGTTAGGTTTTTTTTTTAAATGAAATTAGTGTTAAAAAAAAGTATTGAAATTGATTATGTCATTATTTTTAATCAGTTATGGATAAATTTCTCAAAAGAAAACAAACATCAGAGCAAACACCAATTGCCTAAAAAACAAGTAGTCATGGTACTGAACAAAGTTATTCAAAGCAAATCAAGTAAGTTGATTGACTAAGAAAATCTTCCTGAAGATCCTAGGCTACGGACTAAAATTTACATTAGCAACCAAATGATCGGGATAAAGTTAGAAGGGAATAGCTACAAAAGGGTCATTGTCAACCTTGTAACCACAACTTCCCACAAAGAAAAATTGGAAACAGCTAAATCAGATGGGAAAACCCAAACATCAAACAAGGAAAAAAAAAGAAAAAAAAAAGCAGAGAACCAAACTCTTAAATCAGAAAAACAAGTAAATAGAACGGAACGACCAACAACTCAGATAATACCTTCGGATTTCTGTGAAAAACGCTGTGACAGAGGTCGGGGAGATCGGCACTGGTTGGCGCGTGACGCACTGCCTGACCGTGACACGGCGACGCGGGCTGCCGTAGCTCGGATCGGTGCAAAAACCGTCAGGAGGTGAAGGCAGCGAGGGTTCCGTTGAGCTCGTGGTTTCACTGAGCTCTGCGATGAGAAGAAGCTCTGAGATATGAGAGAGCTCTAACAGGAAAGGGAAAGGGAAACAGCACCGTTGATGAGAGCATCAAAAGCAGGGAAAAGGAGACATTAGCTCTGACTGTGGGCCCAGGCATGTTGTGTTATTTACGGAAATGCCATGAAAACTGAGTAATGGAAACTGAAAACAACCAAATTGTGTTTTCAGTTTCCATAACTCATAACTCAAAAATCAGAGAATTGAGTTATGGAAATAGAGTTATGAAAATAGAGTATTTTGAATCCAAACAGAGTTTTTGTTATGGGTCCCACCATTTTTTGAGTTATGAGTTATGAAAACTGAGTTATGAGTTATGGAAATTGGCAATCCAAACACCCTCTAAATCACTCAAATCACCTTGACTAATAAGGGTTATATATGCATAATAATTGGGAGCACAAACTTCTTTACAGGGTTTAGGCACACAACCCTACCAAAGGATAGGATCACACGACCTGCCAAAATTAAAGATCATCTAGGCAGCCTTGTTTTTTTGGTAGAATTTAAAAAAAAAAAAAAAAAAAAAGTTGAAGGAAGGAGAATTGTGTCTCCATGTTGCTACGTTGATCTGAATTTGTTCCATGGATCTACCCGAAATTTGGTCCATGGTTCTCTTTTTAGAAACCTGAGACAAGCAAGTTGGAAGATCAAAAATAAATATGTTACAAGGAAAAATAGGAAAAGGAGGGAAAATATATAAGCACAATTTATATATACAAAATAAACCCACTCCCTTGTGTGGGAAAATAGCTACATATATATGCCCAGTGTGTTCCCAAAAACTTTAATGCAAAATTTTATTTTCTGGTGAAGAATTTAAATTGCTTTATCAATAAAGTTTGAGACCTATAAAGAACCACACATTGATCTCAGTATGTTTAACCAAATCTTCAAAAATCAAACACAATTTCATGGGTTATCACACTAATCACAAATCATATGAGTGGTCTTTGCCTTTTTGGAGGGGGAAGGGAGAGACTCTTGTAAACCATTCTATTCTTTAAAAATAAGATCTAATCAAACTGGAAAGGTGATATTCATATGATGCCATTATAACACTAGTGTTTTTCAAGAATCTCCAAAACCTATTTGAACCAAACAAAAAATACCTTCTTTTATCAGTGATAGAGAAGCATGCGAATGGTCTATTATGAGTTTTTTTAATCATTTAAAAAAAAAAAAAAAAAAACCACAAACTATAACAAAAGTAGACATACCGAAGTTCCTCAGCCATCTCCCTGATTGTCATAGACGTAGCTGACTCTCCTTTCTCGAGAATTATGCTCTCAATATATTCTAGCCTGTTCCAAAAATGTTGTCATTAGCATGCAATAGCAAGGACCATTTATTTACTTTGAAAATCTACCAAGAAAACAGAAATTAACACCATATGGATCAGAAGTGAAGTTTTGACAATAGAAGTCAAAAACATGAAGATCAATGACCTAAGAAACATAAGCAAATGTGAATTTCATATATGAAGCCATATCAGTATGGTTTCAGCTAGAGCACAATAACATTGCTAAGAACATCATAATTTGGATTTTGGCATGAACACATCATAATTACTTATGATTTCAGAGTAACCCATTTGACCCACTTTGTCAAACAACTATTGCCTTATTCAGAATTCCATTCTTAGTTGATGGAGTAGGCTACAGGACCCACTCGAAGACTCTTGAATCTCTTGATGGGTTCTGCAAATTGAGTAGATGTGATTATTAGGGATGAAGCAGCAATAGAATAGGGCATAACTTGATAGAAACGCAAATCCACAGGAAGTTTGCTTTTTAAAAGAGGTTTTTTTTTTGGCTTATTTATGCTAAAATTTTATTATGTAGAAATGGTGATTCATTTTGTTGGAAGCTATATTCCATGCTTTCAAATCCTGGACTATGCTTGCCTATTAATATGAGACAGGTCATATTAGGGTAAAAGAATGTGGATTGTGGAAGAGATTTCTTAAGTTATAGTGGATGTTCCGGCTATCTATATTTAGAAAATGGTCATTCTTGTGACAAAACTTTGCTTAATTGCTATTGGAATGTTGGTAACTTTATTGTAACTTTTTATTTTATTTTATATTTCATAGATATGATAAGATTTGAACTTGTGGCATCCTATATGATAGTTGTCATTTATTATCAGGTCAAGATATATACCAATTAGTTTATAAGTTAACAAGATTCTAACTTATATCCCTTATTTGATAATAAAGTACTTTATCAATTGAGTTAATTGGAACCTAATTATACTCTTTTAAACCAATTCGACTAAAACTAAGAATAAAAAACATATATATATATATATATATATATAAATAAGAGAGAGAGAGAGAGAGAGAGAGAGAGAGAGAGAGGTGTAAAACATACTCTTCCGCAGCCTTCATTTCCCTGTTCCAAAAATCGTTCCAATATTAGGGGTGATATAATATACTAGCCAATTAAGAATAAGAAATAAGAAATTTTAATAATGATCACATGTAATGTAGATCAAAATTCCACAAGCATATAAACATCATTCCAAGACAAACAGAAAGATATAGAGCTACCACAACATCATTACTCTTCATACACTTACTAAGAGTAAGTGTGAAATTTGTCCATTTGTCGTTGGAACCTTAAGTGTGAATCATTCACAAAAGGGTTCAGATTAGGTCCAGTGTCCAGTGACACTAGACTTATTAGGATTATGACATGTGTCTAACTAGGTTCAATGCACCGGAAGCATTGGACCCAGACCTCCCCTTTCACAAAATATATTAATTCCCATGAATTTCATTTAAAAGCATTAAATTTATTAATTCCCATGAATTTTGGTTAAAAGCTTAGAGACCCATGGCAAAAACCCAGCTATTTGCCACCCAACTGGCGCACCGCTGCTCCAGTCATCAGCACCCCTCTCCATTCATTGCAAAACCTAATCTTTCCAAACCCACCTTCGTTGATCTCCCATACACCATGAGGAAACCCACCTCCATTCAACTCCTTAACCATCTCTCTCTCTCTCTCTCTCTGTTTTTATTTTTATTTTTATTTTTATTTTTTGGGGGGGGGGGGGGGGTGTGGGTGGTTGGAATGTAAGATTTTGTTTATTATATATATGTTCCAGAGTTGTGAAAACTTGGGGAGGTAATAGAAAATGTGTTTTCAATAGCATTCTCAAGAACACAAGAAAAAAAAACTTGAAAATATTTTTCTAGAATATTTTCAAGAATGTAATCAAACACATAAAAATAATTTATAACTGGGAAAAAAATTCAGGGGAAAATAAACGCATCGGGCATTTAGTGGGGGAAAATAATGTGATTGTGGAGGCAAATTTTTAAATTTACACAAAGAATGAAGTTGCTATCGTGGATATTTTGGTTATCTATATTTAGAAAATGGATATTTAATTGGATTCTATGTACACCATGGTGTACCTGGATTATTGATTAACAAAATTCCGTGATTTATCAAAAAAAATATTGCGGTTCACAAAATCTAAATCATTTAAAATTTATTTCTAGCAATTGTCTCCATAGTATTCTATGGAATCTGCAAAGTTTATGATACTTTTCATTCTTGGGATCAATTAACATATATTAATTGGGGCCAGGTAGTGCCTAAGTTATAGATTGTTCTTATTTATTTTCAAATCTGACTCTCATTTTTTTCCCTTTTTGAAAGTAAAATTTGTCCCTCAACTTATAGCAAGTATTATTATCAAGGTTCATATATATCTTAAAATATTATCATCAAAGTTCATATATTTCCTCAAAAACAAAGTTCATATATTTAGAGAGATATCCATTCTTTTCTTAGCGGTGAAGCTTAAGAAGTTCTTAAATTGCATCACAGAGGAATATTTCAAAGGATACATTTTTGTAGGGACCAATTACAATTTGTAATAAAGGATCTTTCGGATAAGGGAAAAACTATCTCAAAAACAGTAATAAAAATACATCATTTGTAAATGAATTATTCAGACGAGCATTTGAATGGAAGCATAAAGAAAATTTCTGGCAAGACACCCCAATTACTAGAGACACCCCAATTACTAGTTTACTCACGTTTTATTTTATAAATATACTAGGGTTTTAAAACATTTACTTCATGATAATTGTTTTTTTATCATTAAACTAAGACATCAATTAGTTTTTGTAACCGATTCTAACCCAAGTTTCATTTTCGACAACAAGACACTTTACAAGAAAAACATATATAAAGAAAATAACAGGTATAAAGGAAGTGTAAAACATACTCTATTTCAGAATTAGTTTTCAGACGGCTGTCTTGCCTGTTACAATATCAAGGAGTGATTTAACACAATATTACACCATAAACAAAAATAAGAAAATTTTATGATGATCACATAAAATGTAGGTCAAATTTACATAAACATATTAACATCATTCCAAAACAAACCAAACAATTTTTATATAAAGTCAGGATTATTAGTAATTCGATCAATATGTAGGGTTTCTTATGCCAGTCATAATTAGATTTTAATAATACTTAATAAACAAAGTATTTTACTCCTATGAAGTTATTTTGATGCGTAAAATTTCTGTTGATATTTTCTCTATGGTCTAGTGTTGACTATAGCCAACCTTACGTGTTGACTCCTAGTTGTATTCTTTCACTTGGTGCTTACTCCAAACAAGTATAGGTAATGAATCCTAGGTTCTATATCTTTTTTTTTTTTATTTTTTTTTTAGTTTGCTCTTTAATTTTGTTGTTGCAATGTAATGGTTTGCCAGCGTCAAATTAGATATCAGAGAAAAATCTAGGATCGTTTTGAAGCCTCTGCCATTGCGTTTTCTACCCATTGGAAAGTTGTTCCTGCCGAGCCTACAGCCTCATGGTCACCACAAACCCCCCCATCAAGATCATCAACCAATTCATTATCCAAATATCTTATAGTAACCTCTTGAGAATGTTAAATGACTTGAGCTCCCAGACCGCATGTATAGATTTTATTAACAAAAATCCTCAACCTCATCACCATGGTTCACAACTTCACATTCCTCTCAAAAGTGCATAGATTCCTTTACAAATTCACTACAACAAACCCAACCAACCAATGCAACAAATGCAACAACAAAAAATCTTGATCAGAGGCTATAATCACTAAACATAATGAATGGGGAGAAAGCATCAAGATTAGACTTACTTCAATATTGCATTCTTAAGAAAATGTTCGGGATTAACGAGGATGTTATGAAGGTATTTCATAATTTTGATGAGACAAGTACTATGTTTGAAAGAAATCTCAATGCCATGTTAACTTCTCTCATTCCTAAAAGCCAAGGGTTGTGGACAATAAGGTTCTATAACTAATCTAATCCTTTCTAAGAGTGCAATAATTAAAAAAAAAAAAAAAAAAAGATCTCCCCAACAATGTCACATATTAATTAAAAATAGATGAGCCTCTCCCAACTTGATTCCCAAGTTATCATTCACAATACAAACAATATAAAAAGGAATAAAAATCACCAAAAGGAATTTTCAGGGACACAATTATAACTGAAACTCGAGCATGAAGCAACTCTAACCAGTTCTTGGGTCTATGTTCTTCACTGCAGTGGGAATAGAATTCCTAGACCTACCACTACCAGTTACTACCTAACTCACTCAATAAGATTTAAAAAATAAAAAATAAAAATTGAAGGTTTGATTTGAAATTAACAAAATTATAAAGTTAAAAAATGTAAAAACCCAATAGCACTTACCGTGACTCCCACCCTTCCTTAAAGCTCAAATAGATGTGCCTACATGTGCACCAGTGACCCATGACAAAGAAAATATCACCCACTACAAACACTGGATGAGAAGCGGAATTAGGATTAGGGTTTGGGGCAGAAGAAAAAGGCAAAATCCAAAATTTTAAACATATTTAATTTATTACTTGATAAAAACCAAAAATATAAAAGAAGAAGAAAAAAATACACTAAAGAAAAAAGAGAGTGTCAATTAAAAGAGTGAGAATGAAGAACAAGAATACATGTGATTTAGATTGTTCGATAAAAACAATATATAAAACCCTAATCTTCAATTTTTTTTTTTTTAATTTTCATTAGAAATATCCAAAGTTAAATCTCTCTTCTCTGTTATACCCATTGAAATATAATCGTTAAACATAAATTCGTACCGACGGTCAAAGCGGTTATTTTTTCTGCCATTATGCAATCTGGGGACTGATATCTTGTGTTTTGTGTTGAGGTGAGCAGTGCGACCATCACAGTATTTATACGGAGTGCTCTCTCTCTTTTTTTTTTTTTTGGTGGCTAAGGCCGGGCCTTATTAGGTCGGACCATCTCTGATAGCCCATACTCCGTAGTTACGATAATTCCTGAGGCCCTGTTTGGTTTAACCTTTTCCCATATATCTCATAGTAAAATCATAATTCATTCACTTAAACTCAGTCATGCTCTGAATTCTCATGAACAAAAACAAAGCTCACCATTCTCATTTTCATT
The DNA here is from genome assembly GCA_032878915.1 of Castanopsis chinensis. Classification (NCBI taxonomy): domain Eukaryota; kingdom Viridiplantae; phylum Streptophyta; class Magnoliopsida; order Fagales; family Fagaceae; genus Castanopsis; species Castanopsis chinensis. The sequence goes on along the minus strand of JAVQMG010000053.1, from coordinate 470,374 downwards.
ACATTACCGAACCCGGCATTTGTTTAATCTTTTCTTTTGGATGAAACGCTAGAAGCATCTAGCAAATCTTTTTGTGATGCATAGAATAATAACTAAATCATAATTATAATAATCAAGGGCTTTTTTATAAAATAAAAAAAAAAATTAATATTGCTTCCAATTATTGCAAATGAGTAAATATATACTAGACTCATTTCTTAGGATTAGTGCCCTAAAATCTTATTATACGATGCTATATATGTATGATATTATGTTATAAATAATGAAGTTGTTTCAGTATCTAAAATAATAGTGACATGAATATTTGGACATTATCATATAGTCCTTGAGATGCATAGTATGTGATTTAATCACAAAAGATATAAATCACAAGTTTCTTGTAAACTTAAAATCTTAGTTCGTAATCGGTGATAAAATTGGACATTCCATTTGTGAAGACTATAACGTGTCAACTAAGATGGTTTGTCTTGATCATGAAAATGGAGACTTCTAATTGATATGTTGATATGTCTTAAGTGTACAAGACATATTAAACTAGACTGCTGTAAGATTAATTATTTTATTAATGACTGTCAACTAAATAATAAATCTCACGACTTTAATTTACATAAACTCTCAATCTTGAGAGGATACTGAACCTGATCATGAAATGTAGGTTATTTTGATATATCAAGAGTGAGATTTAATTCAACGGTAAAAAACTTCAGTATGTTTGGCAATCACATGTAGTGCTAAAGGAACACATATCTTCAAGATGGAATTCATAGTCTTTTTGTAGAGATATAAAATATTCTCTTGAGATAAATTTAATGAGTTTGGTTATTCAGAGTGTTAGGCCTGACCACTTTAGTAAAGAGTTACTAAAGTTTATATTTTATGAAATTTGATTTCATAAATATATATATATATATATATATATATATATATATATATATACACACACTTAAAGGATTAAACCGGGTACTCAAAGATCAAGAGGTAGTAATTTTCAAAGTAACAGTTATATATTATGACTTTGTATTACAACGAATATTTTTATGAAGGGGTTAATTGTTTAGATAATAAAGTATTGGGATTTAATTTTATTAATAAAACCTAGAGTGCAATTATATTTATATAGTAGTATTAAATATAATTAATGGTAACTTTGGATTTATCAGGAGTTGACAGATAAACCTGAAGCTCATTGGAGTTGGCGCTTTATTTGTTCCTTTGGTCCCATCCCAAGCCACACACTAAAGTCCAATTTGACTGGTCCAAAAGGATAACCTAATTAGATAATCAGTTATTTATTTAATAACTCTTATTAAATAAATAGAAACAAGATAGTTTTCTCAAAACATATTTTCTCCTGAACAAGCACGTACATAACTAATTGAGAGACCACACATCTTAGGTATCTATGGAATTGAGGTGAAGAGTGAAGGTATTCCTTAGTTTGAAGTTCTTTTGTTTTGAATTTCACTCCATCAAGGTACACCTTTCTATTCTTTGTTACTAAAATTCTAAATATTCCATGTTATCTTACGTGAATGAACAAGATACTTGTGTTGCTTCCACTGTGCGTTTTGTATGAGATACAAAACCAATTTTTCCGACATCATTTCACGCACTCCACGTATGCGATGAGGCTCTTATTTCCATTCATTACCAAATTTTCTACGTGTATGATATGATTTTTTTTTTTTTTGGTTTAGTGTCATAATTTTCCATTCATTGCCAAATTTTCTATAACTTTTTTTTTATATACAAAATTTTCTATAACTTCTTAAATATATCAAGTTATTCACACACACACACACACACACACACACACACACACACACACACACACACAAAGTTTTACAATTTTGTTCTACGAGTTTTTATATTTTGAAATGGTTACATAATAGTTCATTATCAATTATTATTATATATTGTTAATGTGGGTAGGTGTAACTATTCTATTTTGTTAAGTTTGCATTACAATTTAATATTTTATGCAGATATCATTATCTATTTATCATTGTTTTTATGTACAACATTTAAACTAAACTACAAAACTCAACCTTGTAGCATTATATTAATTATTGACCTACAAAGTTATACTCATTCATATATTAATAATATACAAAGTGTCTACTTAACCAATCAAATGTTTAAACAATCACTAACTTTACTATTTTTTTTCCTTGAATCACCAACTTTATAATAAAATATTATTATAACATGATAAAAGTACAAACATATGTAACAAACACACACATTCATTCATTCCACAATTCACACAAATAACATTACAACAGAAAATAAATAAATAATAACACACACAATCAGTATTAGGCACACACTTACACATATATAATATAAATTTATTATAAAAAGAGAGATACTCGCAAATACTCACTATTTACTTTTAGAATCGAAGATACTGAGATAGTTTGATCGAGAAGAGAGATGAGATAAAACTCATGAAAATGAGATTGGCTAATCTATGTTATTTTTTGGTTTTGAGATGGGTTGATCGGTGTTGTTGTTTGGTTTTGGGTTGGGTTGATATGTGATCGGGGTGTGCAAAAATATTTTTAAAGTTAAATTAAACTAGTAATTTTTTTAACAACATGTACAGCTGCCCTTGAAGTTGATTCTGAAAATAAATAAATAATTAAAAAATATTTATCTATATTAAAACGAGGTACTTCATTGTGCTTCTAATGGAGACATCTAGATTCCAATGTTCAATCTCCTCTCCTTCAATTATCAAATTATATAAAATAAAAATAAAATAAGGAAAAAATATCTTTTTTGTCTCTATATTTAGGATATTTTCATTTTGGCCTTTATGTTTTGAAAATATTTAACATTTCAATTAATTCTTGTCGGTATCTTACTAGTGACAAAATTTATTGTAGTGACTCGCAAAATGCTCACCTAACGCATGCATGACTAATATAATATAAAAATATTTAATTATTATTTTAAAAGCCACATCAATATATTAATAAATAAACAAATGCACATGAGAAAAAAAAACTTCATTCTTAATTTTAAAGAAAAAGGAAAAAAAAAAACTAAATCTACTTTCTTTTTTTCTTCTTTTGGTTTCTTTGCAACCAAACACACACATATATTCTTGATGAATTTGGAAATTTGTAATATAATTTAGGTATATTATGCGAATTATAATAATTTATTAAAATAATCAATAGTTAATGGAGCTCCAATTTTTCATAAAGCATAAAACACAACTCACTGACTTGACCTAGCCCGAATCGATTTACATAGTTTGAGTTGAATTGGTTTTTAGTTTTTACACATATGATGGGTGGGGTTAGATTGAAAATATCCTCCACCCGAAGGACCCATTTGCACACATAGACTTCAAAATGTTCCGTATCATTGGGCTTGGGAATGACCCGACCCGATATGCAACTTATTGACTAGAGCGTGAGCTTCACTTCTAGTTTTGTGCATGACCCACCAAATGCTAAGTCCAAGTTCTAATCGAAAACAGCTTACGTTTCAGGTATCAAAGCCTGACATTAAGGCCCAGTATTTTAGCCCAGATCAGGATGCTCCTAAAGCCCATTAATTTGTTTATTTGATTGCTTGTACTTTTTTTTTATTGGCAAATAGGCATTGTCTTAGAAAAAGATAGTACTACATACCAACTTTGATTTTAATTCTTTAGTGGCTTGTATTCAAACCTTTCATGTGTGGTTTTAGTAACTTAATTGGTCAAAGTATGTTATAGTTGAATAAGAGATTATTTGAGTTTGAATCTTACGTACATAAAAAAAATTCAATTTATATCTTGACAAGAGCGTTATAGATTCGTATTTATTTTATTGATTCAAAAAGAGAAAAAACCTTTTCTAATTTTTTAATTTTCGGTTGAGAAGACCTTTTCTAAAATTTTAAGCAGCAGATATGAACTTTTTACCATTACAAAATCTCATATTTGTTTCAACGGTTTCTTAATTTTCTGGAGTTGGTAAACAGGAACATCAATAAGACAGAAAGAGGCAAGAATATGGAACTCTTCAAGAATATGGAACTCTTCCCAGTGGTAATCTATTCAATTTGGACAAGCATCATGCTCTTGTACTTGGGCCATTGTACCTCGCATGCTTCTTTTTTTTTTTTTTTTTTCATACCCTTTAGTCGGCAAGTGAATAAACCTCACATCAACAACCTGTAGTTGGTTGCACTACTTGCACATGATCTGTAAATGTAGCCGTTTTTGGCACAGTCAAGGCCCAAACCAAATATTTTCATTTCATCATCTAAAATTTTGAACGAAATGATCTTTGTATCATTATATTATTATTATTTTTTTTTTTTGAGAAAGCAGATAGATTTGTATCATTTTATTTCCCATCAAAGTTTCATGAGTAGCAAAGAGACTCCAAACAACTAAACATCTTTAACTGATGAATTAATATTACGAGAAAATCATCCCAAATTATACTTTATATTACATTTTGCATTATAAATTTTTTGAATGCATGTTTTGCGCCCCAATTTATGACTCATGTTACACTTTGCACCCGACGTTAAATTTATTGTTAACTCAGATGAAAATTTAAAGTTTAAGGTACAAAGTATAATCAAAAGTATAGTTTAGGAAAATAAGGCGTAGTTTCTCTTTTGTTTTTAAAGTACAGAGAAGAATGACACTTAGGTATTTTCATACTTTTCCATCCAAATTAACAACAAACTTGATGTCGGAGTACAAAATGTAACAAATATCATAATTTATCTTTTATTTTATTTTGTTGTGGGTCTTATGCATTATATAATGTTAATTTCTTTATAGCATTCCTTTTGAAATATATATGACCATTTTTACAATTACAATATTTTAGTTTCTCAAGTAGACTTCACCCAACAAAACACTCGTTTACTCAAAAAAAAAAAAAAAAAAAGTTGTCAAGATTTTATTTTTTTTAATTAAACAAAAGTGCACTATGTTTGTGTGTGTTCAAATGTGAAAGTCACTAAAAGTTTTTTTTTTTTGCTTAAACTAGCGATATTTTTGGTGGCATTCTTAGTCATTAAGCTTCATTTCTTTATTTCTTATAAATCTATCTATCTTGCACATACGTACACATAAATATATGAGTAATGACTAATGTACAAATATGTAATTCGGCCCTCCCAAGTAAAAATTCTGACTAGGCCCCTGATCATAATTTGTCTTTTTGATTGTTCCTTAGCATGATGCTCTCTAACAATTAGGATTTTTTTTTTTTTTTTGGGTTCATTAAATAAAAAACTCTTTAACAATTAGGATTTTGAACGCGTGTAAGCTTCACATCCAAAAGCATTCCCATCACATTATCTTATTAACCTATCTTTTAATTTTATATTTAAAATATGTTCACCCCTTTAGTATTAACAAAAGGTAAGAATGAACAATGAACTTTCCTTCTATTTCAAGATTCCAATTTTCTTCTTCCAATTGAATTTTCTATATATATATATATATATGAGAGTTAGTTTATACATCACATCTATAACATATTTGACCAAGTAATTCGTCAGGTAAGCCCCCGCATTTACCTAGCAAAAAAAAAAAAAATGTACTTCGTCAGGTAGTTAAAGTGTAAGCTACCAATAGGTCCAGAACTTCTTAGAAACCAATTAGTTTGACCCCATAATTGATAATTCAATGTTTGAAAGCCTGAATGTTGACTGGAATAATGAGCTGAACAAGCACATGATATGTTTATTTGAAGAACAATAAAATAGGAGGGTGAAGACTGAAGACTGAAGACTGGAAAGCTTCTTTCAATTTTCAAAGAGTGAAGTGCAAGGGAGTTTCTTCAATGAACCTATACGCACTGATTCAAAAGTGATATTCTTTTTCTTTACCTACTTAATAATATTATATATATGCTCTGAGAGTGAAAGTAGAAGTTAGAGTGATTCGCACCAATACCCCATTTTTATAAATTTTTTTATTATCAAATGAGTTATACTAGTCATACTATAAATTTTATTATATAACTTATAAAAACTAACCTGTCAACTTTTAAAAATAACACATATATAAAAGAAATTAGAATTTTTATTTTATTAAAATTAAAAATTTTAATAGTCCTATTCATTGTCAGTTTTTAAATTTATTTAATAAAGTTGATAATTTTTTTAAAACATTTTCCTTATCAAAATGAAGGGTATTGGTGCTTTCCCCATATTCAACCTACATGTTCAAAGTTCGAAGGCCTGAAACCATCATTTTCATCCATCCCAATCAAGGATACTGCCATGATTTACCTGAAAGTTTATGAATTTATTACTTATGAAATTAAAGGAACTAGTTGGTACCAATAATGTGTCATACCTAGAAAAAAAATCTAGTTATCAGCCTCCACCGTGTTTTTTGGCCATGCCAGAATCTTGGTCTCAATCTTTTTGCACGCTGATTTGACAAAGGGAAAAATAACAATCTGAAAACCACAACCCATTAACTACTTAAAATGTTAAGTGAGTTTCAATTAGCTCAATTGGTAAAATTTTTGATGTTTAAATAAGAGGTCTGAGATTCAATTTTCGTCTACATCAGAAACCGATTGATATCTTGATTTGATGATAAAGAGCTATCATCAAGAGTGGACGTCATAAGTTGAAACTCTCTAAAAAACAAATTAAAGTGTTGAATATTTTTCAAGATCTCTTTAATATCAAATTGTGATTTTGTTTGAGAGATTGTGTACTATTGTTAGGAATGTATCTCCACAATACAAAAAGAATTATGCTTTAAAAGGATTCCAGATTTTGTTATCATATATATTTGGATTTTGATATAGTTGGCCACATTTGAGTCAGCCATGTGCTAGTAGTCACCTCGCAACAAGTGGGTTTTGAGTTAAGCATTTTATGAAACTTTGCTCATTTTGGCACACATGAAAGCATATTAAAGGTTTCAAAATTTGTCAATCTATTTGAAATTTTATGCCAGACCGTGGCTAGGGTTAGCTGACTCTCGAAATTACAAATTGGTTTTCAATGGATTCTTTTCCTAATTTATTCCACACCAAGAGAGAGAGAGAGAGAGAGAGAGAGAGAGAGAGAGAGAGAGAGAGAGAGAGAGAGAGAGAGAGAGAGAGAGAGAGAGAGAGAGAGAGAGAGCTCATACATGGTTGTTAATGCTTATTCAATGAAATGTAACACTTTGAATTTTCTTTTTAGATAATTAGAAATACTTACATACAAAACATGCAGCCAAAACGGGCTTTTGCTCTTTTTACGAAAAAAAATCAACATGTTGCCCCATTTTCTAAACTAATTAAAGAAATGCCCCTCTTTTAAAACTCGATTTTCTCAAAATCGAGTTAAGCTCTATAGCGACGTTTTAAGTAGTCTATAATGACGTTTTAAAGACTCTATATATAGTGACATTTTGTAACTCGACCTCCATGAAATCGAGTTATAGGTAAAAGAAAAAAACTTGCATGTAACTCAATTTCATGGAGGTCGAGTTACAAAACGCCGCTATAGGTCCTTAAAACGTCACTATAGGTTCCTTAAAACGTCACTATAAAGCTCCAAAATTTTTTTTTTTTTTTTTAAACTCGATTTTGAGAAAATCGAATTTTAAAAGAGGAATATTTCCCTAATTAGTTTGGAAAATAGGACATTTGCCCCTTTTTTTTGCATGAAATGGGCATTTGCCCATTTTTGCCCTAAACATGCTGTTCATAGGAGGTACCAACTTGCCCAAATTGTGCGATATAGACTCTAGAGTTTTACACCTGCATCATTAAGTCTCCAATTTTTAATCAAATTTGTCATTTGTGACAAATTGTATTTATGTGGATTAGATAGATTTTCAAGACCATTATTAGATTTTTTTTTTTTTTTAAATGCAGCATGGCATGTCTTTTATCTAGGTGAAAATCGATCGGAAGGAATTGAATAATTTAAATAGCAGGGATCTTTTTCCTTATGTCATTCTTAATTAAGTCAGTCCATTTTTCAAAGGGAAAATAATTAAAATACTAAAATTACATACTATCAATTTCATAACAAAAAGCTTATGAAATAATGTGGCTATAAATGTAATTGGTATAATTTTTTTTAAAGTAGATTGGTATCACTTTAAACATAGAATATATAAATGTAAGGATTATTTTCTTATATTTGGTGACACATCGATTTGTAAATCTTTTTAATAAAATTTATAATATTCCTAATATCTTAGATTTAAATCTTAGGAAGCTTCATCGAATCAAATATAAATCCATTTCAAAGTTCTATTCTTCTTTGACCAAACAGTTGATACCATTGATTTTTTTCATTTTCTTTTCTTGGCTAGATAAAGAGAGGATTCGATCATTCGAACCCATTTGCGCCAGTGAACTTAAAACCTAAGATGTGCTAATAGGAATTCGAATGGGATAAGGATAACTGCACGAGTACAACCCTAGGCACTTTAATAATGGAAATAGGTATTCATTGCACTTGGAAGCACGTATCCATTGCAGTGGGGAATTAGGAACCGGAATAGGAATATTTAGTACTTTCGTAGTACCATTATTATCATTATTATTATTGTCCAAAGATGTTTGTTAGAGCATTGCATGATGTGCTATTATTTTTTTGTTAAATTTTTTTTTTTTTTGTCTATTTTAATAGAAGAACTTTTTTTTTTTTATATTTTATATAATTTTTTTTCAAAAAAGTCATACCAAATTATTTATTTTATATTACATTTCATTAAAATATTATTTTTTTATCGATATTTAATTACTCTCCAAAACTCTCGACCTCTCTACCAAAATCACAGCCTCTCCGTTCTCAACAAATAATCACAGTGACCCAAACCCATGAACCCAAAATGACTCACGCAAACAGCAATCAACCCACCCAATCTAATAATTGAACTCACCACACGCTAACGATCGCGAGAGAGCAAATTAGGTATAATGAGAAAGAGGAAGAAGAGACTGAGGGAGGAGAGACAGGAGATTTCGATGGAGAAGAAAATATCAAAATATTCATTTTCATATGGACAATAGCTGTCTATATTTGTACGGTTATTGTAGCTAAAATGATACTTTGCACAATTTTGTATGAACTTATGTGAGTGTTTTTTGGAGTTGGTTGGGGAAAATGTGGGGCTTATGCTATTTTAGATAGACTGATGTAAATACTCTTAATACTTGGTATTTAAAAAAAAAAAGTCATTTATTAATATCTGGAAAATATAAAATTTTCAACTGCATTCCTTAGCCGAGAGTTTTATAATTCAATTAGTTGACACTTCTGTTTATTCTCAGTAGAGACATCTAACATTCAACCTCCCTCACCCTCAACTAAAAAAAAAAAAAAAAAAACCTCTTTTAGGCTTTATGTATTCTTCAGCATTTTTGAATTTCTATTATTTTATTTTTAACACTATATCTTTTTCTTATTGTTTTATATTATTACTGTTTTATCTTTTGAGTTTATATAATGTTAAAAAGACTGAAGTCTTAAGTAGTGTTTGGAATCACTAGAGAAAGGCATTCTCATAAAGTTTAGGTATAAAATGGAAAGTTTGACGACTTTGACCTAAAGATGTGATATATTTGTAATGATTTTGAGTTAAATTTATTTTTTTTAATCACCTTAATCCGTTCATAATAGCCTAAAAGATAGATATGAATTTTTGATTAATACTTAATTTATTTAAATAAGTCTAAAAAGATATCTGATAATATAGCAAGTGATGAATCCCGCTAAGATTTGTGCATCGAATTCCTCCTCCCTTCAATATGAACACGAACCCCTTGTACCAACCTAGAATCTCGATGATTTGGGATAACAACAAAAACTCACGTATGCAAATTGAGGAATTGATAAAGTTCTAATCCTCAATTGCTCTATCTTTCTTCTTTAATGACTCCATTAAGGGCCCCATCGTTTGCAAAGTGTTTAATGATGATTTGTTTATAATATTTGTTCCATAAAACAATGTGCTACATCTAGTAGCAAATTTTGCAATTTGTTTTTTTTATTTTATTTATTTATCTATTTGAAGTTATTTGAAGATTTAGAATTTTTTTTAAATTGTGTTTAAAAACATAATTTTATCACTTAAAATTGTTAATTTTAAAAACATGATTTCAGTTAACTTGTTTAGAATCATGTTTCTAAAAAAAAGATTTCTAATAAAAAATAAACTAGATTACAAATAGTTTAAAGACAATACTATTTTTTTAAAAAAATTATTTTACAAAATTCCCTTACATTCAGTTGATTGTGTTGTGCAATTCAGTTAACTTGTTTTAAAAAATTTATCTACCATTTTTTTCCTAGGTCGCTGACTCGCTAAACCTACAAAACAAGAAGCTTGTTCAAGAAGACCATCTAATTCTCAACAAAAAAATAAAAAAAAATGATCAATTAAAATCCAGTAATGGCTTCTGCTTAAGCGAAATAGTTTCTCAGGTACTAATTTAGTGGCAGTGTGCAGATAAATTGCTTTATTACTTATTCCACTAGGAATTAGTAAAATTTTTATGGTACATTATATGCATGCATTCACGATTCATGGGATGGTATTCGTTAATGCATGAATTTTACACAGCCAATCCAGACCCACATACAACAAAGTCCAATATTTTCAAAAGAGAATAAGGGGTTTATTCGGTGAAGCGTTTTGGCGGCTTAAAAAAAAGTTTTTAAAATTCAAAACTCTATTTTGCAATCACCACTGTTTATAACTTTTTTATGGATATTTATTTTAAATTCAAAACACATTTTTCAACATATAATACACATAGGGTGTTTACAGGAATGGACCAAGGTGGGAGCCCAAGGGGGCCAGGCTCCCAAGTTCAATTTTTATTTTTTAGTTATTAATATATTTTATTTTTATAGTTGGGCTCCTTTCAAAACCTTAGACTCTTATTCTTCTCGAGCGTCTAACTAGCCTCACCCAAATGGCAACTATCCAATAAAAAAACTTAACAAAATTAATAAAAATATTCACAATGGTGATTTTATTTTAGCCAAAAAAATTATTTTACCATCAAAGAATCAAAAAATCATGTGTTATTGGAGAAGCTAAAACTAAATTTTTTTCAACTACAGTAAACTGGTATAAATGCCAATTGACTATAGCAAGTTATAAAAAATAAAATACAATATTTTATTAAGATTATGTCTCTTCCTTCAATTAAAAAATCGCTACTTTTATTATTTTAATGAGTTGTTTATATTATTTTAAATGAAGTGATAAAAAAAATAGAACATTTGATATTGGGTGTATTGTAAAATGAAGTGATAAAATAGATAAAGTAACTTTTGGAGGTGCTAAAAGCTAAAATATTTAGCACCACCATTATGAATGCTTTAACTTCAAGCAAAACAAGAAATCATAGCCAGCCTAGTATTTAAAAAAAACATTATTTTATTTTTATTTGTCTTCGTTGGTAAATGATTGCATCTTAATGTATTTAGAGACAACGATTTTAAGTATTTATAATTTTTTAATGCTATATGGATGCCTATTTGAAATTTTTTTTTTAATACTCCAGCCTCAGCTAGCTTAAAATCCTTGATCCGCCCCTAGGTGTTTATATATGCATGATAAATTACTAAACAAGGAACCATGTTTAGTAGGAGTTTGATTTGGTATGGCGTGGCGTGGAATGACAACATTTTTTTTAATAACCACGAAAAATTTCCCAAAACAAATTAAAAATGGTTTAATAATTTCGCAACTGAATCAAAGTTACCTATAAAATATGATACGGTAAATTTAGGGGGGGAAAAGTGAATTCCCTATTAGTTTCATATCGAGGATTATAGACAAATTTAAGGGACCAAAACATGTACGATACAGTGAATTGGATTGAAATAACAGATAACTACACAAGGTGTGCCTTGTGGTAGGTAGGAGTTATTGTCCTAGCACCCAAAGTGGAGAGGTTCAAGCGATAGCCCTAGCAAAACCTAGGTGGTAAACTTAGTATTACTTATTGTTGTCACGTGGTGTGAGGTCGATGAGTCCACACCAGATACCCCCCTTTTTTTATTTAGCAAAAAAGAAAAGACAATGTCTCGGTAAAGTCTAAGCTAGGGTCTAGGAATTGATAGTTTGTCTCTTTTACTCTTTGATTGAAAGTCATTAAACTTATACTAATTATTTCCTTAAAAAAATATTACTATTTGTTAGTTAAAACCATAAAGTGTTGTGGAAATCCCATTAGATTATGATAGTGATTACTATGTTTTTAGTCCCCTATCCCATTAAAAAAATATATTAAACGACAATACAATATAAATACATATGCTTTTATCTTAGATTATTCCGAACAATTTCTTATTAGCTAAAAGACAAATGTTACCATATACAGTGAAGATACCTTCTTCCTTTTTCTTTGTTTGTAGGAAATCACATCAAATTACGGTTTTTAACTTTATAATCCTTACTCATTCACATATAATAAAGTTAGGAATAGTTGGTGTGAATCAAATTTTTTTTATGCCCAATTGATGTTGAAAGTTAAAATTTTCAAACGGGGACAAAGATTCCGGCCGCGTGGAAGGCCATCATGCCGACCTGGACCTTACTAGGAAGGTCCCATTAAATCACATCACCAACTGTTTCAGTTGGGCAGTGGTTTTTTTGAGGGATAATCCAAAAGCTAAAAAGCTAAAAAGAAAGAAGAAAGAAGAAAGAAAAAAAAGTTAAGGGGTTTTTAGCTTTTTTATCACAATATCCTAACTTCTTCATCCTCATATATACCTTTTTATCTTTCACTCTGAGTGATTGTTGAAGAAAAGCTAGAACTCCAATATTCAAACCCACATCATGATAAAGCAAAATCCATGGAAGCTTGGAGACTCAACAAGAAATTCAATTCATGACTAATTTAAAAAAAAAAAAAAAAGAAGAAGAAGAAAGAAAAACCAAGAAAAACAAAGTTCTGATCACACTTAATTACATGATGATGATACAATTCAATGTCGACAAAATTGGACGGATATGCCGACTACTATTTTGTGTTAGGATAAGACATTTGGATGGGAAACATTGATGTCGTTGTAGATGATTATTAAGATCAAAATTTATTTATTAAGCCCATAGGGCATAGGGTTATGAGAGATCATATGTGACAAAAAGAAATGGAGGATAAGGACTAATTAAAGCATAAACTATAAAGACTGCGGATATTACTTCCATGCTTTCTATTTTATAAATATTGTTATTATTATCTTAAACGTAAAAATGAAAGCCTGCTATTATAGTAGGATAGATTGACACCACGTAGAAAAAGTGCTCAATCTATAGCCCCAGACGTTGGTATCTAACGAGAATATTTTCTTGCACTAACTAGTCTCTTTTCTGGTAAAGTGGTTGGTACTTGGTATTCAAGGACATTTTGTGACGATTCCCTCGATGTAAAATGCTTTTTCTTTTCTAGTGTTTTTTTCATAGTCTTTGTTTTGTTGTATTTGTGTGCAAAACAGTACGTGGCAGCTCCAGATAGTAATTTCAGGGTGGTCATTAAAAATATTTAATTTTAAAAAATTTATTATTAATAAAATTTGAATATGTTAACATCAAAAAATAAAAACATATTCAAATACATAAAGTTTTAATATTTTCTTTCACAAGTTTTCATATTTTGTGTGATATGATAGTTTTATTATTAATATTATCAGTTATATCTTGTTCAATATATAAAACCAAATAATTATTAAGCTATTGATCTCCTATTCAATTATTAACATACTGCCTAAATAAATACTAATATAAACAAAATACTTTATCTTATTGAAAAAATATATCACATAAATCCAACAAATTTGGTTAAAGACTAAAGCAAATACTAATAGATCGACTAGCTATTTGAAAAATGTGCATTTTTTATATGAAAAATGTGCATTTTTTTTTAATGAAAAATGTGCATTTTTTTGTAAAAAAAAAATATGCTAATTGAAACACAATTTAAAAAAATCACAATTAAACGTTTGATTTGAGATTTTAGGCTAATATGTTTGTTTAAGCAATTTTTGAGAAGAGTTATGTCCACAACTTTTTTGCAAAAATTTCACAACAAACTTAGGTTGTAAGTTTTTACAGATTTTAAATTAAACTTACTACTGAAATTATTTTCTATTTATCTGTAATAACCTGTTATTTATGATTTTCTACTAAAATATTGCGAAATGTTGTGAATATAGCATTTCTTGTAATTTTTTTCAACATTTAACGGACAAAAATTTTGGAGAGGTTGAAATTTATTTTTAATGGGCTCAATTGTTATTGAGGGTGTTCCAAGTGTTTTTTTTAGGGTGGTCATTTTTTTTTTTCTAGAGTGGTCAAAAGACCCATCTTAATTTAAAACTCAAAATTTTTTAAGTTATATTAAAAAAAAAAAAATCAAGGTGATCCTTTGACCACCCTGATTAACCCTTGGCGCTGCCAGTGGTGCAGTACATTATATTTTCTAAGATTCAAATATAAAATGGTATTGAATTAAATTATTCTCTTAAAAATTGATAATTCTATTTCTGTTTTAAGGTTTGACTTATTTCCAGTACTTTTGTAACTGAAATCTCCATTCGTTTTAATAAAAAATTGCCACGTCACCTACAAACTAAATAAAATTTGGAGATTAAAAATCACTACCTCTTGTCATTTTATATTTAAAACAAAAAGAGATTTTTAATTAAAAAATAATTGAAGGTAAACTAAATCCACTGTTTTATTGGTTAATGCAATAAGTTGTTTGAATTTAATTAAAAAATCTATTGTATTATACCTCTTATACTTAAATTTTCTTCTTACATAAATTATTAAATATGTAGATATGGATTTGTTATTGAATCCAAGGTTTCCTTTTTCTTTTGGCGTTGGGGAGGTGCGGTTGGGGGTGGGGCAAGAAACATAGGATAGCGAGATGCGATGCGAATGGCCTACATGGCCACATAGGAATCCTAGTGCACAAAATGACTAGAAAGTTTTAATATATTAATCGGGTTTTACAAGGCAAAAGATAAAAAGCTTTAAAGTTGATAAATTAAGTAATTAACGCGCCAAATTTGTACACAACGTCAAATTGGGGTGAAAAGTTGATTGATAGAAAATTTAGGAAGGAAAAGCGGGTAGAAGATGAGTGGTTTACCATTTTTTTTTTTTTTTTTGAGAAACACGCACGCAAAAGTACTGGAAGATAACTACCCTTGGGGAGAAAATAACTACCCTTTCAGTTTTATTGTTAGCAACTTTTGTGAATCTATTTTCTTTTTTTCTTTTTTTAAAATAGAAGCTATGCTTGGGGCAAGAAATGCCACCATGAGGAGGACCATCTAAAAGGCCTATGATATAATCTCACAAGGGATCTGAAGAGGAAAAATATATGACGGATATAAGGAGGACGGACCCTTTGTGGACGGGGCGTACATGACACGTGGCAGGTGTTGGGTTCTAAGGTCCTTTAATGAAAGCTGACTTGCGGCTCACATTAGGACTCCCATGGTTTTGCTTGACCTATACGCCTAACCCTAATAAAGAAAACTCCTATAAGAAAAATAATTAACCACGAGTTCCTCTCCTAGAAGGAAAGGACTTCTTGACCAAGGTATGGATTTCAATTCTACACTACTATATATACTCCAAGACCCTCATAAATCAAGGTACGCGTAATTAACTCAACCTTGGCACTCTAGGGTTGAAAAAAGATTCTAATTTAACGTTCGGAGGGTTTTTGGCCGGCACCACACTTGTACTCTCTATTAGATCATTTCTTTTGTTTGTGCAGGTTTTATTTCGCTCTCGTGAGGACCACGTACCTTACTGGTGTTTTTCGGCATCATCAGGACCTTAGCTAGCTAGTATTGGTATTGAATAGAGAAAAGAGGAATGTTTTGCTTGAGTATAAGTAAAGTGTATATGTGCGTGAAGCTTTTTTCTAGAGACTCGAACCCCGACTCTTACTCCTTCACCTCACAAACACTCATACTTATGGAGTGACCGTCGTACTAAGGGTTGCGCGGTGGTCAAAAGAATGTATTGAGAAATTTGTTTCCTTATGATGCTCTTGTTGAATTACATGGGAAAATGTAAGCAAAGGAATAATAAAAAAGGACAAAAAATAAATATGATCATAAATATGTCTACTAAAGGATAGTAAATATAATAATTCTTATGTATTAATTTTTTTTAAATATCTTTATTAATTTAATTGATAAATAAGTAGTATTTTTTTAATAGTAATTAAAAAAAATGATTTTTCATACACTATGTGATTCCGGCATTATAGTCATAAAAACCACCTTTTTTTGTCATCTTATTTTTCTTCTCAACCAAAAATTTATAAAATCAAAACATTTTGACTTTTAGTACCCCTTCATATTATGCCACATAAGTTTTTGAAGTCTCATAATTATACACAGTATTCTAATATATGTTTTTAATTGATTTTTTATTCTATTATATATTTAAATCTTCCATTAGAATCCTACAATGTCATAATTTCTTTAAATGATGTAATATATAAATTCATATACAAATACAATTTCCTTCTAAAAATATAGATATAAATACAATTATAATAAATATCTTTTAATTACCATAATTATTAAATTTTGTATTTACATAATAAACAAAGAGAGTAATAAATAATACCACTGTACACTTTTGATGTGATGATTACTCCACAAGTATAAGTGTTTGTGGGGTGTGGGGGGCAAGAGTCAGGGTTCAAGTCTCCAGAAAAGAGCTTTACACACATACATTTAGATTAGGTTAGAGTAGAATTTCTATTTTATATATATATAAAAAAATTGTTAAACTATATATATATATATATATATATATATCTCTCTCTCTCTTGTAAACATCGTGACGATGTTTAACTAAAAATAATAATTATAAAAGATCATAATTATTGTAAAAAGTTTTTTTTCCCCTAGAATAAAAGTTCCATGGAAAAACTAAAGTATATAGGCATAATTATATTGAGACATACCTCATAACTAAATAAATGTATAGAAAAATTAAACAAAGATGATATTTATCTATCTATAACCTATAAAAATAATATCTTTTCTTTTGAGAAACCTATAAAATTAAGTACACGACATTCTTATAATATTACATATGTTTCACATCATTATTATAATACTACATATATTATTAAATGGGATTTAATTTCATTTTATATTTAAACTCTTCATTAGAATCTTGATATATTATATTTGCTCAAATAGTAGATGAAACAATTTCATATACAAAAATAGTCATAATAAATGCATAGACAACATAGTATAGTTCTATGTATAAACACAATCATAATAACTATCATAATTATCAAATTTTATTTTTTAACAAAAAATAAAATAATTTAAAAAATCGTATTATGTTGAGTTTCTTATTTGACTTTTGATTGACTTTATAATATTTTGCCATCTAAAGTTTGTTAAGCCTTACATTTTTACATGTCATTATTTAATATATAGTTTTTGATTGAATTTAGGTATAAAAAAATCATAACAAGTGTGGAGTGGGCAAGACAGACTAACAGAATGTAAAGATTTGCGGGTGGTGCTAGGCCTTGCAAAGCCCCAAGGAGCAGGGATGGGGCAAGGCAGTTTGCCTTGTCACATGAAGTGGGTTAGACATTGGGCAAGGCAAAACCATGCGGGACAGGGGTGAAGACTCCATTCTTGAGCCCTGCCCCATTGCTATCCCTAATTGTGCCATGTAAGCTTTTGAATTGTGCCACATAAGCTTTTGAATCCTCACAATTATACAAGTCGTTATATATGTCATAATAAATGCCTACGATAACTACCATAATTATCAAATTTTGCATTTAGATTTAAAAAAAAAATCATTTTATATTAAAACTTTATCCTAGATTACATGTGTGATCTACTAATTTTATATTTTTGTTAAATTAACTATATATATTTTTTAATTTTCTTGTTAAATGAACTATTGAATATTGTAAAGAGGATATATTTTTTGGTCTGGAATTAAAATATTGACTTAGCATACAATACAACAGGATTGTCCCATCTAAATGCATCATCCACTCTCTCAAAAAAATGCAGCATGCAAAGTTATAGGAAGAACAAAGCTTTAATTTCATAGGTGATGTAATGTAATAGTATTTACTATTTAAATTCCGAACTATTTTCTTTTTATAGGTAAATTCCTTAGGAAATTTGATAGAACAGTTTTAAATAAAGCAATGTAAGTGAAAAACTTCATATATATATATATATTATCTCTGGAAAAAATTCTTACCTTCAGCTATTTCCATCTGAGGCAGCTGCTTTTTTTTTTTTCCATGTATTATCTAAGTAGAGTCATGTGTATGCTTTTTTATTATTTTTTTAAGGAAAATGTGTATGCATCTAGTTTTATCTTATTTGGTAGAAACTGTAGGTTATATTTACTGAACTCACCCAAACAATGTTCTGTACTCTCTGTACGTAGTGTGTAAATAATAAGAGTAACAAAGCAGCAAAAGGTAGAAATATAAACAATTCAAATGGTGGGAAGCTCACAATCTTGTCACAGTAATTTCTTTTCGTTAGTGTGCTTCTGGGATATTTCCCAATCATTAAAGCACTAAAAAAGGAGATGGGAAAAAAGGATAAACTAATATAAATTAAAGGATATGATGATAACCTAGCCAAAAGATGAAGGAGAAGATATGATGATAAAAGAGTGAAAAAAAAAAATGACTATAGATGATAGCAAAGGATCAGTGTCCTAAAAATAACAAGGTGTCCAATAAGTGACCCATCCTGTCAACATTATTCTTACTTTTTTTATGAGTTCCGTTTGCTATTTGCTTAGCTTTTTCCACCCCCACCACCCTCCCCCCCCCCCCCCCCCCCCCAAAAAAAAAAAAAAAAAACTACACATTTAATAATATACAATTCTTGTTCTTTTAATTGGGAAGTGCTACGTCCCACACTTCTCAAAATAAAAAATGGAAAAAAACCAGTATTTAAAAAAAAAATATTAGGGAAAAAGACTGAAAGTATTGAAAATAAATTGAAAACTTTGGTCTGTTTGAGATTCATTTATTTTGCTAAACTGAAAACTTTGTACTTAAAGTAAAATGTTGGTTTTTGAATTTGGACAGAGAAATAGCCATAATCAATGTTGCTTGCCCTGGGTAGACCTTTTTTTCTTTTTTCTTTTTTGGATTTGGAGACCTAGTTTTGTCTCATAAAATTTTTTAAAACATTGAAAGAAAATATTGATTAAAAACAATTTCTTAACATAACAAATTAAATAAACAGTTTAAATGGAGAGAAAATAATAGAAGGTGAACATATAATGCAATGAAAAATTGTTTGAGGAGATAATGTAGAGGCAAAAATATTCGCATTGTTTCTTTGTGATAATGTTATTTTTATCATATTCATGTACTTGGAAAATCATCTTGACAATGAAATTTAGAAAGTTTAATTAAAATAGTGAAAGATCAAGATTAATATGTGGAAAGCGAATAAAAAGGAGCCAAATTTTTAATTTTTGGAAATGGGGTCCATGAACCGACCCCATAACTTGCAGGTAACTTTTTTGGGTTTTTTGGGTTTATTTTTTGGTCCTTTGAATATTCGCCACTTGGTGGATTTATAGTAAATGAGTGTACAAATTGATGCAGGTAACTTTTTTGAGTTTTTTTTTTTTTAAATTTACTTTTGGTCCTTTGAATGTTCGCCACTTGGTGGATTTATAGTAAAGGAGTGTACAAATTGATGAAGTCCACTAAATTTAAGGGATAATATTGTAAAAAGAATATAAGAGAACATATGATTGTAATTTGGGCAATTAGTCTATTCAAGGTATATGCCATTGGGGGGCCAAAAGAAAGATTTATATAAAGTATAAACAAATATATTCTTAATGATTAAGGGCCGGTGACACGAACCAAATCACAACAGGAGAACTGTTCTTTCGAAACCTCAATGAGATTGACTCATTGTGATTGATCTCTACATGTTCTAAGATCCCTATGATAGATTTTCATCAACGTTTTATACATAATTTTTCAGAAACAAAATATATAATCTAAGATTTGTCCAAATAATAATGCTTTTACAATGGCTTATATAAATTATAGTTTGGTATTATTACTTCCGATTAGTTCAACTAATAAAATCTTTGATAGTTAAATAAGATATTTGAAATTTAATTCTTGCTTACACCAAAAAACGATTGATATCTTGGTCTGATGATAAACGGGACAATTACCATAGGCGGACGTGTGTCATAGATTGAAACTCTATAAAATAAGATAAATTTATAGTTTGGTTTCATCAGTTTGGAGTTATATTTCTCAAATCCACTACGTGACGATTAAAGAAATCATATTTGTATATTTTTAATCTTATTTCTTTTTTAATAAGTCATGTAAATTGTTTAAATATATAATACTCATAAATAGTCTTATAAATCGTGATGTATTAGGTTAGAAATGATAGTTCCAATATAGTTTTGGAGCTAAACTTTGTCCTTTTTACCGGCACGACAAATCTCATAATATTTTTACAATAATTTTTTCTAGAGAATTTCAACTTATGAAATTCACTTCTAATGATAACTCTTTATTATCAGATTAAGATACCGATCAGTTTTGGTGTAGGCAAGATTTGAATCTTAGATCTCTAATTTAATCATCGGAAACTTTACTAGTAGACTTAACTGAAACCCAAATTTTTATAATAAGTTAAATAATTAGCCCACCATAACTCAAAATAAAATGAATTTGAAAATAAAGTATTAGAACAACATCTATCACAACTTAAAACAAAGGGAATTGTAAAAATGTTGTACCTCTACACTTTCTGAAAAAGTGTTTAGCGATAAACCAAAAAGTTGGAAATGGAATAAACTTGTACAAAACATAGTTAAAAGTTAAGATATAATAAATCCTATTATAATTTGACAAAGAGAAAGAGAATTCTCTTTTTCTTTTTTGGGTTATAGATTTGTTTTTTCAAGTGGGATAAAAGGTGGAGGGGGATATGTATCATGAATAAAACAAAGCCTATGCAAATTGCAGAAGATAGGAAATGGAGGATATCCAGATTAGTAAAGGATCGGTCTTTTTATTGGGGCAAGGATTAAAAGAGAGAATGGTGGTACCCCACACGTTATCTCACTGTCACTCTATTTTCATATCAAAGCTAAAGTGGGACCCATACATGTCACGCGTGGCAGATGAAATTATACTCCCTCAAATGGGACCGACCTCTAGCAGAAACTTTCGGTTTATACCGTTGAGGTGGTCGTTTTTTTGGTTACTTGTCGTTTAGCTGCTTCAGAAATTGAAAATTTCAGCCATGGAAGAAAAAAATAGAGCAACCTTTGAATCTTTCATTTTCGAATCTTTGGGAAATGCACAGTAAATTCAATGGTTAATGACTTGAAATGGACGGCGTGGATTGTTCACAAAGCAAATTAAAGATTGAATTATCATTTTGATTAGATGATTTTGATTCTGTCAAGTTCAATCTTTTTTCTACGTAATGCAATTTGTTTTGGTAGAATAGTCAACATTCAAAATTAGTAGTAGTGGAGAATATCTCATCGGGGAATGTGTGATATGATTGAATTATTAACTTAGATCTCTTAATTTTGATTCAGTCAAGGGGCGGCAGTGGGTTGGGTTAGGGTTCTATACATATACTACCCAAACCCGATCGAATGTTGGTTTAAAATTTAATTACTTAAAAAAATCTTTATTTTAAATTTCTTTACATAAAAAAGTATTGATTCTATAGTAAAAGTATGTATTCCTATGTCTCTCTTAAAATATTACTTAATTTAATGTATAAGTACGCATTAATTTTTAAATTTTCGAAAATTGTGAAGAAAAAAGTCTGCTTTTTAGACCCCAATATTATGTATGCCATTGATTTGTTAATTACTTACCAATTATTTCAATTATGTTATCACAATTCTAATTATGTAAACTTGTAACCATATTTATTAAATCCGTTCGGACATTAACTAAATCTAAGAGCTGGGTTTGGTCGTTGGTTTGATTAATGGGTCAACATGGCCGGATAAACCGCATATTTATATATATAAATTAAAAATTTATAAAAATAAGTTTAAGAAGTTATAAAACATATATATATATATATATATATATATGAAAATTGATAAAAATAGACATACCTATATAATTAATTAAAATTTATTATAAAATACATCACCTGATGTAATCAGTGAAGCAAATATCGTACTGTATCGGTAAATACCGTATCGACCGGTAAATATCGTACTGGCCAATACACCGATACAGGTAACCTTCTGTTTCGTATTGGAAAATATACCAGCTGTATAGGACGCGTACCGGCTGTACCGGCAAAATTCAGCCATACCAGACGCGTTCCGGCCGTATTGGGCCGAAACACTCCAAGCCACCTTTTTTTTTTTGTTGTAATTTTGACAAATTTTCAAGGGCAATATGATAATTGTGTTAAACCTAATTCTAACCCTAATTTTGAAAGTCGTTGCCATTGTATGATATAAGTTTTACATAAGGTTTTAGAAATTGACATTTTTATACGAATATCTTGCAATTGTTCCATTATGTCATTCTTTAGAATTTCTTGATGCAAAACATAGAATTTATTTATTTTCTTTTTCAGTTTTGTTGCTTTTTTTTTTTTTTTTTAGCTTCTATACTTTGAAATTTAATTCTGCTTTTTTTTTAAAAATTAATTTTGGTTTACTTTAATTTGTTATAAGGGGGGTTGTTTCTTTCCTTGGAGAGACAATTTTACAGGTTCATTACGAAATGCAATTTCAGCATTATGTTTATTTAATTCTCCAAAAATGAAAGTAATTTATACTTGTCGTGCATCTATAACTTATCTCTAATGAATAATTGCCTCAGCAAAATTGTTCCTTTGTGTTGTAATTCGTATGCTTCTTGGGGTAGAAGAATAGTGGATAATCTTGTAAACAAAATTCTAAAAATTGTGTGTGTGTGTGTGTGTGTGTGTGTAAAATACCGGTATACTTTTATATATATATAAAATAGCAGTAAACCCGAAACGGTATACCGGTATTGACCGGTACTCGAAATATATCGTATCGTTGGCCAAAACGGTACAGCCTCCGGTATGGTATTGACTTCCTTGGATATAGTTCAAATTGTAGATCTCACAAGTAATATCACGAAAACAAATATAAAATTTAGGATCCCATCAATTTTTTTTATCTAGACCCTACGACACAGTAAAAGACTCATTGTTGTGACCCTCAACAACTTCATAACTCCGAATTTCTTGTACATGAATCCTTTCATCATGAACACTTTTCATTCGATTAAGCAATTCTCAAGAATGCATAGCATGTACTTCTTTGGATTGCTTCAACACACCTTGATCTACTTGAGCAACACTTTATAAAACCTTTCAGCTTACGTTGTCAATGGACTATTGCCAATCTAAATCCAAACTAAGAACAAATTTTTATGTTTAATTTTAGGTTAACTCAACTTGATAGGAGGGTTAAGTTGACTCATAATAAGTTTGATAGGAGTGTTTAGTATAGGGGTGTGCGCGGTTCGGTCGGTGCCAGTTTTTTCCAAATTTATCACCAAACCGATAGAGATCGGTTTTCTCATAATTAGAACTGATGCACACCACCTAAGGTCGATTTTTCAACCTATTGCAGTGCGGTTTTTTGCGGTCAGTTTAATCGGTTTGGTCGGTTTAAGATTATTAAAAAAAAAATTATTCAAAACTTCAAGCAAATACAAACTTTTATTTATATATTAAGCTGTCAAAGTCAAACTCTAATTTTTTTTAGCAATTAACCTGTTCAATGTCCAATCGTTCATCTAAACAAAATGTCCAACAGAGTTACAGAGTCTTAGAAAAATATTCACATTGTCAGATGGCTGAAGAACTTAAGTTAAGGGAGAGAGGTGAGAGAGAAACAGCACACTGAAAAAAAAAAAAAAAAAAAAAAAAAAAAAAAAAAATTTCAACAGCACCCTGTGAAACATATTATTGCATTGTTTTCTTCTTCAATAGAAAGATAGAATCAAATCCCAAAAACTTCCCCTTTTCTTCGTTATATCCTTAGCAACCAAAGTACCTAAACACACTAAGTTCACTAACAGTACACTCTCAAAAAGTCAAAGCAATCAAACTTTATGCTTTGGATTTCTCTACAGACTAACACAAAGCCACAAAACATTTCTAAGTTACCCATAAAAAAATTATTATTATAATCACTTACCTGATGTGGTGTTTGTTGTTTGGTGAGCAGTGAGACACTAAGAGTGAGACACTGAGAATTGAGAACCGTGAGGCGAGAAAGAAGAGTAAGGTGAGAGGAGGAAAAGAAAGAATATATAGTTGACTTGCTTGACCTAGAGCAAAATGATAGCGTTTAGTTTTTTTCTTTTGACCCCAAGAGAAAGTGAGAAACGCATCGTTTTGTTTTTATAAAAAAGTTGTTGCTACTAGCTACAGTAAACATGTTGTTATATATATATATATATATATATATATATATATATATATATATATATATCAATCGGTTTGGGAGATTTTGGTTTCGGGGTTTCAATTCCGTTGGCTTCATCGCACCAGTGTTGGACTGCCTTTCGCCCTCCACTAGCCGACCTCGGCTTAGTCGGTCAGTCCCACCAGTGGTGCGGCTACGTTGGCACCGGTCAGTCTTGTCGGCTTCGGCCTTTGATACTAGTTTGCACAGTCCTAGTTTGGTATGAGTTGGGTTTTTTTTTAATATAAAGTTGAGTCATAATAAGTTTTGTTCTTAGTTTTTAAAGTTTGTTTAAGAACTGCTTATTTTGCTGAAATTGAAAATTTTTTATTGAAAGTACTGAAGATAAAGGTAAAAGTTAGCTGAAACAGTACAGTGAAATCCATGAATAATGCTAAAAAGTGCAGTAGACACATGAATAGTAAAAAAAATAAGTTGAATAGTGAAATAATTTGGCAAATATTAAGCTATCCAAACGGAGGCTTAATTTTTTTAATCAAATGTCTATGATCTATAATTGATTTAATCATAATCATATTCCAACATACTTTCAATTGCGTTATATCCTTAGCAACCAAAGTACCTAAACACACTAAGTTCACTAATAGTACACAGTCAAAAAGTCTAAGCAATCAAACTTTATGCTTTGGATTTCTCTACAGACTAACACAAAGCCAAAAACCATTTCTAAGTTACCCATAAAAAAAATTATTATTGTAATCACTTACCTGATGTGGTGTTTGTTGTTTGGTGAGCAGTGAGACACTAAGAGTGAGACACTGAGAATTGAGAACCATGAGGCGAAAAAGAAGAGTAAGGTGAGAGGAGGAAAAGAAAGAATATATAGTTGGCTCGCTTGACCTAGAGTAAAACGACAACATCTAGTTTTTTTTTTTGACCCCAAGAGAAAGTGAGAAATGCATCGTTTTGTTTTCATAAAAAAGTTGTTGCTACTAGCTACAGTAAACATGCTGTTATATACATATATATCAGTCGGTTCAGGAGATTTCGGTTTTGGGGTTTCAATTCCGTTGGCTTCACCGCATCGGTGTCGGACTGCCTTTCGCCCTCCACTAGCCGGCCTTGGCTCAGTAGGTCAGTCCCACCAGTGGTGCGGCTATGTCAGCACCAGTCGGTCTTGTCGGCTTTGGTACTGGTTTGCACAGTCCTAGTTTGGTATGAGTTTGATTTTTTTTAATATAAAGTTGACTCATAATAAGTCTTGTTCTTAGTTTTTAGGGTCTGTTTAGGAATCGTTTATTTTGCTAAAATTGAAAACTTTTTGTTGAAAGTACTGTAGATAAAGATAAAAGTTAGGTGAAATAGTACAGTGAAACCCATGAATAGTGCCAAAAAGTGCAGTGGGGCCCATGAATAGTAGTGAAAATAAGCTGAATAGTGAAATAATTTGACAAATATTAAGTTATCCAAACGGAGGCTTAATTTTTTTAATCAAATGTCTATGATCTATAATTGATTTACTTATAATCATATTCCAATATACTTTCAATTACTGTAATTTTATTAAGAAGTATTTTATATAATATTTATCTAGTTTGGAGTATCTTTTTCATATATATATATATATAACATTGAAGTTGATTGTCCCCCCCGCCCCCCAAAGAGATTTTTCTATCTCCACTATTGTGTGTGTTAGAGAGGATTTCCATTCCTTTTTTTTATATCCATTTCAAGTGATTGGATCAACCATGAACTTCTATTTATTTATTGCTTTATTTTTTCAATTTTTTTATTAAAAAAACTTGATAGTTATAATAGGTATGATAGATTTAAACCTAGATATCTTCATTGGAAATACTAAGAAATGCCAAATTTTTTGCAAGACTTTCAACAAAAAAAGGAAAAAAAAAAAAAAAAGACTATGGAGATGGGGGAAGATTTGGCAAGCTCATTTGTTGCTTCTTTTATTCTTTACAATTTATGTTTTACTGCCTACCTTTCGGATCATGATTTTAGATGCCAAGCATGGGAGTGATTGCAATAGACAATTAATCAGGGATTATAAAATATTGGTGTTTCCCAACGAATACAACTTTACCAAGGTTCAATTCTTCCTCCCTTATTTATTGCCTCTCTTATTTATTGAATTATAAAAAACAGAAAATGCAAAACATTTACCGTTTCCTTGGTTTAATAAGGTTGTTTGGTCGAGCTTAATAATGTAATTTTGTAATCAAGTGAGGCATTAAAATAGTTAAATTTATGTCAGATTTGTCAAGGTGAGATCACTAGGACGAAGCTAGCCAGTGTAATCTGTGTCCCCTCGCCCATAGTTAATGGGTAACCCCATCAATCATTGGAGGGTAGGCAGATAGCCATTAAAAACAACACATGCAAAATAAGGTTATTCTCTTTTTTCTCTTTTTGGCTTTTGATTTAATGAAGATTCTTCAACTGTAGTAAAAGATTCTTCTAAATTGCGTACACAATCCATAATGTCCATTTACATATGTCTGGATGAATTCCAAAATCATAGTAATATAACAAAATGATTTGTTTTGCTACCGCATAATTTCATAATATTTTTACAATAATTAAAATTTTAAAATACTATTGTGAAAATATTGTAACATTTTCTTGTATTCATATACTTTCTTGTATTAAACTGATTCCTTACAAAACTCATGATACCCACGTGCAAAATTTTCTTTATGTTATGTATTTCAATGAAACTTCGTCGAATAAATATGTTGTGTTATTCAATGAAATTAGTCAATTACGTGGAATAAAAAATCAAAACATTGAAAGATTGCAATAGAAAATCCACTAACTAGTTTCGAAGGCATTTACATTTCCTTGAAGGAGAATTTTCCAAGCCATTTTTTTCTAGTCGAAGTTTCTTTTGGGACAGTCTAAAGTAAATTGACATAACATAAGTCTTCTTTCTATGGGCAGAAATATCTAATTCCTTTTATTCTACAGGTTCTTTTTCTCTATGACGCAGTTGATTGTAGAAAATTGAAAATTAAACCCTTTTTTTAAGAAGAAAATTGAATAAAATTAAACCTAAACTTACTTTAAACTACATTTTCCTCTAGAGAATCAAAATTAAGCTACTGAATTATTTATTTATTTATGTAAAAAAAAAAGTACAAATATATTTAGCCTTAAGCAGACTAGCTCTCTGGACATATATAGTAATTCAATCGGTAGGTGCCACAAACTTGAAAAAAAATACCGCAGAATATCGCTATTGTGGGAGTCACTTATTAGGGCCTTTCTTTTGTGAGTCATGGTCCCCAACATATACATAGTGTGGGGTTTGTTGGCCCATGGCTAGGCTTGTGTCTTATACGTTCTAACTTATGACTTTTCCCCCATGAACTCCTTAATTTGCAAGCGTTTATATACGTTGAATGTCACAATTCAGTGAATTCACACGATTCAGTCTATTATTGGTACCCTCTGACTAATGATTGTTTCCCAATATTATTCTCTATTCAAAGTGCAATAGAAAGTCACAAATGAGATTCCAAAATATTCACAATCTCCTTAATATCTTGGAACTCGGAAGTCTTTTTTTCTGTTGACAAACAAAAAACAAAACAAAAAAAAACCCCCACTTTTTCTAATCTAAAAACTCTAAAATGCATTTGTCTAATTAGGGAGTTGAAAATTAAACCTGAATTACGCTTAACAATTAATTTTCTTTCGGCAAGGGTTTCTTCAGTCTTCATGTCACCCTAAAGTGATCGAGACCAATTCTCCATACTTGTAGATACAAGAAACTTCCCCATCCGTTGGTATATATGGGAGATATTCTTGACAATAGAACTTATATATTGACTGGCGCAATGAGGAGGAAAAGTCCTAATCAAGACCTTCCTTTTGTGAGGCATGGCCCCCAAACTACTCTCTAAATAAGTCTACTGATCTATAAGTTAGATAGTGTCCCATACATCTTACCAAAATCTCTGACTTTTTTTTTTCTTCCACTCGTGAAATACTATGCAATGCATTATTAGTGGCTGATTTTAAAGTGATTCGATGCATTATTTGTGCCCATAGTAAACATTTTACATCATGCGAGAGCGAGAGACTTTGTCTTAGATGTGATACAGATGGAATACATATGAATAGTGCATTATTACTTATTAGTACTTTCAATAATATGATAAGGAAAAGAGAGCAAGTTAAGTAAGAAAAGAAAGAAAGAGAAATAATATATATATACATACATATATAAAAAGGTGAGATTTAATTATTAATTCAACATACATCCAAGGGAAACAAAATGGTCCCTCTCATAATCATAGACATAACACCTGATATTCATCTCTCCCTGGCTGTTGGCTGTCAACCATGAACCAACACTACCTCCTTCCTATAATTGCTTGGTCTTCGACTACTTTTTCAATCATACATAATTATGAAAAACGGCTAGTTTGACACTTTGGCTTCTAATAAGTTCTATGCCTTTGAAATTTCTTTCAAACATATATGTAGGTGAACCACAGTTCCTTGACAAGGGCTTCAAAACCCTAGTATTGTAGAGAAAAAAAATATATATATATATATATATATATATATATATATATATATATAAAGCTCAGTTGGATCGCCATCAGTCAAACCACGTGTCGTACGTGAGCTACCACTAAAGTTTGGTAACTTTGCACGCGTTTATAGGAGAGGAAAAAGTGTAGTTTATACTTTATAGTTTTATACCTAATGTTAGCAATTATATGCTGTCGGACCATGAATTGGAATGGCTAGCTACCCCACGAACATTTTTATTTTCAATAATTTGTACTATGCACCTTCCCATTTACCACCATACATGCTGCTCAATTGAAGTTCTTAAAGAATTGGCTTTAGCTACGTAACTTTCTCAGCCAAAAGCCAATGATCAACTAAGACAAACTCGTTTAACATAAATAAAAATGCCATTTTAGAAATGCACCCCACAAATCCAACATCTTTACAAACTCTTTCTCCCACCATACATAGTGTTTGGCCATTTATTTGTGCATTTTCATGAACTTTTGATTTCTATGTATTATTTTTCATCTTTATAATTCGTATGAATTATATTTTTCTTTTGAATTTTTCTTTTTATCCTTAAATAATTTAAAATGTTACCATTACACACCAAAACAAGTCTATTACATCAAGTATTAATACAACATAATATATATAGTGTGTTCGACAAAATAGTGCCTCTACAAGTTAAAATTATTGCAATAGTAATTTGAAAGTGTTAAATTATTGTATCAACAATAATAATAATTTTTGGTTGCTGTAGAAGCTTTAATACATTAAGAAATTTTTTTGCAAATAACTTAAAATGAAAAAATCGTTTCAATAAATCAATATAAATTATTTTTTAAATTTATTGCTACAAAAAATTTAAACTAATAGCTTATTGAAATGATATTATTATTGCAATAATTTGATATAAACTTTTTTACAATCTATTACAATGATAAATACAAAACTATAATGAAAATATCATTGCAATAACCTAATTTCAATTATTTATAATCTTTTATCCTATTGCAATAACAAAATGAAGTTGTTATCTATTACAATGAAGATATCGTTACAATAATTTGATCCGAATTATTTTTGTCAATTATTTGCAATCTCTTGTAATAAACTTCGTGAAATAATAAGCTATTACTACAAAATATTCGAATGTATGTTATTAAAATATTTGGAGTTTATTGTAACAAAAATTTTTATCGCACAAATCTATAACCTCAAATTTTACTTACAACACCCAATATCAATGACTCTAATCTTATTAGAACGATTTTTTTTTTTTATTATAAACATTTTTTCTAGTTGTGTACACCTTTTGCCAATAAAATTATACAAAAAAGGGGGAGGTTAGAGCTCAAAATGAATATTTTAGTTTTACTTTTTTTTTTAATAATTTCATTGTGCAATTAAATACTAGAAAATTATGTTGATGTTGGATGAAACTTTATAGTAATAACTAGAAATTGGCCCAACGCATGCATTCCAACAGCACTATAAACTGCACTAGTTAGTAAAGAAAACAAAATGTGAGACCTTTTTTTTATCATGCAAACTTTGGTAACATCCTTTATTCCTTTTTTTTGCTAAACTAATATCCTTTATTCCTTATTAATGAACCTTCTGCGAAATGCCATACCCATACGCCTCCAAAAGAGAAAGTGGGATGGATGGAAATTGATCGGAAATTATGTTTTATAATAATTTATGGCTAGGCAGTGTAAGGAGACGTCAGAACATGCAACGTCATAGTCTTACTCAATGCTAACTCCAATTTCCAAGAGCAAGTTTAATGACATAAACTTTTCCTTTGCCACAACATTACGTTGCGGTTTCTAAATGGTGGAAATAAAGTAATAGATTTACGTGAGTTTATAATTTCATCACTCAATCACAGTGACGTTATGAAGTTGAGAAAAAATTTATGTATCTAAAAAATTACTCTAATTCCAATTCTCGTAGAACTCACTACCTTGCTAAATTCAATGGTCTCAATTTTTTTTTTCTTTTTTTTAAAAGAAGACCACCAACATCTCAAATCAAAGAAACATATTTAACGTTTCCCAATACAAAAATGCTAAACAACTATAACAAGGACCAACGAAGTCTGAAGCAAAAACACTTTGTCTACACACACAAGAATAAAAACAAAGAATCAAAGTGCTTGACATCATGTCATCATGGCCATTCCCAACCCCATGTGCTAAAAACTAAAAAGAATCAGAGTGCTTGACAATTTTAATTCCTAACATCAAAATGGCCAAACCCCAACTATTATTCTCAATCACAAACCTAGCAAATATTCACCTCGAACTGCATAAAATTATTGAAACCTCATAATTATATACAAACAATTAATTCTAGTACTACAGCAACAACATGAACATGTTATGGGCGTGACTCTTTTACGAGAATGTGAACACGCTACACACAATACCACCAACCATTTCAAAAGCATGGGAGAGAGTGTGTGTTTATTCCCGAATCAAACCGACCAAACAACCACAAAAAGTTGAACCATTTTCCACAACATGTGTGTATGTATGCGTGGGCCGTGTGGCTCTGATCTGGCCCCACCTTTTTTCAAAAATTCTGCCACGTTTGTTGAAGAAAAAGCGAAGGAAAGCCACACGTGTGGTGTTGGAGATCTAGCACAACGCTCTGCGTGGCTATTGTCCCCTACAATAGCACTGACTTTTGGTACTGTCAGGACCTATGCGTCTTGGAAATGAGACACGTGAGAAACACGTCAGTTTTGATACTCTTGTTTGGTAGACCGAGCATACACTTTTCAAGCCACCCTTCTATTCTCAGAACATTTTAGGGTGGCTATTAAGTGAATCTAGAGATTAGTAGGCATAAATTTAGGCCCGAATAATGTACGGTATATATTAATGTCTGGACTCTATAAAATTTATTATAGCTTGACAATAATTGTATGCAAAACTTAATTGTCAAAATTATAGTAAGCAAGTATTATTTTAATTTAAGATGGTGATTAGAAACGTAAATTACGGTGAATAACACGGAATCCCACTTTGTTTAAGTATATTTTAATTTTTTATAATTGTACATTTTTTGTACGAAGGTCACTTTATAAGTATATAAGTATTTGTAGGGTGTATGAGATAAAGACTGTCATTCAAGTTTTTAAGAGGAAATTTTCACACACATATACACTTAAATTAGTTTACTTTTTGTATATTTTATAAAAGAATGAATTTCTTTATATATTAGTTCACGTACTTTTTTTTTTTTTTTTTTAATTTCCAACAATCAAAAACAATGTTAAGACTACAAATTTTGTTATAACTTTCCACGTGGCAAATTATGAATGGTAAAGTAAAAGTGATGAGTTCATGTAGGTTCACAACTCCATTTCTCACCATTAGCCATGTAAGTTAATTATAGCAAAGTTATAATTCTAACATTACTAACAAAAAAAAAAAAAAAAGATTTAAAGCTATGAAAAAAAAAGAAAAAAGGAAAGAAGAAGAAAGTAATAGATTTAGAGCATCTCCATATTCAATGCCTCCTGATTTGACTAGTAAAGTATTACTGTATTAGACGAAAGATCTCCAAATTCATTCTTTTCTTTTCTTTTTTCTTTTTTTTTTTTTTTTGAGAAAAATCTCTAAATTCATTCAAATTTTAGTGTTAGTAGCAAATTGAATAGATACCCACTAAATATACGAGTATACATAACAAAATCAAATGGCCACGCATGTGAAAAAATTCTGAACGTGACAACCATATTGTAATATGGGAATCTCTTCTTTTCTTGGTCGAAGCGAATAATTTTCCTAATATGTAATAACATATAAGATTCAAATCTTGGAAAGATTCCTTTGATTGGCTTAACAGATGGTTGGTCTCTTTCTTTAATGATATTTCTGCTTCACATTCTTGGTATGCAAGTCATCTTGCGTAACTATTATTGTTGTGCATTTCTTCTTAGACTAAGTCACATTATTATGCTTAATCTCATCCACACACCAAACAAAAAAAGAAAAAGAAAAGAGAAATGCTACGGATCTAGAAGGTGAGAATATGATGCGATAATTTACCAAAAAACACGAAGAGAACATGGTGTGTTATATTATTAGTTAAAGTTGACATTTTTTAACTGTTTAACTTTTTGGGACTTTTTCTCAAAAAAAAAAAAAAAACTTTTTGGGATGTTGGAACAATTGATAATTTTTTATGATATCATAGCAAAATGTTCTAAGTTCAAACTATGTGCCTACCTTATATCTCATTGAGAAAATATATGTCCCATGTGTATTTGGTCCCCCTTGATAAAGATAGGTTAGGTTCACTTCAACTTTTAGAACAATTAATAATTTATCATCACAAATAAAACAAAAAAGCATTCAATCAATAATTTATCATCACAAATAAAACAAAAAAACATTCATTTCCATGTCTATTTTAAAGGCTAGATACATAGAAGTGAGCTGATGGGTTCTCTCTCTTTGTGTGGTGCTTATTTACTCTTTTTTTTTTTAATGCAATATAAAAATTATACTCTAATATAATCTAAGTATATATGTGTATGAAGTTCTATTTTAAAGATTTGAACTCCAACTCTTATCTCCCCTCACTCTAACATACTAGAGAAACGAAACTTTACAATTTATTATTGGACTTTTTTTCCTTATAAGAATTTTTTCGAGTGAAATTATTTTCAAGCACATTATAATACAACAGCCCACAGTAAGTACAAAGCTAGGCAGCTGCTGCAAATTTAGGGATAGTGAAGCACATTTGTGGGAATTTGACGTGTGTTTTTTTTTTAAGAAATAATTATAATATGCTATTAATCCCGCAACTCGAATCGTTTCCTCCTAGACCTCAAAACACTTTGATATGTGAAGCACTTTGACATGTGTTTTTGTTAAATTATGTCTCTCCATTCAAGAAAATATATATGAGATTGGGTAATTATTAGGTACTCCCAGAATACTATAAATGCGTATTCCCTCATCTCACATAACGGTGGGTCACACTAATTAAATTTATGGTGTGATCCATAATTCATGTGAGAGAGGGGTGCGCATTTATGGTACTCTCGGAGTATACAATAATTTTCCTATGAGATCACGTTGAAATTTTATATCATAATTAATGCAGATGCACAATAGGAAGATGATAAGTAGGATTTGTGTGTGTGTGTGAGTGCGCGCGCGTGTGAATTGGTTGATAAGCATGTGAATCTCAATTCTCAAGGACATAGTTTAAGTTCTTCTCTGAAAAAAATTACAGCTCATACTCCATAGCTATTATTAAAGTTAACAAATACAATTTTAACAAAAACGTCATCCAATTAATCTAAAGAAACATGCTAAGCATATGCAACCTTTATTGGTTAATAACATTTGAATTCCTTGATCAGAACAAAGTGACTAGGTTTTTATGCAATGGATAGAGTTAGAATCCATTATTAGCTGTGTTAGAGTCCCAATGTCATACTTTAAGTTATTGTCTTTTATTCTTTGATAAAAAAAATTATTAAAAAAAAAAAAAACTAAACAAAACTTTACCTCAAATTGTTACACAAGTACTAACAATAATTTTATAGTTGACATCATTCAAATGAATTTATGTGATGGGAGGGTGTTGATTCTTGATTAAAGGTGTTATACTTCAATTGGCATACCTTTTACAAAAATTTTACATGGAATTTGATAGGGTGACTCTTATTGTTGAAGTTAGTTTAGATGATCATTTGATGATATGTGTTGTTGAGTTAATAGTGTTTGGTTGGCAAATTGTGAGCTAACGTACGTAGTGTCTTGTAAGTGTTTTCATATGTATTTAAAGTCCAATACAAGTGCCCAAGGCAACTCAAGAAAAATTGCACATTCAGTATTCTTGATACACACGCAATAGATTGAGAACCTTGATGCATGCCGCTTAATCCAATGGATTGAAAATTGTACTCATAGAATCCAAATTCAACCCAATTAGCACTCTAGCTAAGCTTCTAGGGTTACAAGCCTCCAAAGAAAAGATATAAAAGAAAACCCAGAGGATGTCAACTAGTTTGGGTTTGGGTTTAGAGCTGTAATTTGTGTTGAGCTTTGTTGTGGAGCCTAATTGTGTTTGATCCGGTTGATGACTTAACCCGACCTGAATAATGTTGCATGGTTTTTAATGGGAGATTTTCTGAAGCTTAGTCCATAGAGTGGAGGCTTAGGCCGATAGGCCCAAGTCGGATTTTGGCCTGTTTTGTAGCCCATTGTGAATCTTGTGCGCAGGATGTAGAAAACGCTACTTTTGTGATTAGGGTTTGTTGTTGTCATTTTTTAGAGAGAAAAAGATTGTAGTCGCACTTTGTATTTTTTTCTGATAATAGTAAAATCCCTACAACTCTGTGGATGTAGGCAAATTGCCGAACTACGTAAATACTGTCTTGTACGTGTGATCATTTTTCTTTGGCATGTGTTTTCTCTATCTTTTTGTTTCTCACAGGTTTAGGAATTCGTGGAAATTCCCTACAATTTGAACACTGACGGTTTGGGTTAACCGAGTTCTCTAAAATTGACAACTGGTAATTTATGTTTCAAGATTCCAATGACCCATTGAAGTTGTTGTAATCAACACATAGACCTATTGCTTTGAAAAATCTTTAAGAGGGTTCTTGAAGTCATGAGCAAATGTTCATGTTTGAACTAGGTCCATAAATAAAAGAGTTAAAGAAATTGGAGCTGCGTGGGGTCTTGTCAGTAAGTCTACATAAGGTAGTAATAGATTTGTGGTTAAATTTATTGTAAACTTCTATTATGTTTTTACTTGATCCATTTTCCTTGGGGTTGGTGGTTAAACATTTGAAGAGTTATTCCAAGTTTGGGTTTTCTCACTGTCACCATATCCTAGTGTAATTTAATTTATGTTGTTTATACTTTGCGATATGGTGTGTAAATGATTGACCGAAACTCAATAATTAAGCAACATTGGTTAATTAACTCAACTCAACTCAACTTTAAAATTGGATTTTGGAAGCAACTAGGGTCTAAATTTGTCCCAACATGTGTAAGAAGAGAGTTATTAATTCGCCAGTGAGAATGAGCCATTTGATTCAAATGGAAGGAACCAAAAAACTTAGATGAATACTTAAAAAATAATATTGATAAGTCATTTAAAGAGGTGATAGAAATTATAAGTTTGAATATGATAGAACAACAAAAGAGAACAAATAGTGATAGAGACCCAAATTTTAAGAGTAAAATTTTGTTGTTGTGTAACAAATTTATTTCCAAATGTTATGCCAATACTAAGTACTAAATATAATTTTGTCATTCAATCGATTTGTAGGAACATTCTAGTATCATTAGTTCCTAACGCATGAAGTTCCTACTTGTCAAACACTTATATATTTATAATAGGTTTTTTATTAGCAATGCTACAATCCTATATAATAAGATAATTGTAGTGTACTTACCTTTCTCTCTAAAAAAAGAAAATAAAAATGAAACAATAATATCAGTGTTAGAAGGCACTTCCATTTTAAAATAATAACATTATCACTAGCTTTGGAAGAAGCGTGATACTTTCAAGTTTCAATAGTGTAAAACACCTAAAAACCTTAATTATAATAAAGATTGACCAGAGAGGAGTGAGTGAGAGAGGTTGATTTGGGAAGTGAAAGGATTTGAAACTTTAGCATACAACTCTAGCATTCTTGACAACAATAGACCAGCACATAGGTTCATTGCGTAACAAATTTAGAGTTATATTACTTAAATAAAAAGTTATGAAAATTTTGCGCGTGCGCGCGCTCCTGCACACACACACACATATATATATATATATAGAGTTAAAAAAAAAAATACAAAGTTGAAGGAGATATTAATCCAATTATTGTGAGAAAATTATGTACATTTTCAGATTTTTTTTTTTTTTTAATAATATGATATAGATGTTACACCATCTGTGTATTAAAACTCAATTATAACATTCTTTTATGTTAAGTATAAGTGTATAACACTATTGAGAAGAATAACAAGAAAACCATATGGTCAAAACTCAAAAGTAAAGGGTCTAATTGATGTAGAGCCTAATTGCATTACGTGCTCTAGGCCTATTTGGTATGTGATTTGAAACAATAATATTTAATATTTAAATACTGAAAATTCTTAAAAAAATAGCTATTGGGGTTAGGGAGTTTGAGTTGGTACTGCCCCCAAATAGTGTTGTACTACTTGTGTTGTTATTGTAGCCGGGACTACCCCAACACTAATTGTACTCAGCAATAATGGTATTGCATAAACAGGTTAGGTTCAGAGCTGCTTGTTTTGTGACATAACAAGGGGCTAGTAATATTCTTCTATTACTACCTTTATTTATGGGTCCAATGGGGAAATGAGTTGCTAAATTCGGTAACCTACAATACTTGTATGATTCTAGCTTTTTGAAGTTTAAACTGGTCTTGAAATTTTAGAGGGCCACCAAATCCAATCAATAATTCCAAACGAAATATACTAATAAAGACTGAGGATTAAATAATAAAGAATCAATTGATAAAGGAAACCCAGCGCAGTCTCAGCCCCCTGAATCTGAACAGTGAGTTTGTGACGGAAATGCCACATGGCAGAAGCCCACGTTTTGGTGACTCACCTAGCTAAGGGGTGCTTTTCACGTAGTCAAAACTGTTTTAACCGATTAATTTTAGTAACACATAAAATTGTGATCAGCTGTTTATTATTTTTTATTTTATCGATAATTGTCGACGAATAAAAAGTTATGACAAAAGTTATCGAACTAAAATTTTTTTTTGTTTGTTTGTTTGTTCGTTCATGATTATAGAATTTTTGTATTAACTGGCCGACGAGGTGAGTTTTTTTGCGACTGTAACGGTGACACGGCTAAGTTTGTGTGTAAAAAGCGTGGGGGGAATTATTAATAATAATAATAATATTATTATTATTATATTTCAACAATTCGTGCAATTTGTTACCAAGTAGTGGTGGGCCCAATACTGATTTCGGGGGCTGTGAGAAAGGCAGTTGGGGTGGGACCCATAATCGAGGTGACTTTTTGACGGGCTTTAATCTCGTCCGTTTCTGCTCGATGCCACTTATAAATTGGGACCATTCACTCGATGTTTTCTCACACACTGCAACCCATACCCTCTCTTCTGTCTCTCTTTTCTGACTTCTTCTTGCTTAAGCTTTAGCTACCAAACATCAACTCACTTATTAGAGAGTTCTTCTTCACAAACAGAGCACTCTGTTTCCGTTCCTTCTTCATCTTCCTACACGTACAATCTTTAAGATTCTCCCTTTAACTCATACTTTTTTAAGGTATTGATTTCAAAATCTGAACTTTTCATTAAATGGGTCTTTGTTTTTTTGTTTGGTTTGGTTTAGGAATTTTGGTCGTATTGGATTTAGAGAATACGAACTCTGTACTAAACTGAGTTTGGGTTGTGTTTTTTTTTTTTTTTTGCTTTTGCAGTGAGTTTATTGTTAAAAAGGAGTACAAAAATGACAAGGCAGAATGTGCCACTTGACCCAAAATCTCGTATCAGCGTGACACTTGAGATGACCATTCCGAAATCTTCTTCAATTTTAACGATGGCACCGCAGAAGCCACCACCAGCACCTAGTGGGTGCATTACCATTTCAATGAAAAAGATTGTCAGTAACATTGATATCAATGGTGAAGCAAGAATTAACTCCTGGCTTGACTCAATGAAAGCCTCTTCACCTACACATATCAAAGCCACACCTTTGGCTGATCGTGACCCCAGTTCTTTTATTGTGAGTATTAGACTCTCACTTTGTTCAAGAAAAGAAGGATTTTTTTTGTTTTTTTGGTTTTTGGTTTTTGTGGTGTTGGGGGCTTCACCAATTTACAAGGATGCATGAGTCTGATTTTTGTTTTGTTGTTTTAATATTGGACAAAAATAGGTTCGTCATCCTTCAGCCTTGGATAAGTTTGAGCAAATTATTGAAGCTTCAATGGGAAAGAAAATAGTCATGTTTTTGGACTATGATGGTACACTTTCTCCAATTGTGGATGACCCTGACCAAGCTTTTATGTCTGAAGATGTAAGTACTTGTTTTTTCCTTTGTCTAGCTTTGCCTTTGTACATCATTTTTTTTTTTTTCCTTTGTTTACCACTTTTTAATTTTAACTATCGCTAAACTTGGGTCTCGTTTCTATGTAACTCAGATGAGAAAAACTGTGAAAAAATTAGCAAAGTGTTTTCCCACCGCTATAGTGACTGGGAGGTGCAGAGATAAGGTACATTTCATGCTCATTGATTCTTTTGTCCTTGTCTTCCTGCTTGGATTATTAGCTTTTCTCTCTCTTGAGCTAAAATGAGTATTGTTCAATAATTAATAGGTGTATGATTTCGTTCGCTTAGCTGAGTTGTACTATGCCGGAAGCCATGGCATGGACATTAAAGGACCAGCAAAAGGCTCCAAACACAAGAAAGTGAGTGAGCTCAAAGCTAAAGCCTAAAACTGTTTCTATACTTTAACAGTTTCACATATATTTTTAAACAATAAATTTTGTCTTTTTATTGATTTCTAAATTAATTTCTTTGTTTCCATTTTTTTACGTTCTTCAGGGGAGTAGTGTTCTGTTCCAACCTGCCAGTGAATATCTTCCTATGATAGATGAGGTTTGTGTCCTTGGGAATTTTAATATGATTTTATTCATTGGATAAATACATCTAGATGATTTAGAAGTTGGTGCTTGAATTTTGAAGTTAACATGAAGAAATTTCAATTTCAGGTTTTCAAACAATTGGTGGAGAAAACCAAATCAACTTCTGGGGCTCAAGTGGAGAATAACAAGTTTTGTGTCTCTGTTCATTTCCGACGTGTTGATGAAAAGGTATAACAATAATCATGACTACTATTATCAAAGTTTATTTTTTCCTTGGTTCACGTATATCTTAAAAGTATATTCTATATTTCTATGTATGTATGTATGTATGTATGTAAAAGGAAGTCTGACTTTAGTGCTTGAACATACAGAAATGGTGTGAACTGGCTGAACAAGTTAAGTCAGTACTAAAAGAGTACCCAAAGCTTCGACTTACCCAAGGAAGAAAGGTATGACATGGCATCAAACTATTAGTCCAGTTGATCTTGTGCGTGTGTGTGTGTGTGTGTATATATTTAAATTTCAAAGTTAATTTTAGTTTGTATTGCATAATTAAATGGTGTCTGACTTTCAACGTGGTTTTGTTTGGTTCAGGTGCTAGAAATTCGTCCTACAATCAAATGGGACAAGGGGAAGGCTCTTGAGTTTTTGTTGGAGTCACTTGGTGAGTTTTATCTTTAATCAATAACCACTACTTGTTTTTTTATTTTAGGTAATAACAGTACCAAACGTACTTTAATCATAACTAAATATCCATTTTCTTTTTTCCCTTAAAAAGTGATTCTAACACTAACTTTAAAGCATAAAACTGCCTATAAGGATGGTTGATACCACTTCAATTATTTTACTCACTCAAATTATTGATGAGAAATCATATATTAGACAATATTATAGATATAATTACAATTAAATTCTCTGACCACTGTAATATTCCTCTTTTGATAGGATTTGCCAATTCTACCGATGTTTTTCCTGTTTACATTGGAGATGATCGCACAGATGAAGATGCATTCAAGGTATCCTATGGTTGAATCAAATTTAATCATCTTTATAGTAAAAATTGTTGTTTATTGATAGACTAACTTTAAATTTATTGCCTATCAGGTATTAAGAGATAGAGGACAAGGTTTTGGCATTCTTGTCTCCAAGTTTCCAAAAGAAACTAGTGCATCTTATTCTTTACAAGACCCAAGGGAGGCAAGTACAAAATACATGCACTTTAATGTAACTTTTGGTAGTTTAAAAAATATATATATATATATATTTCCCATAGAAATTTTGCATGCCTCCTATGGTATCTGACTAACCGTTTATTCTTTTATGTTTTTATAGGTTATGGACTTTTTGCAACGCTTGGTCCAATGGAAACGACTACAGAGGCAATCCGGGGTGTAAAGTGATACGTACCCCCGCAACTTTTTTCAAGAGATGTATATTGGTGGAAAAATAACATGTATTTATATTTAGTATAAAAGAGGTAAAGGAGGAGGGGAAAAAAAAACGACAAGGAAACAGGACATAGTTGTAACCTTTTCTTGTCTTGAAGGCCTTGTGTATCTTCTAACTACCTTTGTACAAGAAAAATGTGAAAACTACTTTTGTATAAGGGAAGAAATTGTAGTGAGAAAGTTATCTAAATGCATAGAAAGTTTACTCTATCTCTCTCTTGAATGTTCTTGGTGTGCCTTTTTTTTTTTTTTTTTTTATAAATAAAAAATGCTTATTTAACTTATTAACTTATCTACAATCTTTTTAAGGCCACATATTTTATAGGTACAAATTTAATGCCCAATTTTGACAAATCAAAGTAAAAATAATCTAAATGTACACCTAATATGAAATAACACAATTATGGAATGCTTAATCTTTATTCTATGAATAAAATTTAGCTACAAAGTTTATTAAAGGTGAATTTTGATAAATCTACCGTTGGATTACATCTCCTTCTTATATCCTCAATTCTTGCAAAATTTCTAGAAAATTAAATATCAACAACTATGTCATCAATAAATTATTTAAATCACAAGTTTTTATAGTTTAAAATTATGTATAAGATATAAACTTATAGATCATATAGTAGATAATATCCAATTGATACAAAATTTGATGTGTATTAAGAGTGTAAAAGAGAATGTGATTTAATAGTTAGATTTTCAAAATATATGGTAATATTTATTTTCTAAAGTAAGGTTGTAGTCTTAAGTTATAACAAATTTTGTAGCTTTTTTTTTTTTTTTACCAATTCTCATAAAATTGTAGGATATGAATTCAAGGTGCTTGTTCTATAATAGTTTACCATGATACTTATATTCAATCGTAGGATATAACCATACATACTACATTATCTTTATAATTTAATTGTTGAACTAGTCAAGAGACACTACAAGAAAAAAATATTTATTGCCAAAAAAAAAAGAAAAAAGAAAAATCATAATATCAAAGTTATTACAATAGTTGTTAAACGTATTACGTTTGTGGAATGAAAAATTTCGTTGCAATAAACTTTAGATGTTTTAATGATAACTTCAATGCAATGTATATTTGTTGTTGCAATAAACAATTTACTGTTTCAAAATTTTGTAGCAATAGACTATACTTCATGAATTTTATGGTAATAAAGTGCAAATAATTAATAAAAATAATTTGGGTCAAATTATTGCAACAATATCTTTGTTGTAATAGATAATTGTTTCATGTTTGTCATTACAATCGATTGTTTACAGCTTCAAGTTTGTCATTGCAATAGATTGCAAAATAATTAACATTTAGTTATTGCAAAGATATCTTCATTGCAATAAGCAATCACTTCGAAATTTTCATTGTAATGGATTGCAAAAATAATTAGTATCAAGATATTACAATGATTTCTTTAATTTAAGTTATAATTTTCATGATGTTTTTATTGAGCAATTTTCATTGATAGATTGCGAAAATAATAAAAGCATTTGTTTAGAAAATACCTCTACAAACTTTTTATGGAAAAGGAAAAAAAGCAACTGATTTTAATTTTTTTACAACTATTTTTTTAATATTTTTCATAAAAATTGTATCAAAATTTCTAAAAATAGTTTATTAACAAATATCCTAGGAACATCCGTTAGCCGAACCTTATCAATAAAAGCACCATAAATTGTAATTTCAAAGCTTAAGTATAGTAGAAATCTACAAGGACCAAAGAAAGTGCAGTTGCTTTGTAAATATATCCAACTACTTTTGAGATAGTAATGTGCCTAGATTAGGAAGGTTAAAGAGAAAGTCACCGAGGAATATTTCAAAGTAAAAAGATAAAAGGCAAAATCTCAATGTGGCATGGTATCTACTGTCTACATTGACTCTCTATCATGATTATTACGCCTTTATACATTTATGGTTATTATAATTTTTCTCTTTTATGAAAAAGATCAAAAAAGTCAATATCATCCTGGTACCAAGTGTCCGTTTAATTTGCATTTTGGATTCACGAATTTGCGTCTATCTTTTTTTTTTATCAGTGCTTCTTTGCACTATTCATGAGACATGAACAGTACATTAATGCACTACTACAGTAATCCAGCAGTGAATAATAACTCATAAATTATTTTTTTATTATTTTTAGTTTTCAACAAAATAAGTGGTATTCAAACGCACACCAACTATATCGGTGAATATACCATACCGGTTATTAAATCGATATTGGTACTTTTCCAAAATGTACCGGCCAATATATGCCTTTCGGCTGATACAATAAAAAAAATTGAAAAAAATTATTAAAAAATATATTATTTAATCTAATATATTAGTTAATGCACTTAAGCTAATATGTAGGCTTATAAAATATGTGAATTTTAAATTTTATGTTGATAAACATAAAAATTAATAAATTCATACTTACATAAATGATACAAGTATATATATATATATATATATATATATATATTTATATATAAAAATATATAATAGCAGTTGTGAGGACAAAAGGTCCAGGGTATGCTTTTGGGCCTTAGGCTTGATCAAAGAATATTTACTCGTCCGAAGAGGGTTAGTAGTAGTAACGATATCAAACCTAAAAACCCACAAGTAAACTGTGGCGAAAGAGCCTGATGAAAATAATCCGAGAAGAGGCAACTCCTCAATTAAGTAAAGTGAAGGTCAAATGGTACGCCATGGGAATAATAATGATATTCTAGAAGGACATGCAGATGAAGATGTGTTCCACAAGGTCACAGAGAGGAAGAACGAGTAAAAAATATCTTAGAGAAAACTACTACCACTGCATTAAAAATTCTGCACCTATCTCTTTGGCCGCATTAATGAGGAAGTGACATCTGAATAATGGTGACTAGCCTTACAGCTATTGTTTGAAGACTTCAAGAGGGAGTGGATGGGACAAATATCTTGATTGGTGATCTGATCTATACGTGGAAGATAGAAAGAAGGAGGAGGATGATATAAAAAGAAAAGAAAGGCATTCAGGGGGGGGGGATCGAGAAAAAAGAAGAAAACACTATATACACCACTACCCTTAATTGTAATCTATCTTTAGAAGAGGAAAAGATAATAGAAATCGTCCTTGGCCTGTGTCCGAGGAGAAATTCTATTACATAAACAGTTTATTGCATGTGAATTGGTAATTTAGCCCAGCATTTTCGTTGCCCAACATCTATAGAACCTAAATTTTAAGCCCACTTTCTATAAATTTCATTGTATTGGGTTTTTTGGGTCTATCTCCTTCATACTGTTGGGCT
The DNA here is from genome assembly GCA_032878915.1 of Castanopsis chinensis. Taxonomy (NCBI): domain Eukaryota; kingdom Viridiplantae; phylum Streptophyta; class Magnoliopsida; order Fagales; family Fagaceae; genus Castanopsis; species Castanopsis chinensis. The sequence continues at coordinate 426,037 of JAVQMG010000053.1, read as the reverse complement.
CAGGCGCGAATTGCGACCTTACAGCAGTATTTCCCAAATTGTATATTTGTATTAACCAATGCCGAAATATTTCATTTCTTTGGCCAAATTGAAACAGCCCCAGAAATTGACTTCTTTGAAAAATATATACACAATACTTCCATATTGTTTTCCTATAATTTATGGAATCTTTAAAGAATTTCACTGTAACACTCAACCACCTGTGGTGTTGTTCTATAAGAAAGTACCTCATAATACTCTTGTTTGATGCAATTTAACAATAAGAAAAAGAAAAATAAAAAGTTCTCTTATTTTATGTGTAAATCAATAATCATGTAAAGTTTAAGCTCTTACAGTACCCTTATTACATTTCTAAATATGAAAATAGTTTACACATAAAACAATATCAAATAAAGTTAAGTATTGTACTCAAAATTTCAGGAGAGCTCCATGTTTTATGAATAAATAATAGGTGAGTTTTGTGTGCTTTTCTTTCCCTTTGTTCTTCTTCTTATATTTAAGTTTTTGACAAAGGGTGGTTTGAATAGTGATCTCCATTTCAGATACGTGGTATCCTCATCCAATTGTGTAAACTTCAAGAGTTTAATAGTTATATTTTTTGTACTCAAAGATCTTTAATGGCGATAAGATTGATTCTTTGACCTTTAGGTTGCCACCTTCTGGATACAACTCTGAGGAATCTTGGTGGTTGGGGAGAGAGGAGAAAAGAAAGAGAAATGTTTGGAAAGACGAAGAAAGAAATAGCCAGAACCAGTAATTTTTGTTGGGAATGGAAAAAGAGGTTTGTTTAGTGTGTACTGTTTGGATCAGAAGGCTAGGCTCTAAATTATAAAGAAATAATGCCTCGTATAACATATTCTCCCATTTTAGGGAATCAAAATTCAATTCGTTCTTGGCTATTGGGAAGGACATTGACCTTTAGTAGAATTTGGGGGTAGCTATTCTAGCAATATTGATCTTGTATTATCCCCAACTATAATAGCATTAGTACTTACACCATCATCAATGGACTCTAATGAGGTTCTTATTCTGGATTAATTCACCATCAAACATTAAAGATAAGACAATCAAAACGATTTTATTTAGGTAAAAAGTACAACTCAATCACTCATTATGCATGCATTAACCATCAACAATATGAGAGTAGATTTTTTAGGCTTCATCATAGCTCATGGGAATCCATCTTTTTGGAAGGGATAAGATTATCAAAACAATTTTTGATTGGATAATTGCATGTTCACGTAACGTGAGGACCCCTTATCAACAATTAAATATCATACTTTTGCTTTCAATTGTATCATATGCTGAGTCAAACGGATAAGTTTTGCACTAGAGCTTTTGTTGTTCAGAAAGATGCATGGAAGGTCTGCTATATGGCCAACACATTTTGCAACTTGTTATTCAACTTCACCAATCTGCTCTCCTTTTATTAGAAAAAAAATTGACCGCATCTACTGGACACAATTTTCAATTCTTGCATTATGGATTCATGAACAATTAATGAAGTAGATGCACCAGTTGATACTATTACACCATGGTAATATTTGAACTCCCAATGTGTTTACTGTTTATATATATCAATAATTGGTGCACTAAAAAGCATTATAAATTATAGCAGATAAGATTTCTCTTAAAACTGTCTTATACTATACTAATGCTGCATTTGTGGTATTAGATCTGGCAAATGGTACGAGCAATGACAAAAGTATTTTCTGTTGTCCTTTATAGTTCTATTATCAAAAGCACAATTATTTATTGTTTGCCTTCTTTTTCAACAACTCAGAGTGACTTTCACTTCTGTTACTGTTTTCATTAATGCAGTTTAGCAATAAAGTAAAAAAAAATTGGACTGAATTATTGTTAGGTACTATGCTTACATTAATAAATTTGCTTGTCTCATTTCGAAGCTGCTTCCTTTTCCACATACCATGGATGTACATACACCCTTTTTTCAGACAAGGTAGTAGCAAAAGAGTGAGGATAATTCTAATATGCTATAGAGATACTCTTTTCTCTTTTTAAAAATCCTTTTGTTGAGTAAAAAAATGAGTTGGCACCATAATAGGACATAAGTGACACTAATATAAAATACTTAGGAGACACAACTTATGTGAATTGACTAGGTATTATACACATCCAAGAAGCTGCGCATGGATGTTGTTAAAACAAGAACCTTGTAAAGAAGTAAATTAATTGGAGGAGGATACAATAAATGATCCTCTCTACTCCACAAGCAAGACACAAACAATTGGTTTAATTATGGGACATTGGATCTTTGCTGCAGGGGTACAATACAATCATAAGTATTGCACACAAACAAAGAAACAACCCTACCCCATTGGGTACTTAGATTTGAAGAAACCCCACCTCAGAGATGAATTGGATCTACTTCATTTTCTAGGGCATTATTTTTCACTTTGTGAAAAGGGCGTGGAAGGAAAAACCTTTTTTTTTCCCTGGTTAGGTTTGTCATGAAAGGGAAACCCACCACTTGCTAGGTTAGGGAATCTATGGTTGAATGAGGAGTTGGAATCCACTTAAAAGGGGGTATTTGATGTGAGGAACACACATGGATTTTGGAATGGAGACACTAACATGGTTCCAAGGTTTGACAACCTCGTTTCTTTCGGACGTGGAAAGATGGAGTCCACTAGATTCAACTATCATTGGCGTCTTAACTGAATTAAACTATGTCTTTTTAAGATTCAATTATTGGTGGAAAAGAAAGAGACTTCCTCTCCATCCAATGCAACCAACTGTCACTACTGATATCCTAGCCTTCCTTTTATACTTTCTTTTTTTTCAATAGCATTATTTACTTATGCTCTATAAACGATACAAGTTCTTAATTTCACTCACTCACCCACCCACCAACCCATTATTATTATAAAAAAGTACAAGTGTTATTTGATACAGAGACAATGCTTTTCTTCTTTATCTTCTATTTGGGTTAAAAAGTGCTACCATTTAAGATCTTGCTTATGGACTTGAATCCATTATAATATGAAAGTTTTGATACATTAAAAGATTCGGCTGCACATAAACACATCCTGTTTCCACCAACCCAAACCATAGAATAAATATATATAGATACAAAATCCTTCATGTGAACAACTAGACCATTCCTATTGTAAACTGTGTGCTTCATTTCTGTACTCTCTCTCTCTACCATTTAGTATTTGTTTAAGTATTTTACTAGCTCTCGTTGTTGTAAAGAATATATATGGTTGGTCAGATTTATTACAGCATGGAAGAGGAACCTTTAGGCAGGGATGGTCCTGAAACCACACGTGTCAGGTAATTGCAATGCACAAAGTAGATTTCCAACACGTGTGCTGCTTGGGAATCGGTCCCCGCAATGAGGGTCGAGCTGTGGAGGGTGGTGGTTTGTCTTGGAATACTATAAATACATGTATCTAGTATGGGTGTAGTCATTGGTCTGATGTGCTAAAACTCTAGCTCACATGGATTCCCGTGTGACCCTAGATGCTCCGATTATGGGGGACAAATTTATAGTGACTCTGTGTGAATGAGACATTGGTCGGAACCTCTTTAGAATCATCTGCTATGTATGCGTGAAAGACTTTGCTCATTATGAGGAGAATATGAGTGATTAAGTCAAGTGTGTGCTCACGGGTCATTGATTGGGGAGGGATATCTTAATAGGTGTGTGAATGAGTTACCACTTGTAAGATATAGATGAATCTCACTGAAAGGAAAAAAAATTTATTTGCAACCAAAAAATAATTGCAATAACATTAGAGTCATTGCAATACTTGATAAGAAGTGTTGTAATAAAATTTGAAGTAATAGGTTTGTACAACAAAAAATTCTATTGCAATAAACTCCAAATATTTTAATGATAACTTTGATGCAATGATATATATATATATATATATATATTATTGCAATAAACAATTTACTGTTTGTATAGACTATTAATTCACAAATCTTATTGCAATAGATTGCATCAAAATAAGTTGGATTAAAGTATTACAATGATATATTCATTGTAATAAATAATTACTTCATTTTGTCATTACGATAGATTATGAAATAAATGATATCAAGTTACTACAATGATATATTCGTTGCAATTTCGTATTTGCCATTGCAATAAATTATAAAAGAATTAATATCAAATTATTGGAATGATAACTTTGTTGCAATAAGCTATTAGTTCAAAAATTTTCGTTGTAATAGATTAAAAAAATAATTGGTATCAATTTATTGCAATGATTTCTTTATTTTAAGTTAATGTTTCAATTTTTCCTAATATATTAAAGCTTCCATTGCAACTAAAAATTATAGTTATTGCAACTTATTATTGTTGATGCAATAATTTAACACTTTTAAGTTACTATTACAACAATGTTAACTTGCAGATGCGATATTTTGTATAATACTATTATACATATTTTGTTGTATTAATACTTGATGTAATAGACTTTTTTCTGGCGTAGTGTCTCAATACCCTCTTTTGTCTTTTAAACACAAGGGTCTGATCTGATGTGGGTTATGAATAATTAGAATTATTGTGTACTAAGTCCGGATTAAATGTATGAAGGAAAGTAGGTAGAAGTTTAAGATAATGGTACAATGATTGTCACATTATTGTTGAATAAGAAAATGTTTACCAAGAAACTATACGGGGGTGGAGTAAGCCAATGCTTCTCTTATTTTCCCTTTCATCTATTCGATATGTAGATGCATATTTTAATCCATCGAGCTGGGGTTTGCTCACCTTTATTCCAACTAAAAAAACCAATAATAAATCAAAGAATAAATTTTTTTTTAAAAAGCATGCAGTTGAGCAGTTTCTTATATATTAGTCAAACTCACTTCCTAGTAATATAATGATCAAGAGGATTGTTGACCAATTATGAAATGTATATCACCGTTATTGTGGGCACGTGCAAGTGTGAAGACTTACACTTAGAAAGTATTGGAATTTGCAAAAACAACATTATTTGAAGAGAGGTAAAATGGCATTTTATTACAAACAAAATGAGCAGTGAAATTCATAAAAGAGGGTTATGGTTCCCAGCTAACTCTAAGTGCTAACCATGTGCAAATACATGTAAAAAACACAAAGAGGATGGATTGGTAGGACCTTTTTCCAAAACTTCATAATTACCGAGCTGTAAAGTATTTTTCAAGTGAAAAAAAAAAAATAGGAAAAAGACCTATTCTAAAGTGCCCATTGTTAACACTATAAAAGGTTCTCTCCTTTAGTGCAACTCTTTTTATTTCTTTTTTTCATCTTTTAAAGTACTTCCACCCTTAAAGCAACTTGCTTTTTAGATAAAATCATGTCTTATAAACTTGTTTTTATACTTTTCATGCTCTTCTTCTTCTTCTTTTTCATTGTTAATTATTAGTATTATTATTCTTATCATGTTAAAGATCTATCGAGAAAAAAGCAACTTAGAGATGGAGTAAATAAACGAGCCACATTCACTTTTGCGCATGGTGCATATGGTCCTTAAATTCTCTTTATGGGTCTCTCATGGTGCACATGGCCAATTCTTCTTGTGGTATCATAGTCAACTCCATCAAAGACTCAATCATGAATGAAGTCAACTTAAGCATTTTATTTAATTGGTGTAACTATATATGTAATTAATATGTTACACTTAACAACTAAGTGGTTCTAATTATTTCAATTCGTAAACTCTTCTTGTCTTATAAGGAATTTGGATTTGAATCTTTGATAATAATAATAATAATAATAATAATAATAATAATAATAATAATAATAAAAGATAAAAAAAAATTATTTATCTTGATGACAAGTAATAGATTCAAATCTTATGATATTCTTTTATTAAATAAAATGATTTGAATCGAGTTATCGAGCAATTTTTTCTTTCGATCTTTTTCATAGTTACAAGAGGGTGCAGGGATATCTTCATTCCAACAATCAATTTACCAAATCTCTCAGCCCCCGGCGTTCAAAGTTTCAAAATCTTCTCCAGTTCTCTATCAGCTTTTCATAGGTATGCTTCTGAAATAATATTACTCATAATTTCTTGCAAGTGGAAGATGTGTCATTACAAAATAAAAACTTTTAGCTCAAATTACTAATTAGAGGAAGTCAAATTTTTAAAAATATATATATAAATATGAAGAATTAAAGCTTTTTATTGCTACTAACAGTTTACAATCCATTTAATTAAAAATAAATGATAATAAAAACCCTTACAGTTTTTAGATTATTTAGGAGGGAATCCGAGAAGTATCTCACACCCTTGGTGCGATGGTCATTCCACAAGTATAAGTGCTTGTGGGGTGTGGGGGGAGAGACAAGGGTGGGAATTTAGATCTCCAAGAAGGAATTTCACACGCACATATACTTAAATTAGGCAAGAATAAAATTTCTATCTTGTATAAAAAAAAAAAATAAAAAAAAGGACGGAATCTGAGAAATATAATAATGTGAAAATTTGAAACTGTTCTTCATTAATTTGTAGGATTTAGGCTCGTGTTAAATTAACTAAAATATTATACTTTGCAAACCAAATTGTCAATGTACAATCAACAAAGGACGTGCTAAAAGTACTTGTGCCTAATATATGATCGAGAACTATCTCACACCCTTGGTGCGATGGTCATTCCACAAGTATAAGTGCTTGTGGGGTGTGAGGGGAGAGGCAAGGGTGGGAATTTAGGTCTCCAAGAGGGAATTTCACACACACATATACTTAAATTAGGCAAGAATAAAATTTCTATCTTGTAAAAAAAAAAAAAAAAAAGGACGGAATCTGAGAAATATAATAATGTGAAAATTTGAAACTGTTCTTCATTAATTTGTAGGATTTAGGCTCGTGTTAAATTAACTAAAATATTATACTTTGCAAACCAAATTGTCAATGTACAATCAACAAAGGACGTGCTAAAAGTACTTGTGCCTAATATATGATCGATATATTCCTTTGATTCTTTTCATATTATATAGGCTAGCATCTTCTAATGCACCTTACCATGAAAAGTGGATAATTTAAAGATTAATTATTAAAGAAGAAAAGTTCTAGATAGATACTATAGTATAAATACTTTTTATTTTTTTGAGACGGCCATAGTATATACACTTGGTCTTAGCTTTTCTTTTTTTGATAAAGAAAAAATGGTAATAAGTGGTGATTATAGTTTTTCACATGTTTTGGAGTGCCAAGGTAATTCTATTGTCCACAATCTTACTAAACATGTCACAGATTTCTCGATTTAGATGAAAAATGTTTGTTCACACCTTACTATTGGAATCCAAATCGATATAACTTCTCATTCGATATAAATTTTCATTCATGGAAATTTCAGCTTTCTTCTTAAAAAAACAAAGAGTTGATGACTAGAGTAGTTTCCATATCTGGGCGTTATCATTGTATCCTATCCGCTGAATATGGACTCGTAAACAATGGAACCCGTGAGTCATTGCTATTATCTCAGCCTCCCGAGGACAATTTCATGAGAAAGGTATTCATTTCCTATTATAGGCTAGTCACTTTTAGTGCAACATGAAGGTGGATAATTTAAGATAAAGATGTAAAGCCCAAAGATAAGGAAGTTTGACACCGATCAAGAAAGACTTTTGGGCTCACAAGAAATCGACTTCGAGTTTAGGTTCTGAGACAATCTCAGTTCAACATGAAACTGACAAAATTTACCTTAATGGGTCTAGAGCCTGGGCACGATTAGGTCCATCATTCTCCTCATGGCGAGGGTCCAAATTACTCTAGGAGGACATGACTGGGCCCTCTTTACCGTGAGTTCTGTTGAATTACTTGGGTTTCTCACTCATTTGCACCCCACTATTAAAAAATTATAACAATAAATCATAATGGGCATTATAGCTTGGTCCAATTTTTTCTGGGCTCCAAGCCAGAATTTTACCTACAAGAATACATCTAGACCAGACCCAAAAGTAAAAATATTGCTAGAGATACCAGGGGAGTGGTCTAATATTTTTGTAAATAGTCAGATCTACTTTTCAAGCTTGAAGCAAAAAATAAAAAATAAAAATAAAAATAAGAACAACTTGAATACTCTTTAAATGTATTAGGAAATTAGAAAAATAAATTGCATATATGTTTCAAGTCCAGCTTATGTTATGGGAAATTAACAAGAACAAAGAAGAAAAACTGCCTACTTATAACAAATTATTCAAACATATAATTATAGATAGTATTTTGTACTAAAAGTTAAACATTTTAGCCCATCATCAAACTTAGTTGACATAAAAAAAATAATAATAATAAAGCATTCATGAAAATGAGAAAATAAAAAAATTATTCATATATATTGCATGACCTGGGTCACCAAGCCACTCTAGCATCACCACCATTGCCACTTTATCTAGGACTTGAATTAGTTGTGACATTCTTCCGATAAGATCATCGAACCCACCCCCAATGTATTGACCTTAAATTTACATGCAACGTCCATGTCAATAATCCATGTCTTAATCACACCCAACTTCAGTTTCACTCTAAGTTTCGCATTTAGAGTTAAAGAGACCGGTACCTTAGTTTTATTGGCCTTCATACTCTTCTCAATCTCCTTAGGTAGCGTTTCTTTTGTTCCTTTTAAAAAAACTTTAATCTTCTTGAAACCAGTCTCTCCTTGCTCCAACGATGGAAATTTTCCTGTAGCAATCTTTTTGCCCTTGGAAGATAACGTGACAACCCCACCACTGTCATAATCAATTCCCATTATTTCATTTGGGTTATTGGCCTTCAATGAGATTGTGTACCCAGCTGATTGAGAATGTTTATGAGTAGAATTTGGTGCATACTTCACTAGGACATGTGCCACGGAGAATGAAGGACTTTTAGACCTATAGACGATGGACAATGTCACTAGGATTAGAGCAATTATAAGTGCTAGAACAACCAAGATGGAACCAGTTATCCATACCCAGCACTTGGGTCGAGACTTCTTGTTCTTCTCAACAGGTTTTTTTCCGCGACGTTCCACAAAAAGAGCATTTTCTGGGGGTGGAATGCGATAAATTTGATCTTTAGGGATTTGAATTACGTAGGTTTCAGAGTACGTATCAGGAGGCTGTGTTATTAGAAGTGGTGGCGGTGGTGGTGGCGGTGTTGGTGGCAGCGATTTTGACCCTGATGATTGTAGCGGGAGAGAGTTGTCATCCGTGTCATCACCGTCGGGCGGCGGCGGTGGGACCCGCCCCTCCATGGATAAAGGGGAGGGGTGCACAAATGAGATGATAGGGTGGCAAAGGTATATTGAGGAGAAAGAGTGATTTGCATGGGAAGAGGTGGTTGCCTGGGAAATTGGTTTGGACAATAGGGGAGGGGTGAAGAGAAACGAGGAGTACCGGCTTGGAGAAAAATACAGCTCATGTTGGGAGTGAGTGTAAGGTTGAGTATAGCTCTAAGGGGTCACATATCGTTTTGCCGATTAGATCCTATTTTTGGATCATTTTACTTGGTCAAATCCAGACATTTAACAGTTTGCATCACTTGTGTTTTGTTCATCATGAAGCAGTCTAAACTTGAATTTAAGGGGAAGGACAAGTTCCAATTCAAATAGTATATTCCATGTTTTGTGTTTCACTTTACGCTCCACCAATCATAACATGCCATGTGATTGATTATTTTCCATTGTAAATTTTGATTATTTTGTGAAGAAAGTTAAATGAATACATTACAAATTATAATTGATGAAATATAAGATGGAAAACAAAATGTGGTACAGATGATTTGTATTCAGGTAGTTCCAACCTATAATAATTTTGGGAACAACTACAAAAACGTTACCTAATTTAATTTAAAAAAAAAAAACTAAAAAATGAGTTTTTAGAATTATTATATGTTCTTCTATCTTGTATTAAACAAAAAAATTATTATATGTTCTAGAATTTATAGGGCCTCTTGGTAACGTTGTTCTAGTAACGTTGTTTATATTTTTTAGAAATACCTATGAGTAAAAAAATGTGTAAAAATGCGTGTAATGTTGTTTAAAAATTAGAAACATATGTTTAAACACATGTACCAAACGGACCATATATATTCTAAAACAAATTCCAACACAAGCAAATAAAATTATGAAGTTGAAATGGCATCTCTTTGGGGATTTTACAAACACCAGGAGAAGACTTTTACATGAGTGTTAATTTTCGTTCTTGAACATTCTATTTGAATAATTAATTTTTTGAAAATTAGATATGAGATAAATTAGACACATCTCTTAATTTTTCTTTTAAATATAACACATGTGATAACTGATTGCAATATTTATTCCTTTCTTATCATAAGGACCGACATAGTTATAGTGACTATTTGAATCTTGGCTTCTATTATGTCTTTTTTAGGTCCATAATGGGATGGACAAATTTTTTTTTTAATACATAAGGAGCCATTACTCTCCCTTTAAATAAGTTAGTGTAAAACTCGTGCATATGCATGACCAATTATACACGTATATGTATACAAATTACTCTCTCTCTCTCTCTCTCTCTCTTCCTCTCTCTTTTTAGTGGTAGTTCTAGGAAATATTTTGAAGGTGGTCATTAAGAACTTTAAATTATACAAAATCTAATTAAAAGAGAACTTCATACATTGACCACAAATAAAAACACACACACACACACACATGCAAATACATAAAATCTTACAATTTCCTTCTACAAATTTTTTTATTTTAAAATCATTACATGATAGTCTCATTATCAAAGTTGCAAGTTACATCTCTTCAAAAGTTTAGTTAAATAAAAAAAATTTTAGACTTTTTCTTTTCATAAGGACCTAATATATTGTTAAGGTACCAAAGTTTAAGAACAAAATTTGGCTGCAAATTTTGTTGTAGTTACCCTCGGTAAATGAATTAACATTGTTACATATTTTGAAAATTTAATCGATGAATTGCATGTTCTCTATATTCTTAAACATGTCTAAATTTCATGTCAATCGAATGTTATTTACTATTTGATCCATAAAATTATTTTTATGTATAATTTTAGACTACAAAAACTCAAAATTTAAATATTTGATTGGCAACATAGTTATTGGTTTTTTTTATCTTCTTGAAATTTTGCAAGTATGGAGGATTTAAGAAAAAAAAAATGTAATTTAATGGTGGATTTGTTAAAATTCACATTCAATAGAAAAAATATGGAATAGAGTTGTAGCCTTAGTCTACAACTAAGTTTGTTGTCAAATTTTGTCCAAAATTTAATTATGTTGGGCCTAAAAAAAATTTAGGGTAGTCACAGTTTTTTTAAGGATAAAAAAAAATCATATTTTTAAAATTTATACATAATAGATGTTTTTTTGTTAGGTCAGGGTGGTCCTGTGACCACTCTAGACTCTATATAAAGCTGCCCCTATCTCTATTTTATTTTTTTTTAATTTCTTTTGGATATACACATGAGTTTACTCTTTCTTTTTCTTTTTTTCTTTTTTTTTTGTTTATTGTGTTTTTGATTTATTTATTTTTTTTATGTTAGACCCTTTGTCTTTTGCACCTTATTAACTCACCTAGAACAAAATTAAATAAATAAATAAAAACTTAAATAGGACACATGTCACAAAATTAGACAACAATTAGAATCCAATTTAAAATCTAATTGAATTTTCTCTCAATTTTGCCTATATATATATATATATATATATATATATATATATATAACAATTAGCTCATTTTAATTGCCATTCTTTTCAAAGGGTATTTGAGCCACAGAGTGGGTTTCTTGTCTTCTCACACATGCATAGTCACATCTAGCAATTACCACTGTAGTTTGAGAAATCTAAGAGTATGATTGATAACTGATTTTTACCCTTATTTTCTATTTCTAAAAACAATTTTCTATTTTTGAGACTAAAAAACTTATTTGGCAACCCAAAATTGACAACAAAAAAAAAAAGTTGCTTTCAAAACTCAATTTGTGAAGGAAATTGAAAATATGCAAAACTTAATGAAAACATGCATTTAATTTAATGAATCTGTCTCATTTAATTAGTTAGCATTAGAGTTCAAATCCTTGTAACAATATATTTTAGTATTTTCTATTTTTTTCTTCAAAAAACTATCTTTTTAATTTCAACTAACCAAACATGTTTTTTATTTTAAAACTAAAAAAATTGTTTTTTCTTTATATTCCCAAAAAAAAGTTTTTGAAAATAGAAAACAAAAACTATTACCAAATATAACCTAAGGTTTTTTTTCAAGATTTCAATAGAGGCCTCATCATTAAACCATGGAGGTATGTGGTTTCTCCATAAAACACCCATTATACTTGCAGTGAATAGTAAAATATATTTTAGATCATTTCTAACAATTACATGATAAGCACATGTTAATAATTGTATTTTAACATCATTATATGACATAATATATATATGATATGATAGAACTATATGCATATCACATGATTAGATACGTTAATGTTTTAATGAAAATTAGAGTTGTTTTTCTTTTTTGTTGAATATAGTTCAAGGGGTTAATGGCTCAAATAGAAGAAAAATGCTAGAATCACATAAACTTACACAATTTTTGCTACAACCACTACTTGGTGAGTTGTGTAAGTTATAGAGGTATGATGGTGGGTTCATGTAGATCCACATCTCTACTGCTCACAATTCCCTATGTGATGAATTGTGGCAAAAAGTGTGTAAGTTTATGTGGTTCTAGCATAACTCCAAAGAGAAAGTATGTACAAAGACTAAATTATCACAAATGTCAAAGTCCAAAGGTAATATTCATAAAATGTTAAGATTTATTAAAAAGAAAATTAATTTAATTCATGAAAACACAACAAGAAATCATGATTTAGGCAACATTTTTTTAGTGACGTTTTTAAATCCGCTGCTATAAGTGGTATACTGTGACTTTTTTTAAAAACACCGCTAAAGAGTGAACTTTTAGTGATGTTTTAAAACGTTGCTGTAACATAATATAATAGCCGTGTATATCTAGTTAATAGCGACATTTTAAGAAAATGTCGCTATAGCAATTAAAGAAAATTACTCAGCATGTGGTTAAAAAACAAATACAAAACAAATACTCTATAGCAACGTTTTCAAAACGTCGCTTTATGTTCTCATCATTTAACATTCTTATTTTTGGTTCCTACACTTTTTTACCTCTTTTTTTTTTTCCTACACTTTCTTTTCTTTTATCCACTCCATGTCCCACTTATTGTTCTTTTCTCTTAACTTCACTATTCATTTGTCCCCTTCTTCTTTTCTTTGTGTTCTTCATAGTCTTTTCTTTGTGACCCACTTTCTCCAACACTACCACACATCTTTTCCCTTCTACACACTGTCACCGCGGCCAATGTCGACCTCCACTAAGGCCCACTGCCGCCACCATACTATTTTCCCTATTTTTTGTTGTTCAAGTTTCTTTAGAGTATAAGTCTTTGTTCTTGGCTTATGAGTTTACTTTGATTTGGTTTTTCTTTGATGGGTCATGGAGCTTTTGTGCTAATTTTTGCTATTTTTATGTTTTGGTTGGAAAGTTTTTGTTGTTCAAGTTTCTTTAGAGTGTAAGTATTTATTTTTGGCTTATGGGTTTGCTTTGATTTGGTTTTTCTTTAATGGGTCATGGAGTTTTGTGCTAATTTTTTTCTATTTTTCTATTTTAATTGGAAATTGGTAGAGAAAGCTCTTATTCAGATTTCGCTTTTTGGGCAAATGGACGTGAGGATCAAGGGCTGAATCATTGTAAGTATTTCTTTAGAGCGTAAGTATTTGTTTTTCAGTATTATACCTTCTAGCAGTGGCAAGGGATGGATCCTTATCAATAGCTAGGATGCTTCTTCTTGTTTCCAATATTTGCAACAAAGCCCCTCCTATTAATGCACATTAACTAAATGGAACTATTAAATTGAAAAACAAAAAAAAATTGATGATTCGGGTAGTATAGTGGCTAAACTACAAGTTACAAAGTACTACATAACTCTTGTATTTTTTTTATTTTTTATTTCTACTTAATTTTTCTATAGTTTGTAGATTTTTTTTTTTTTTGGTGGTTTAGCTAGCTTGAGATTAATTTTTAAAAAGAGCCCACTGCCCACTAATGTCTACAAGGAGATTCTTCCATTAGATGAAAATTTTTGCTTAAAAATTATATCTTCAATGTGTTATCATTATTCAACATGTGTGTGTGTGTGTGTGTGTGCTTGCTTTAGTTTTGATTTTTTAATTGAATGCAGTAAAAGGCTGTTTGTGACAGTATATGGAGTTGATTTGGAGCACCTATTTCAGTTAAGATATTTAGGCATAATGGATAAGTTTTCTTATGTGTACCAAATGACAAAGTTTGGATACAGTTAAACTTCAAATATTATTTGCAAAGTAGTCTTTAATTTTTCTGCCTAATTGTACAAAGTCCCAACTCATTAAATTTTTTTGTAATGGCACCCTTATTTGCCTTCTACATTATTTAGGTGTCCTCTTTTATTTTGTTGATTAACCACTCCCATATTGTGATAAGTATGGAATTTTTTTTTTTTTTGGAAAGGTGCATGCTTGTCTTTAGCAAAGTAAGTAGTTTTTGCTTAAAAATTTGTAGTTGAGATGTTGATAACTGTGTTAGAGTGGATTGTTGAGTTGGAGCAAGTGAGTGGCTTGCATGATGCATGCTTGTCATTAGCAATGTAAGTAGTTTTTGCTTAAAAATTTGTAGTTAAGATGTTGATAACTGTGTTAGAGTGGATTGTTGAGTTGGAGCAAGTGGGTGGCTTACAGATGCTATAAGATGATTTAAATTCATATTAGGAGTGTTTATTATTTTATGAAAATTTGGACTTCAATACTTGTAAGCATTCTATATTTGTGATTATGATAATTGTACTGGGTGGATTGTTGTGTTGGAGCAAACGGGTGGTTTGCATGGTGTTATAAGATTGTTGCGATTGACATTGGGAGTGTTTATTAAATTTGGATGGATATGGTTGAGTTATATTTGTGATTATTTTTTAGATTTCAATACTTGTAAGCATTTTATATTTGTGATTATAATAATTGTATTGGGTGGATTGTTGTGTTGGAGAAAGGGAGTAGCTTACATGGTATTATAAGGTCATTGCAATTGATATTGGGAATGTTTATTAAATTTGGAAAGTTTGATGGATATGGTTAACTTATATTTCTTGATTAATTTTTAGGCTTCAATACCTATAGGCATTCTATGTTTGTGATTATAATAATTAAATTGAGTGGATTGTTGTGTTGGAGTAAGCGGGTGGCTTGTATGATGTTATAAGGTCATTGCAATTGATATTGGGAGTATTTATTAAATTTGCAAATTTGGATGGATATGGTTGAGTTATATTTGTTAATTGCTTTTTAGACTTTAATGCTTGTAAGCATTTTATATTTGTGATTATGATAATTGTATTGGGAGGAATTGTTGTATTGGAGCAAGCGGGTGGCTTGCATGGTGTTATAAGGTCGTTGCAATTGATATTGGAAGTGTTTATTAAATTTGAAAATTTGAATGGATATGGTTGAGTTATATTTTTTGGTTAATTTTTGGATTTAATACATTTAAGCATTCTATATTTGTGATTATGATAATTGTGTTGAGGTGGATTGTTGAGTTGACGCAAGTGGGTGGCTTGAATAGTGCTATAAGATGGTTTAAATTCGTATTGGAAGTGTTTATTATATTTTTGAAAATTTGGATGGATATTTTTTAGTTATATTTGTTTATTACTTTTTGGACTTCAATACTTGTATGTATTTTATATGTGTGATTATGATAATTGTATTGGGTGGATTGTTGTGTTGGAGTAATTAAGTAGCTTGCATGGTGTTATAAGATTATTGCAATTGATATTGGGAGTGTTTATTAAATTAGGAAATTTTGGATGGATATGGTTGAGTTATATTGTTTGATTAATTTTTGGACTTAATACTTTTAAGCATTCTATATTTGTGATTATGATAATTTTGTTGGGGTGGATTGTTGAGTTGGAGCAAGCAGGTGGCTTGCATGATGCTATAAGGCAATTTCCATTCATATTGAAAGTGTTTATTATTTTTTGAAAATTTGGATGGATATTATTTTGAGTTATCTTTGTTTATTACTTTTTGGACTTCAATACTTGTAAGCAATTTATATTTGTGGTTATGATAATTGTACTGAGTGGATTGTTGTGTTGGAGTAAGCAAGTGGCTTGCATGGTGTTATAAGGTAGTTGAAATTGATATTGAGAGTGTTTATTAAATTTGAAAATTTTAATGGATATGGTTAAGTTATATTGTTTGATTAATTTTTAGACTTAATATTTTTTAAGCATTCCATATTTATGATTATGATAATTGTGTTAGGGTGGATTGTTGAGTTGGAGCAAGCGGATGGTTTACATGGTGTTATAAGGCAGTTTCATTCATATTGGAAGTGTTTATTATTTTTTGAAATTTTAGATGGATATTTTTGAGTTATATTTGTTTATTACTTTTTGGACTTCAATACTTGTACGCATTTTATAGTTATGATTATGATAATTGTATTGGGTGGATTGTTGTATTGGAGCAAGCGGATAGCTTGCATGGTGTTATAAGGTCATTGCAATTGATATTGGGAATGCTTATTAAATTTAGAAATTTGGATGGATATAGTTGAGTTATATTGTTTGATTATTTTTCGACTTAATATTTTTAAGCATTCTATATTTGTGATGATGAGAATTGTGTTGGGGTGGATTGTTAAATTGGAGTAAGCGGGTGGCTTGCATGGTGCTATAAAGCAGTTTACATTCATATTGGAAGTGTTTATTATTTTTTGAAAATTTGGATGGATATTTTTTAGTTATATTTGTTGTTTATTTTTTGGACTTCAATACCTGTAATCATTTTATATTTATGATTATGATAATTGTATTGGGTGGATTGTTGTGCTTGAGCAAACAGGTAGCTTATGCAAGCGGGTGGCTTGCATGGTGTTATAAAGTCGTTGCAATTAATATTGGCAGTGTTTATTAAATTTAGAAATTTGGATGGATATAGTTGAGTTATATTGTTTGATTAATTTTTGAACTTAATACTTTTAAGCATTCTATATTTATGATTATGATAATTGTGTTGGAGCGGATTGTTGAGTTGGAGCGGATTGTTGAGTTGGAGTAAGCGGGTGGTTTGCATGATGCTATAAGGCAGTTTTCATTCATATTAGAAGTGTTTATTATTTTTTATAAATTTGGATGGATATTTTTGAGTTATATTTGTTTATTACTTTTTGTATTTCTATACTTGTAAGCATTTTATATTTGTGATTATGATAATTATATTGGGTAGATTGTTGTATTGGAGCAAGCGGGTGGCTTGCATGGCGTTATAAGGTTGTTGCAATTGATATTGGGAGTGTTTATTAAATTTGAAAATTTGGATGGATATGGTTGGGTTTTAGTGTTTGATTATTTTTGGACTTAATACTTGTAAGCACTCTATATTTGTGATTATGATAACTGTGTTAGGGTGAATTGTTAAGTTAGAGCAAGCGGGTGGCTTGCATGGTGCTATAAGGTCAATTACATTCATATTGGAAGTGTTTATTATTTTTTGAAAATTTGGATGGATATTTTTTGGTTATATTTGTTTATTACTTTTTGGACTTCAATACTTGTAAGCATTCTATATTTGTGATTATGATAATTGTACTGGGAGAATTATTGTGTTAGAGTAAACGGGTGGCTTGCATGATGTTATAAGGCGGTTTACATTCATATTGAGAGTGTTTATTATTTTTTGAAAATTTGGATGTTGCTGAGTTATGTTTTTTTATTACTTTTTGGACTTCAATACTTGTAAGCATTCTATTGATAATTGCTTTGTGGTGGATTGTTGTTTGATTATTTCATTTCTTTCACATGTCGAATATGCAACCTAAATGAAAACTATCAAGAGATATTATTAGTTACCAAATGTATTGACCCAATTGATGCAACTTGTGCAAAATCATTTTTCAGAAGTTAGTAAGGTATTAAATTTTAATGTTTTAAGAATGTATTTGGTGCTTAAATTTTTTAAGCATAGAAAATATTATTTTGCTACTCAAAATGATTTCTTTATGGTGTTATTAGATACTCTTAATTTTATATTCAGGATGGTTTCAGTTTAAATCATCAATCTTCAACTCCTTATAGATCGCTGGTTTCATCCCATCAAGAAACTAGCATATAGCAGTACATGCAGTGTTTTAAGGACCCCATGGGCTATTACATAGTTGTTTTGAACAACTACAATTAATTTGGAACTATTGTACTTTGTTTATAATTTTGCCATAGTTTGGGTTGTTGTTGTTGTTGTTTTTTTTTTTTTTTTTTTTGCTACTCAAAATGATTTCTTTATGGTGTATAGGTAGACAAGTGTTTTGTTACAACCACATTTATTTTGGAAGTATTGTACTTTGTTTAATATTGTCATAAATTTGGTGGTTTTTTTTTTTTTTTTTTGTAGGTAGACAAGTGTTTTGTTCAATTCAAGATGATACATGTATTGTTTTTAAACAAATATATATATATATATATATATATATGTGTGTGTGTGTGTGTGTGTGTGTTGAATCTATGGTTAATGTGTTACTGTGGAATATTGATGATCAATAGGTATATTTGATCTATTACAAGCTTGTGTTAGTTATTGTTGAATTTTAAGCAGTTTTTTATAGCATTTTTAATATTTTAAAAAAATAACGAGCAGGTTTTTGCGGTGTTTTAAAAATGTCACTAAATAGCAAGAGGACAAATACTTTTGTGATGTTTTTGAAACATTGCTATAGGTGTGATTATTTGCGGCATTTTAAAAATGTCGCTAAATGTATTTTCCTACATTATATACAAAAATGTTATATTATTTAGTGACATTTTAGAAAACGTTGCTAAAAGTTTTTGAATGCAACTAGAGTCACATATGGCGACGTTTTTTGAAACATCGCAATAGACCTATAACAACCACTCTATTGTGATGTTTTTGAACCTCGCAAAAAAAAGTAGTTGTGGACCATTTGTGTCTATAGTGACTCATTTTGGGTTTTTAGTGACGTTTTACAAACGTCGCCTAAATCCAAATTTCTTTTAGTGAAATTTTGTTGTATCAAAATTTTGGGACAAAGTATTATCTTCGTTAGGTATTTGTATGGGAGGGAATTAAGAAATTAGAGACAATTTTGGGAGAGAGAGAGAGAGAGACAATTGTATTTCATTTGATTGCATATGTTGGTAACACATCCTGTGATGACATTAAAGAACATGTCGCCCCAAAGATGGAAGTGTGTACCTCACTTTTAATACAATTAGATAGCAATATGTGCAATGCATGTAAAAGTTCAATAAAGTATGATATCTAGAAAACAATGATTTTTACTCTTTCATTTTGTATGTAAATATGAAATTTGACAAATATGATAATTATTATTAAATATTTATTTTGATTGTGTTTGTATACATAATATAAAATTTGATAATTATAGTAATTATTAATAGGTAATTATTATGATTTTTTTTATATGGAGCTACTAAAAATATTCTTATGGTAATTATTAATATATATTTATTTTGGTTGTGTTTGTGCATGAACCTATATATTCTACCATTTAAAGAAAATATGATGTGGCAATAATTTTTTTTTTAATATATAGATAAATGATATGACAGGATTCTAATTGAGGGTTTTAATATAATAAGAGTAATAGAATTCAAATAGAATTAAAACATACTATCAATTAGAATATTGATCTGCCATTATGGACAGTCGATCTGGTTCTAGCCAGTGGTTCTTTTTGGTTGATGATGGGTCAACATTTTTAGCCAATCGATGGGATCGAGCCAGGTTCAAGCTTAGCATAAACTTGACTCAACCAAACCTGTGGAGATAAAACTTAGATATATGGCTGTTAACAACTTAAGCCAAGCAAAGTATTAAAAGTTGGCTCAACTAGACCTATGAGTCTACCCCTCCAAAACTCAATTTGAACCAATTCAACTAACTTTTTACCCAAAACTTGTGAACTCGCCAAAGTGGTGCTTAGAATCCGACCTATTCTCCATTTTAATTCAGATATCCTCCTATCGTCCTCCAAGATTCTACTCAAATATGTAGAGATCTCGTGATCTTCATCCAAAATTTGGCAGAAATCTCATGATCTCTAGCGATATCTGATCGAGATCTCACAATCTTCGATGATTTCTGCCATAATCTCTCCAAGTTGTTTTCTTTGCCGGTTTCAACTCGACTTGATCGGTCATCATGGATAATCGGTTTGATCCATACTAGTGGTGCTTTTCAGTTGACGATAGGTCAACATTTTTAGCCATTCGAAGGGATCGGGTCGGGTTTAGGCTTAGCCCAAACTTGACTCAACCCGATTTGTGGACACCACTAAAAGTGAGTCAAAACTTAGATATAGGGTTGTAAACAAACTGAGCCAAGCGGAGTGTTAAAATTTCAAGATTATTCGTTTAATTCTTTTCAAACATGAGTTGAGCTTAAGTTCATCACCAAACTAGAATATATGTTCAAGCTTGGCTCATTTTCTTATCAAATAAGCTCCAGCTCAAACAACTTGATTGACTTATTGTTTTCCAATATATAGTAGAATTTATGACTTTTTTTTTTTTTTTATACCAATTTATAAATATATATTGTAGAGATAGGAGGCCCAGGAGAATATGTTGGGCCGTGAGTCTTGTCCGAGGACACTTAATGGTCCGAGGACATGTAGACAATAGGGAAGACGTAAGAGATAGAATGCCACGAACAAATTATAACTATAAGGGTTATGGAGAATAGTCCGAGGAGGAAGCCTCCTCGACTAACCAAAGTAGAGGTAAGAAGGATTGGTCCACCCTCGAGGGCGACATTCCAAAAGATTCCACTGATAAGGATAAAAGTCAAGGAAGCATAAAACGAAGGGAAGTTTAGAAATATCTAGGAGAAAGCTGCTACCACTGCATTGAATGCTCTGCAGCTAATTCTCTGACCACATTAATGTGGAGGTGATACCTGAACAGTGGTAAGCAGCCTTATAGCTACTTCTAAAGATTTCAGGAATGTGCTGATGGGACAAGAATCAATGCCAACGACGTGATCTACACATGGGATGATGGAGATGAAAGGGAGAAGGATATATAATGAAGAAGGAATCGCCTTACAAGGGGGATATATCTGAAATTAGTGAGAGAAAAATCATTATAGCATTGAGAACTGGACTTGTAACTAAATTCAAAAGAAGCATATGTATATATAAGATTTAGTCTCCTCGGGCTGTGCTGAGGATGATTCATTTCGTGCAAAATAGTTTCATTCTTGTTTTGTTTTCATTTGGGCTCACTACAATTACTATCTGATTCATTAAAGCCTTGTTTTGTTTAGCCCACTCTTTACAAATTTATTGTATTAGGCTCTTTGAGCCTGAATCCTTTTCCCTTTAGGATTTGGAATCAAATCTAGTCCTTACATATATGCTAATAATTAATAACCAAATTATAATTGAAATTATATTATTTCAGTTTCTTAGATATAATTATGAATTTATAAAAAAAATAAAATCAATCCTCCAGCCTTATATTGTTAAAATGTATTAATAATTTGACTACAAATAAACTTTTTTCCAAACTTATGCAATCTAATCTAAAGTCTTATTAAGTTTATTATAAACATTTGTACGTATAAACACTTGATTTATACATACTTTTTAATCAAGTCTCATACTCACAAGCTTCTACATGAACACAATATTATGTGAGTTCGGCTTGTTTAATAGTCAAGTCTAAAATTTGGACTGAGCTCATTTGTTAAACAAATAAACATAAACAAATTAATCTTTTCTCAGACCCAGTTCAAGTTGACCACGTCCACAATTTGACCAAAGGAAACCAAAGAAAAGAATACAAATGAGATCGCTCTAAGTTTCATTATTTCAGTGACAAGCAAACACTATACAAGTCCTTGAAACTGAAAGTTCTAGACTGATAGAACTATAGAAGGAAATCCCAAGCCCCAATATTCCAAGTGTAATAGTTATCAAAAAAAAAAAAAAAAAAAAAACAGCAAAAAAAGGACCCTACCAGTTGCTATGATAGAAGTCATAGATGGTGGTATTGACTATTGACAACCCAACTAGCTCGTTACCCACTACCACGTTTTTTGTTCTCCTCTATTTTCAGTCAGGTGCCTTTTTTGTCTCCCACTAGTATATGCTTTTCATGATATCTCTCTCACTCAACGGAGTTGGAGAGCATTCTTATCCTTAGCTCAAAATAAAGTAGAACCAGCCAAAATAATTAAAGTCTTCCTATCAATTCGGTGGGACGTACGTTACAGGTAACCTTGCCCTGTTCTTTTCCCTTTTTTTTTTCCCCTCATTATTTTCACATAAAAATCTTTTATTAGTCTCGGACGGACGTATGAGATGCATGTCTCGTTCGATCTCACATGTCATTCAAACATTCGTCTCCGCGTTCACATACAGTATGTCACTATGTCAGTGTCAATCTTGTAATTTCATCACACATCAGAGCCCCCTCCTTTTGTCGCGTACCGCACAACGATGCCGTATTTTGTATAACACGATCATGTCTCTCTGAATCATCAGGTTTTTACTTCTTGTTATATATATAAAGGTTTATCATGATATATAGCCAAACACAAAGAAGCTTCGCACATCGCAATCTCATTTTTCCCAATGGCTCTCAACACAACCTTCTTCTTCTTCATCCTTTTCCTCTGCGTTCTCTCCATAGCCCGATCTTCCGTAATACACTCTCAACTCAAGTCTCATCAAATCTGATACCTTCATAACAATCTTAGCAATTGCAATTTTTAACTAACTTTTTTTTTTTTTGGTTGTTGTTAACACAGGACGATGATTGTGTGTACACGGTGTACATCAGGACCGGGTCGGTCCTAAAAGGAGGTACGGACTCGATCATCGGAGCGAGGCTGTACGACGCGTACGGCGAGTACTTGGAGATCAGGAACCTAGAGTACTGGGGCGGACTCATGGAGCCAGGCCACAACTACTTCGAGAGGGGCAATCTGGACATTTTCAGCGGCAGAGGCGGGTGCCTTTCGGCTCCGATCTGCGCGTTGAATCTCACCTCGGACGGGTCGGGTTCCCATCACGGGTGGTACGTTAATTACGTGGAGGTGACGACGACTGGGGTCCACACCACCTGCGCTCAGCAGTTGTTCACCGTGGAGCAGTGGCTCGCACTCGATACGGCGCCGTACGAGCTCACCGCCATTAGGAATTACTGTCCGTACGATGATTCGGAGAAGAATCGTCGTGGTCAGCTTAAATCTAGTGCGTAATAAAACGAAGTATTGTTGTTGGTGATGTTAAAGGTTAATTAGGTTTTATTAAGAGTTGTAATTTGCTATGTTATTTCTGCTAATTAATAATTATTGCTATTTAATGTGGAGTTTGATGAAGATGAATGATATATGAGTTTTAAGATTTGTTGGATCTGGGTTGTTTGTCGCTGAGAACGGATCTATTTATTAGAATCAGACAAATTTACAACTTTGTCGTCACGGTCTTTAATATTGGTATGTTCTGGATATTTAATGTGAGCGGTTTTTAATTAAGGAACGGTGCCTTAATTTAATCTAATGGTAATGGGTGCTTAAAGCATTTTATTTTCATTATTTGGTATGTCAGATTCCAACAGGCTCTGTCTAAAGCTCTGGTTTCTTTTAAAATAAAAAATAAAAAATGTCGGATCTGATCACATGGAAAGAATTTGGTTCGATTAATTATCATCTTGTGGGTTCTAGATATAACCACTAGTAAAATTTATGATAGTTGAATAAAAAATTTGAGCTTCAATTTTTATCTATACTAAAAATTGATTGGTATTTTGGTCTAATGATATAGAGTTATTATCAAGAGCAGAAGTCATATGTTAAAACTCTCTCAACAAAAATTTATTATCATCTTAAAAATAATCAATTTTCTTTTACACAATAATTGAAATAATCAATTTTTCATTATGAATTTGTTAGTTATTTTTTAAGATAAATCTATTTGATTGATTATTATATGAAATGAAATGTGTAGTGGGTAAAAATTAATACTATGCAATTTATTTCTTATTTGTAGGAACTACAAACAAGACCTATGAGTTGGCCCAACAAAACTAATTATAAAAGGGATAAACAGGATGATTGCTATATCCTAATTCCTAAAGTCATTACAAGAGGAAACACTTCAACCTTTCCAGCCTTTAAGAGCTGAAATAGATGTCAAACCCTTGAGGAATATTCGAGGATCCAGTGGGATGACTCCAATCCAATATGCTCTGTATCTCTCTTTTTCTGTTTTCTCCTTTCTCCCTAAACAATCGGCCATGTCTGGTTTCTCTGAAAACGGGATGTTTTCTGTTTTCATTTGGCATAGGCCCCACCAATGAAAGCCGTGTTTGGTTCTGTCAAAATTCATTTTCCCAGTTCAAAAAATCACTTGCATTATTTGGCACTAGTTTTCTGGTCTAGTTTTGTTTTTGTTTTTGTTTTTTTCCTTTTCTTTAATCTTCTAATTAAAAATTCATCATCATACCCACACCAATGAGTTCTAGCTGGGTGAGGACAAAAAATGGAGAAAACCCAAGATATTGAAACAGAAAATAGAAAAGTTAAGGCCTATTTGGTAGGTGGATTTTTGTTTTTTTTTCTTAAAATAGTGTGAAAGTAGTTATCAAAAAATTGAATTTGAAACTAATTTTTAAGGGACAATTTTCACATTATATGGCTCCCACTTTTAAGAGCTGTAGGGAGTGCTTTTAGCATTAGATGATATTGGGCCTTTTTAGAAGGCCGGCCCAATCCCTACTAGGAGAGCAAGTTCCTAAGCCCAATAAGTTGAAGTTGGACCTTGGGGGAATAATCATGTGCCCACTAGCTAAAGTCTATTAGATGCAGCTCCTTGGGTGTTCAGTGAGGATCTTGGCACCCTCGAAGTATTCGGGGAATAGCATGGAGTCATAGAGAAATGTCCAAGGACCTAAAGGAAGATTTCTTGTTAAAGCAATAGTCACTTCTGCATTAATTAAACCCACCTGCTTGATACAGTTGCATTTATTGTTAAATGAGCGGCCTGAATAGTACTTTAAGCTCCAAAAGTCCATCTTTACTATGAATGGCAATGAGTTGGGTTTGTGAAGGGTTTCTTTATGCCCAAACCCAACCCACAGGCCTGACTCCAAAACCCGAACCTACCCCATTTAATAAACGGGTTTTTTTAACCCTAAACTCGTCCCGTCGGGCCCTACCCAGCCATGCCACCTTAGGCCCAATCTGTGGCCTAAACCATGGCCCAATAAAAAAAAATTGTCTAAATCTTTATGACATGTAGAACAAAAACCATCACAAGAACAATGCAAAACAAAGTAAAAAGCACAAAGATTCATCTTGATAATACAAATCAGAGTCTATGACCATAAATACAGATCAGATTTTTCATAAAAAAAAAAAAATATAGAACAGATCAGATCAGAGTCAAAGCATACCACTATTTCAACCCCTCCAAAACTCTAAAAACAAAACCATGAAAAACCCCAACAGATCAGAGTTTAAGACCATAACTACAGATCAAATCTTTCATAAATAAAAAAATACAGATCACATTAGAGTCTTAGACAACCACTATTTCAACCCCACCAAAACTCCAAAAATAGAACCACGAAAAACCAACAAAAATCCCCCCTTTTCCAATCAAGGCGAGGTGAGAGAGGTAGGGGAAGGAGCGGCGTCTGCGGCGAGGTGGAAGAGTGAGTGGCGTGGTGAGGGAGGCAGGGAGGAGCTAGCGATCTCTACAGTGAGGTGGATGAATGAGCGGCTTGGTAAGGGAAGCAAGGACCGACGAGACCGGTGAGGTGGAGGAGGGACTGGCGGCAGCAAGTGAGAGAAAGGGTGAGGGAGAGGGAGGGGTGGTTGAGAGTGAAGGAGAGGAAAGGCGGCTAAGAGGTGAGGAATTAGCGTTAGGGTGAGAGAGTAGTATTTATACCTAGGTTTTTAAAATTTTTAATAATATTATATATATAGGTCATGTTCAGGTTGGGTATGCATAATACTCAAATCTGACCCGAATCAGCCCCATTTGCTTCATAGGTCGGGTACCCACGAGTCGGGGTTTTTTTGCCATTCCTAATCTTTACCATGAAAGGAGGGAAAATGTGTCTGATAGGACAAGTATCTTACCAACTATATGATGACAACATATTTCAAGAAAGAGGGCAAGAGAGGAATATAAAGAGAGGCTGAACATACATTATTTGGGGTGGAGAAAATTATGGAGAGCGAAATTGCAGAGTGAATGTACACTTGTTCTTGGATGTTAGTATCCTGGGCAAGCTTCTTCTTATGTTCATAGTTTTATACAAGATCCATACTTTTGATATCTACTTCTTGTTCAAATCTCCCATTGTGGATCAATCATTCCTTAACCAACATAAATTAGTTGTGACATTAGAAAGCATTTTTACTTAAGCAGCCGTTTGTGGGATTCTGTTTTTGACCCCCACAAGAACAATTTTCAAAATACTGAAAATATATATATATATATATATATATATATATGTTTGGAAGATCATTTTATATTTTCGAGGAAAAAGTCATTTTGAGACAAAAATTAGCTGGTAGATTACATATTAAAATAAAACTAACGTTAAAATAAAACACCAATGAATTAAGTAACTAAAAAAAAAACCAATGGCAGTAAAAGATATATTAAAAAAAATATAAAAAAAATTCGACACTACCAATACAACAAACCTATTCGTGCTTTCTCTCTTCCACTCAATTAGTACAAATCTGTTGTTTTCAAAAAAATTTGGATAATGATAAGCTTCGTTGTAAATTTTTTATGATAATGATAAGCTCCTAAATTGTAGAAACTAAACCTTTTCTGCAAATCTGTGGGATTCATTGTTTTCAATTTATTTACAAATTACAACTATATCATCAAAATTATTTTATGTATTCTTAAAAACACCCTCAGCTGTTTTCAAAATCTCATTTTAAACAATGAAATAAGAAAACCATTTTTTAAAAAATGTATTTAGAAAATACCAACTAAACTATAAATTTAAATGGGAAATCCATATTTTTGGTTTTAAGAACAAAAAACTATATAAATATAGCCACCAAACAGCCCTAAAGTAGAAACCAAAGCCTTTAGAGAATGATTCCATTTGTGGGTATGACTCACTTCACTCTCTACTTAGCTCTGTTTGTTTTAATGAAAAATCTAGTATAAAGATAGTTTTATTTATTTCTAGTATTTGGTAATAAAAATAAAAATTAGTCAAAAAAAAAAACTATTTTTAGTCAACAAAAAATGTATGACTTATTTTTAGAGATTATTTTCTATTAATTTAAAAAAAAAAAAAAAAAAAAAAAAACAGCTCTATCTCACAACAAGCTAAATAAGGGAAGTTAAAAAATTGTTTTTCAATTCATTTAAGGTTGTTACCAAATATAGGAAAATGAGATAATTTTATGGAAAACAATTCTTGAAAAACTGGATATGTTTGGTAACTGTTTTTCCCGTTATTTTCTGTTTCCAAAAATAATTTTCTATTTTTAAGACTAAAAAACTTGTTTAGCAACCCAAAATGGACAGAAAACAAAAACTGTTCTCAAAACTCAATTTGTGAAGAAAATTGAAAATATGTAAAACAAAAAATTTCAGTTTTTAATTTTCAAAAGTCAATGGAAACACTCGTTTAATTTAATAAATTTTTCTCATTTAATGAGTTAGTATTAGAGTTCAAATCCTAGTAACAACATATTTTAGTATTTTTTTTTAACTATCTTTTTAATTTCAACTAATCAAACATGTTTTTTATTTCAAAAATACAAGAAAATTGTTTTTTCATTATATTTCCTAAAATAATTTTTTTTTTAAATAGAAAACAAAAACTGTTATTAAACATAACCTTATTGACAATTAACTCATTTTTCAGAAAACATTTTTGCCTAAATAAATAGAGCGCGCAAATCTCAAGCCTGACTTCTTCCAAGTTATTTTCTTTGTCCTTTATCAACTAGTGCTATATATATATATAGTGTCATTGATGCGACAGGTTTTAATCAAGGTTGATAGCCTTGTTTATTTTGTGAATCAATAGCCATGTGAATTCAATTGGAGTAAGGATTTGATTCCTTTGCAATGAAGATGGTTCCAATAATAAGATTACATGGGCAGCAAAATTTTCCAAATTCAGCACAACGACTAGAAGAAACCGTAGTTATACTTGCAAAAAATTTTCTGATTCAACACCTTGTGAACATCTTCTTCTTCTTCTTCTTCTTCTTCTTCTTCTTCTTCTTCTTCTTCTTTTTTTTTATTTTTTTTTATTTTTCTTCTGGGTAAATGAGGGGGATAGAACCCCTAAGCTATAGGCATGCCACTAGGCTACAAGGCCCAGTGGCCTTTTTTTTCTTATTCATTTTATTTTTTCAGGAAACCCACATATATAAAGTTAATGAGAAATATTAGGTTTACAACATTTTTATAAGAAATCCTAAGGGATGTGTTGTTCTTTCTCCAAAAAAAAAAAAAAATGAAAAAGTGATATATTGTTATTAACTGTTAGTCTATTATTAGTGGGCAAAAAAGTAATTTCATTAGTAAATTCAAATTGAAACCAGTAACAACTTATTATTTAAAATTTTTATTGTAAAACTATTGTAAACGTATTATTTTTCAAAACTGATACTTCTCTATCTTCTTCCTAATCGTCACAAACTCTCACTATTGTTATTGATAAATCCCAATAAGCAATAAATAAACAAAATTTACATACAAACAAGGGGAAAAAAATAGATGAATTCCAAACCATATATTCCGACATGCTAATAAGAACAGTTCCACAGTTCCAAACACCACTCTATGGAGTACAAAGCTAAATGAGCTGTATTGTGACAAAGAAAAAAAAATCAAGAATCATTTAGGTCCTTTCCACAAGAACTTGAAATTTTCAATCAAATTCTGAGATTAAAAAAAGATTACACGCATTTGAACTATACACAAACAAATTGAGAAAAAAGTATACCTATTAGGCCTATTACATCTTGCTCTAAAAGAAAAAAAAAATTGTGCCATTCACATTCCATCTCTAAAACTCTCTCTCTCTCTCTCTCTCTCTCTCTCTCTCTCTCTCTCAATACAGGGCGATGGCCGAGTCAGATGCGCCATTCATTGTGCCATTCACGTCTTCACCACGTTGTCTCTTGAGCTGTACCTGGGCATCCAACAAGGCTTGCTTTACATGCTCGTCTCCTGGACTTTCCTTTAATAACACCTCGTAGTCTTGTATTGAAGCTTCCCATTTTCCCAACTATATATTTAACATCCAAACAAATTTTTAATTATTCACTGCCTAAGAACATTGCCAAACAACTAAAATTTTTCAGTTCTCAATTTCATGGATCAAAATCAAACTAAGTTACCTCTATTTTGAAATGGATTCATATAATGGTTCAAATCAAGTATTACAAATCTTAAATGTATATCTAGTACAAAATCATTTAAGATTTTAAATGACATGACACTATATGTACTACTTAATATTAAGAAATAAATGTCTAACCGTAAAATGTTACTTGAAGTGCATTATTTGATTTCTTGTATGTTGAGATGCCATTCTCATATATCAATTCAAGTAGTACAACTAGACTGAAAGTTCTGTTTATTTGAGTTACATTCCGCAATTCAGTCACTGAATTTTTAACATGGTATATAGTCTGCAAAGGAATAATAAAGAGTAACTTTAGTCACCTTGGCATTACAATCGGCTCTTCTTAGTCTGGCCTTGCTGTAAGAGGGTCTCAAGTTGAGGGCGACAGTGCAATCCTCCACTGCTTTCTCAAATTGGCCAAGTTTGGACCGAGAAGCAGCTCGGTTACACAATAACACTGAATTGTATGGGTCATTCTCGAGTCCCTCCCCGTATGCAACACATGCCTCGGAGAATCTTGATGCCTTGAAATGGTCATTACCTTTTGATCGAGCTGCTGAAATAGCACGAGCCTTCCTCATCGCCATGTTTGCTTCCCTATTGTTTGAGTCAAGACGAGCTGCTCGTTGAGCTGACTCCAATGCATCATCAAATCTGTTATGCCATTGCACACCAACAGTTTTCTTATTTGCCTAATAAAAGAACATGTGAGGTTGTGCTTCATAACAACTTGTGCTTCAACTAGGCATACTTAAATTTGATAGACAAAAATCGTGATCAATCAGGAGTAGACCGTTAGAATAATGATTAAACTCAATGTTTCTTAGGTGTGGGTTACTTGCCAAGAAGAAAAGGGAACATTTTCATGTTTTGCCAGAACATTTGCTTTGAAATCCAAGTGTGTGACACTAGACACCAGGGCTATGATTTTAATTAACCATATAGAACACACTAACCTGCCAGCTGCCAAGTCAACCTGAGCACGTATAGCTAACAAATTTGCACTACCAATAGGCCCAAGGAATTTAGTACATGAGTCAAGTTCAAAATTTGGACCCTTTGACATTGTTTCATCTGCATCTTGATGTTTACGGAGCTTCAACAGGGCCTCAGCTTGCAGAGCAAATATCTTTTCAAAGCAACAACCAGGGCAATGAGTCACATATGCACACTCACAAAGGTTGACAGATTCATATAAAGTGCAAACTTTAATAGGAGACCAATTCTATTACTTATGGCTTACCTGTGGTGCTGAATCTGCACCTGCAGAAATAACGTATGCCGCTTCCTTAATCAGGGTGTTCCAATCTCGTAATTTGCGAGCCTCAGTGCACTTTTTGAGATGGACCTGAATCGATTTCACTTTGGCTATGTCATCAGGGTCCGCCTCTGGTCCTGCATGTTTAAAATGATACAATGCCTTCTCTGCTTCCCCTAATCTGTATGCAGAAATATATTCTCAAAATTATAAGAATGATTATGTCTGACAGGAATAAAAGGCACAGACTAGCAGAGAGAAATTATTCTAGGGAAGTACATAGGATTGTTCATATTGTCTAGGAATAAATAGTTTTAATTCCTTACCTTAAATATAATGTTGCCAAACGATGATGAGCTCTATGATAATGAGGTTCGATTTGAATAGCTGCCCTGCACTCAAAAACTGCTTCAAGAAGCCTACCAAGAGCGGCTAATGCAGCACTTTTGTTGCTTCTATATGAAGCCTTATTGGGGTCAATGGAAATTGCTGCATCATACAAGGCCAGGGCTTCAGCAAATCTTCCATTCTTGTAATCCTCATTGCCCATAATCTTCAATGTCTCAGGATCCATTCTAGTTGAGAGAGCTCGGCACAAGGAATTTTCTAGACTGGGTTTTCCTTCTCCATAAGTACTTGTTACCACATTTCCCCTTACCCCATTTGAGTAATTTGAGTTATTTCCTTTTGGCATTGGAATTTCTTCTCTTGCAGCCTTAGTAGGATGATTAACAACATTATATGAATTCACATTTCCTCCTCCTGGCTGCCTTAAGTTACCTAAATTGCCGAAAAGCATTACATTTCCAGATGATGCACGAACAAGATTATTACCTCCCTTTGCCTTTTGATGATCCACAATCATACTTTCTAGCTCACCAGAAATTCCAATGGCTTCCCTCGGCACCCTTCTGCCTTGGTTAACATATCCTTGATTCGGAGCTATCTTTGTTGAGCCTGTGCCTGATGAGGGCACAATTGCAGCCTGATTGGAGGGTCCTCTACCTTGGATTTGATTATATACAGGAGGTGCCCTTTGAGGATTTTGCGTAGGTCTAGCCACAGGTATAGTTGTAGGCTCTGGCGTATTAGATGGGATCTCAATGAATGAGCTTTCGTCAGAGTCACTTCGCCGCCTTCTTGAATTTGGAGTGCTTGGTGTCTTGACAAATTCAGGACCATTCCCTGAGGGAAGAGAACCGGTAGAGGTAGCTCTTCTTGGCCAAAAACCACGTCTACCGAATACTGCATTTAAGAGGCCACAACCTGATTTCTTTTCCCCCGAGTCATCCATTTCTGTCATGATTCCCTCGCAATTCAGTACCCTATACAATTCTTGTTGATGAGTGCAGTTTGTTGTATTGTATATATGATAAAAGGAGAATGATTGTATGTTATCTTGCCAACAATGTGAACAACATTGTTGTTGTGTTACAAATTGATAACTAGATACAAAATTAATAGCATTCAAAAATAACAAAGAAAATCAGATCTAACTAAATAATTCTTGTTGGAGAACATAAGGGGAAAAAAAAATGTGTAAGTGGGGTTTGCAATAGGCCTACCCTCAGCAGATGATCAGTATGATGGCTTCCTGGAGTGGCTGCCAGAAACCAATTTGTTTTTGTTTTCTTTGTCATTCAATTAGAGAGACAATGAAACTAGATGACATGATTTGTGGATGAAAATTTCAGGAAAAAAGAAAGAATGATTTACAGCTTTGATGTTTTATTAGAAATGAAACAGTTGACCTTCATCAATCTTTTTTTCCATTTTTTTTTTCTTTCCTTTGTGGTGGAAAAGGGAAACCAAGAGACCCGGTCTTGTATTAAATGAGGATCTCTAGATTTTTAGAAATAAAAGGAATTTGGCCTTATCATGCACCTTAATTGACCTTGGGGTTTTGTTTTGTTTTGTTTTTTTTTTATTGTATTCATTCATTCACAGCTAGGACAGAGAGACAGAAAGAAAGAGGAGGGCACGTTGGAGTGTGTTTTAGCGACTCACGTTAGAGGCCAGCTATGATATATCAATGAAAAAACCAAAAAACAGACCTATTGTACTCTTTTCTATGGGCAACAATATGCATAGTTTTGAATCTTGGATTTTTTTTTTTTTCAAAAAATCAAGTAGTGTCAATCAAATTACAATGCTGGATTGCCCAAACTAGCATGGCAAGTGACATAACCCTCAATTTTTCATTCGTTTGGAAACAACTTATTTAGCTGAAACTGAAAACTTTTCGCTAAAAGTACTGTAAATAAAACTAAAAGTTAGCTAAAATAGTACAATGAGACCCATTAATATTACCAAAAAATGAAATGAGATCCATAAATAGTAGTAAAAATAAACTAAATACTAAAATAAGCTGCCCAATATAAGTTATCTCAAACACAACCGAAATGGCCATTTTTAAGATTGATACTTAGACATGTGCTTACCCCTTGGTAAAAAGTTGGACATACGTCTATAACTTCATTAATTGGGCAGATTATAATAGGAATGATAACTTTCACTATTGGGAATGAAATGTAGTGTTGTTATGATCTTAGTGTCCTACATAGGTTAAGTATAAGGTTAAATATAAGCTTAGCCATGTCTTTATAAGCTCTTTGGCACTCTGCCTTTGCAAGCTGGTTTTCAAAGGTGGGTTCTACCAATGGATTTGTAACATTTGGTATCAAAGCCAATAACTGATAGATGAGTGTAGCCACTAAAAGAGAAAGAGCTGACTCGATGCCACTGAAAGAAAAAGGGTTACCATCGAGTCTGTATAAGCTTAACCATGTGTTTGTAAGCTCTTAGGCACCCTCCCCTTACAAGCTGATTTTCAATGGTGAGTTCTAACCATGGGTTTGTAACAAGTGTAATGGAATAACTAAATTATTGATAGGTTTAGTTGTGAGTTGTAATATAAAAATAAAAATTAAGATTTATTTTAGGAAATATTTTACTCATACAATTATATTTTCTTAAAAATAATATATTTTTTAAAAATTTTGAGATAAAGATTAGTTATTTTTTGTTATTATTATGTGTATATAGAAAGTTTGTTTATTTAGAAAAATATTAATTTTAGAAATATTAATTTTAGAAATTATTACAAAAATAGCTATTAAAAGCCTTTTAGAGAAGAATAGTTATTCTTCATTTTAAAAAATAGCTATTCATAAGAAATTATTATTTCCTATAATAAAAACATAACCAAATTAAAGAGTAGCTATAACATTATAATATCAATTATAAAAGATGAACTTATGGATCAAATGGTAAACAGTTTCCGATGGATATGAAAATTGGCATGTCTTTCATATCCTACCATTCAAAAAAGGGTGGTGTAACATGTTAGAGTTATACCAGGTGTAAGGAGTAGCTATAACATTATAATATCAATTACAGTCTACCAAACATGTCTTTCATATCCTACCATTCAAAAAAAAGGGGGTGTTGAGGCACAAGTAGGGGTGTCAAAATCATCTCAAACCCACCCAAAACTTATTTGAGTCAAATGAGTTTAGACCCAATTATTGTAAGTGTTAATTGGGCCTTGACTAGGTTACCCATTACATACCCAACAAATCACCAATTTAATACCCAACTCATTTAAAGATAAAAGTAGAAGACTAAGGGCTTGTTTGGTTTGTAAATTGCGATCACTCAATTTTCATCGCTCAATTTTCATCACTCATCACTCATCATTTAAAATATCTCATTTTCCCAAACACCACTATCACTTAGTTCCCGTTGCTTTGTTTCAAAAAAAAAAAAAAAACTAAAAAGTCCTTCTTTGCGATTGGGCTTTGTTTCCAAAAAAAACAAAAAAAAAAACAAAAGTCAAATATTGCGGCTGATAATTACGAAAATGCCAATGGAAACCGAAAACTCCTAAAATGTGTTTTCAGTTTCCATAACTCATCACTCAAAAATCAGAGAATTGAGTGATGGAAACAATAACTAGAAATCAAGCCAAACAATCATCCATCTATGGGACCCACTTGTTTTGGATGATGGATCATGAAAACGTCATTCAATCCAAACAAGCTCTAAATCTCTCTCTTGGAGTCTTCATTTGAAATTAGGGGTTAGGGTTTCTCTCTTTTCCTCTCTCTCTCTCTTTCTCCAATTTGGATTAGGGTTTCTCCACAATTCTCTCTCATGGTGGTTCACACTAGGTTTAGAGTGTGAGGCCGAGAAAGAAAATAAGAGAGAGCTTTGGGTTTGGATACCACCGCCAGTGGCAAGTGGCATTAATGGAGTTTAAAGAGTGAGATTTAGTCATGGAAGCTAAGGGGGAGAGAGAGAGAGATGATCTAATCCTTCATTTTTTTTAATTAATGTCATGTCATAGCTTATGCGGAAGTCCATGTGGCATAAAAATAATTTTTAAATTTGGTCATTAGTTACGTCAGTATTTTTCATCCATCAAAGACCATTTTGGCACAATATCAAAGAGTTATGGACTAAATTGATACATTTAACATATTAGAAACCAATTTAACACATAATATAAAGGTTATGGACCAAATAGGTAATTCATTTTTTTAGACCAAACCAATTAAGTCTATTAATAGTTTTTTTTAGATCAAACCAATTAAGCCAGATTGCAAAAGTTTTTTTTTTCTAAGGAGGAGATTGCAAAAGTAAATTATGATAGGATGCCAAAATCCAAAACTAATAAAAATTGAATTTAGTATTATAAATAGAGTAATGATAGGGATATAACAAAAAATCACAACAATTTCACAACATTCATAAATTAGAATCTCATATTATTTATAACAAAAATTAATTGAAAATTGTGGTGGGCCCCATGTGTGAGTTTTTTTTTTTTTTTTTTTTAGGGCAACATAACGAATTTTAATTAAGGTAAACCAACAATATCTGCTAGGCCCCATGTGTGAGTTCACATGCTAATTTAAGAATGTTGTAAAATTTTTGTGGACCTTGTGGCTTTTTATTGTATTCATAGCATTACTCAAATAAATATGTGAAACTTGGATTAAAAACAAAAAAAACAAAATAGTAAGAAAACCGGATTTCAAATCTTATATTTAATGTACTAGTTTACATTTTTTTTTTTGGAGAAAGTAGTAGTTTACATTAAAAAAACTATGACAATTGTGGGGGGTAAAAGCGTCAAAACACCACATGGGCCTAGGGCCTAGGGCCTGGTCCGAGGACGTGGACTCCGCTAAAGGGGCCGTGAGTCGGGAATAGGGCCTCCTAAAACTGGGGCCTAAAGGCTCGCCGACTAGATCGCCAGCCTGTTGGATGAGGGTCCGAGGAGAAGGTCTCCTTGGGCATAAGGGTCAGGGACTGAAGGGGGTAGCACGACGTCCAGGGAAGAGCTCCTAAAGCTCGGCGAGTCATCCCAAACCTTAATGAGACGCCGAGGAGGGAGACAAGGGAGACGTGCACTGCATAAAGCTGCTGCCACCGCATTAAAGGCCCTTCACCCACCCGCCTGACTGCATTAATGGAGAACTGACTTCTGAGGGGACGGTGGACAGCCTTATAGGCATTAGGGAGCGTTTTCAGGGAAAAGACAGATGGGAACCAAGAATAGGAAGTATAAATAGAGAAGGGTGGACCAAAGGAAGGGGATACGGATTTTTCTCAAAAGGAAAGAAGACTCTCTCTCTCTCAAAAAACAGAAGGAAAGCCTGGACATAGGCTCCTCGGCCCACGTCCGAGGAGAGGCAGAACTGCTCCCCCAACTCCTAGCACGCCAGCAACGGACTTGACCCTTACCCCATAGCTTTCCAGGGCCCCAGGAAGTCTAGGCCTTAAGCCCATTCTCTACAAATTCTATTGTGTAGGCCACTTGGGCCGGCCCGGTCACGCATTTGGGCCCCAGGCCAACTTTGTGTCCTTACAACAATGACGATTAAAAACTTACGAATTTAAATTGTAAGTTCAAATAAAGACGTTATTAAAATTAAATTACATAAAAAATAGGATTAAAATCTCAAATGTAGTTAAAGTTAAAAATAAAATAAAAATAATATAGCGAATGAGAGGAGGGGGTCTACAAGCATCTATAGCACTTGGGACTAGTGGAGTAAACAGTTGCTTTGGTTTTTTTTTTTGGTTTTTTCTTTTTAATGATTGAACAATCTGATAGTTAATGTAAACATCATAATATATTAAAATCAAAGCATAATTAGAATTCAAAATGAAATTCAAATTAGATTTCAATTGTAGGTTAATTTTGCACAAACTATTCATTTTAATTTTCATAATTTTAATGTCAAGTGACTCATTCATAATACTTAACTAGTTGCTAGCTTACGCGATATGTGACACAATTACAATTTTTTGTATCGATGCATATATATTTTTTAATTTTTGTTTAGTAAAAGTAATTTGGTGATTCTTCCAACCACACAATAGAATCATCAACATAAAGAGCATGCTTTGTACAACTTGTATTGTCATGTTAACTATACTATTTTGAGTGTTTGTATGAATAAATATATATATATATATATAATCATTCTTGTTAAAGAATGAAGAGGACAATAAATTTATTTATAAATTAATTTCTGCAATGGTATGTTAAATAACTTATACATTGCAAGATGAGCTTCACATGTCAATATAAAAAAGTTTTTATGTGCTCAAGCGAATCATTTAAAAGCCTAAGAGAAAAAAAATTATAGCAATCTCCTAATTTCTATCTAACATAGAATTTGTCTTAAAATTCAAATTATATCATATCAAAACTCTAAAATTGTGTAAATTCACTCAAAAATTAATATACTAATATAAGCTAAGGGGGAAAAAAGAACATAAAAAAGATAAATCAACAGATCATTAAATTAAACAAGTAAAAATAATAATAATAATAATAATAATATTACTTTTTGTCATCTATATTTTTTAATAAATTCTAATATAGAATAGGTACACTATTGTCAGTTTTTTTAAGACCTTCTCACCTCTCCCTGTGTGTGTTAAAAATACTTATTATTCTAAAAAAAAAAAAAAAAAGGTACTCTCAAACTGAACCGGTCTATTCCAATTCTTAAATAAGTGCATTGAAATGGACACAAGTGGACCATATGGACTAAAGTAGACCGAACGGACCAAAATTAACCAAAGTGGACTGAAGTAGACCGAAATGAACTGAATTGGACTAAAATAGACTGAAGTGGAGCAAAGTGTACCAAATTGGACTGAAGTAGACGAAAATGAACTGAATTAGACCGAAGTGAACGGAATTGGATTGTAGTGTACCAAATGGACATAATAGATTGAGCTGGACTAAAATGGACTAAAGTAAATTGAATCATTGGCCACATCAACATTTTTTTTTTCTAATTTTTTTTATAATATTAAATATATTAACCAATTGATGTTATACATTCATCTTGTTTGGTTTTTTTCCCTAACAACATCTTGGATGATTTAATATTATCAAAAAATGAGAGGAACAAATAATAAAAAAATGGTGACGTAGACAATGATGTGGCTCAACAAGAGTGTGACAACATTCAATATATGAATCGATTGACTTTACACATTCATTTTGGATGGTTTTTTCCCCTAATATTAGTTTAACATATTTAATATTATAAAAAAAAATTAGAGGAATAAATCAATAAAAATGGTAACATAGTCAATGATATGGCTTAACAGGAGCATGATTACATCAAATGTTATGCTTCAACTTTTAGATATTACTAGCAGGTTGCCCACACGATGCACAGATAATGCTATAAGCTTTTACCTAAGATTGTTTTGGAAAATATTGTATATGTATTATAACACAAACGGTGGATATTTTCATTGCTAAAATCACCTACATAATAGCTGAAACTTCAGAGCAAGTAGACATATTTTGTTCCCTACCATTAGTTGATCATGAACCCAATAAACTATAAGTGTATTTTGTACATCTTAGACTCATTGAACCTATCACTTTTCATATGAAATTTCTAACTTAGGCATTGATCTCACAAGCATTATCGATAATATTTTAACTATATATAGCAGTATCAAGGTTGTATAGTGTGTCATGTCTAGGCAAAGCACTTAGCCCATTATCAATCTCTTTGGCTATGCAAAACATGGGTTTTTCTCCGACTATCAGAAGAAATGACCTAATTTTATGGTGGTTTTGGACATTCGATCGAAAGATGTAAGGACTTTGTCTTTCATTAAATGGGCATCGAGACTCTCTCTCATAGAAGTCATTGAAAGATGGAGTTAAGCCTCGTTATATTAGCCTTATAATGTTGCATGTAGTTTTCGTGTTGGTTTGTGATTGTATTCCCTTATCTCATCACCATTCCCTATATATATGTGTGTGTGTGTGTGTGTGTTTCTCAAAAAAAATATTAGACTTATAATGTTAATTTAGGATGCTTTGAGTATCAGCAATTCAAATCTACATAAATATAATTCCACCTATTTTAAATTAATATAATTAGATATAATTATCCTAAAACTTGGTCCAAAAACTTGTTCTTAACCCACAATCCATCTTCAATACAGGTATGACAATAAACTAATTACTGAGTATAGTCACTCAATCCATTACTTAAATTTTAAAACAATTTATAGGAAAGCAAAAGTATAGATACAATATTTAGAAAGTTAATGTTTGATTTATGATAAAAAGAAATGGCAAAGTGCAGATAGAAGACCAAAAGAGTTTGTATTTCAAACAATTGGCAGATTTTGCTATATACCTTTCCATTACTTAAATTTTAAAACAATTTATAGGAAAGCAAAAGTATAGATACAATATTTAGAAAGTTAATGTTTGATTTATGATAAAAAGAAATGGCAAAGTGCAGATAGAAGACCAAAAGAGTTTGTATTTCAAACAATTGGCAGATTTTGCTATATACCTTTCTATAAAATTCATGCTTATAGTACTGTTGGAATAAATAGTAGTCACACTAATAAAAGTAACAATGAAAAATGAAAAGAATTGACTTATAATATATATATATATATCTCTCTCTCTCTCTCTCTCTCTCTCTCTCTCTCTCTCTCGGAAAGAATTGGAAAAAAAAAACATTAAATTGATTAAACATACATGGCAGTCACATCTAAATTGATGCACAATATCTATTCCTAATTGTCACCACAAGGATCAGCGCCCACTCAATTAGGTGATACATTCTTCAGCTTTCACAAATTCCTACGAAAGTCAAAAAAACTTAAATTAGAGAGCTTTGTCTATCAATTTTTTTTTTTTGTTTAAATATAATTAGTCAAAGAATGATAATTGAAGGTAGAAACCTATTTGAATGAGACAATTCCTCTCCCATAACCTTGAAATAATCATTTTACTATTTTCATAGTTGCAATAAATTTTTTAAAACACAAATGAATGGTTCTTCTCAGTTCTGAAAACCCATTTATCAATTAGATTTACCTTCAAAGATATAAATATTCAACAAACATGACCATCTTTTTATCTTGCCAACCCTTTTCATGGATGTGTCCATCAAACACATGAAAACATAGAGATACAATTATTGGGATAAAAGTTATCAACAAAATAGGGAGCAACGCACTTTGCTCAAAGACAATCTATTGTAAAAGATTTCCTACATATGGTGTTGTTTTAGTTTATCATAAGACATGTCTAGGCAACAAACATACATTATCATTTCCTAACAGCATCCACTGGTATTACCTACATATAATCATAAATTAAAATAAAATTGAAAAATGAAAGAAAAGAAAAAAAAATGCGATGAGAATAAATTAGAATATTAGTTCAAAGGTCAAAGTGGAATCTTTACCTTTTCCTATTGAGACTTACAGGAAATTCGGCAACAATCAAGGCCATCAAAGCCATGTGGCACATAGGATCAACGATGAACTCATGACCCTTTATGTCATGATTGATCTCTTATTTCCTTTTTGTAGTCTACAACCAACCAAATTACTTTTAAACTTTTATATGTTTGAATTATTCTAATATCACTCACACATACACACAAAAAAAAAATGTTGCAAAATGGGTATCATTTAAGATAAAGTTCATAGCTGCAGAATTCTTTTGCTTTGTTTTTTATTTTGTTCATGGTCTAATGACAAAATTATCAAGTTAAGTAAACCATAGATGTTATAGAAAAGAAAGCAAAACCAAAATAATGTTTATTTGAAGCAATTTACAATGTTACCTCTAGCATAGACCACATTTATTGTGTATAGCTACAATTTACAATATAAGCACATGAAAAATAGTTTGTTGCATTTGCATTAACTGTTGCCTACAACAAAACACTCAGCTATTTTATCAAACAATTCGCCTGCATGTAACTAAAAGGCTGTTGCACCCAAACTAAAATTATAAAGTAAAAATTAAAGAGATCAAAGTAATAAAGCTAAAATTTAAGAAACTGACAGAGAAATGGTTGTTTTTTAGAGATTATATACCCACCTTTTAGTGGAAGAATTGCCTTATGATTCAATTTGGTATTCAAAGCACAACTCCAAGAAGAAGATATAACAGTTGAAGCAAATTGGCATCAATGGAGCAAGAAAGGGCAAAGATATCTAATGAGATTTGGGTTATTATCCAAAGAAATATTACATTAATTTATTTTCTTTAGTGTCTAGCAAGCTCTAAGGGCTATATATATATATATATATATATATATATATAAAAGAAATACATTAGTTTGCATTAAATTTAAAGGGGATTTAGAGAGTTAAGAAAGAAAAAGAGGTGAACTGGATTTGCTGAAGCAATAAGTAATATGTGTCTTTTCAATTTTTAAAAGGAATTTGAAATTTATTTTTCAAGTGAAGGTGATTTGGAAGGTCAAATGCAATAATTGCTCTAATAGAACTCAAATAAAATGCCACATGGCAAGACCTCACGCTTTCCCGCATGAGGTTTCTGCTTTTATATGTACTAGTGTGTGGCTTCGTGCACATGCACGAGTATAATTAAAAATTTTAGAAGAGATTCAAATTATACATGGTATTAGTTTATACTTTTTTTTAAACCATACATTTCTAAAATAATGCGTTTTATAGTACAATTTTTATAGAACCTTATTAATAATGAATT
This sequence comes from Castanopsis chinensis, assembly GCA_032878915.1. NCBI lineage: Eukaryota > Viridiplantae > Streptophyta > Magnoliopsida > Fagales > Fagaceae > Castanopsis > Castanopsis chinensis. Next base: position 384,307 of record JAVQMG010000053.1, on the reverse strand, counting down.
CATCATAAGAAGTAACAATTATAAATTGCACACGCATATCCATTATAATTATTTTATTGAAGTAATGAGAAAAAAAAAAATTTTAACTTTGAAGGAATATTATAAAATAAAATTTGATATAAAATGTGTATTTCACAGTACAAACACCTACATGATGCTGGTAGCAGCCTCTTATATTTTCTCTTTCCTTTTCTTACAAATGTTTTGTCAATCTCAAGTCTTTTATTTTAGTAATAGTGAAATAGTGCATTTCATTTAACAATCCACAACATTTTTGTGTCTCTCTATCTCTCCCCAAGGCCTTATCTTGTTAGTTATATTAATCCTTAATATTTTTTATTTAGTTTTTAATATAACCTACCTACTATCCTCAAAACACACCTGTAGACCAAACAATAATAAGCTGTGGGAGGCTTGCGTGTAAAACACATGTAACAGTTCTTTAATTTTGCACCAATTCAAAAATTAAGTATCTAGGAACACAAAGTTATATTTAGAGTAAAGTCCTAGTAATGCGTTCAACAATGACAACAATATATATTGAAATATAGTAATGTAATACTTACAATTGACTAATTTATCCAAAGGGGATAAAAAGTAACTACACTTCACCAAAAATAACAATAATAATAAAAACAGTAGGTAAGATGTTGCAATTGGGCCTTGGCTCAAGTGGTGGAGGGATGACTGATGAGATATCAGGTAGTACTTAGCTAAAAATCTTGCTTAACAAACATATGCTGAGATGATGACCACTATTTTCCTTCCAGCATCAAATTTTTAGTTCCAAACTACCACCTAGGATTCAAAGCAAATTCAAATTAGTAAATTACAACATGCTTGACATGGGTGGAATAAGTCAGCTACAAAAGCTGGGAAACCTGCAAGCATTTATGCCACACTTACATATTAATACAAACATATCTATTTATGAGATGTTCACATTTGAAGTCATTTAATCTTACCTATAAAAGATTGAAAGTAGCAACAAAAGATATTTCAAGATATACATAACACTATTAGCTTACTGCGTCAACAAAACACATGCTCTCCGAATTGCAAACAACACAAAGTCCAGCAACACATGAAATGCCCCAACAAATTGGAAACTTTATATACATGCAGCATTAAGGTAAAGAGTAGCATCTTAAATGTGCTCTGATGTCCAAAGACGAAGGTGAATAAATAATATTAGAATAGATCAACTAAATGTTGGACAAAAGTAATCACATGTCAAGTTAATACCATCACTAAATCCAAAGCAACTGCAATATTGAACTCCACTCAGTGCCTCTCAAAGGCAAATACAAAGCAGGAACTTAAAAGTAGAAACTCATTTAAATACATGCATGTTAAGAAAAAAGAAAACTGCTTTTCAGGTTAACAAAAGCTATGTCAGTGATTAGGAAACTATCATTAGACTTGTGCTTATACCTCTAGTAATAATGTGCCCAATAAGGATATCAAATTAAACACACATAGAGAACAATGAAGGCATCATCACTCTGGGATGAAATTTGTTAAGTTGCAACTTATAAGGCATCAACTGTTTCACAACCTTCACCAAATTCATTTTGGACTTCAACTTTATGGTGTCTTCAACTTGAAGCACATAAATTCATTTAGGTGCCTTATAATTGGACCTTGTCGCAAAAGACTAATCCCTATAGCCTAGGTGTCTCCTCTACTTTCCAATGAAAATAATAGATGGACACTAAGAACTAAGAAGGCATCATCACAAACCTCTAACCTATGCTTGTTAGATTTAAATCATACTACATACATCCTAACTCTGATCAAGCAAACTTGAATGTTCATTATAAACTTAGAGAGCATTTTTACAAAAATATTTTATATAGACTATTCAATGAACTATTTAAAAAATGAACTATTTAAAAACTTGAGACCAAGAATAAAATAGCTTTCATCTAACGCTGTACATAAAATAGGTTGACAGAAAATTGCAAATCAATTTTCATATTGGTTATCTCGAAAACAGGGAACATGAATTGGCGTGTGTACTGCTTATTAGACATTGAGCTTGAGTCCAAGCAAATGAGTGTTTATATAATCAACTAAAGCGGGAAAGAACTTAGCTTTTCTAACTTGCCCACGCTTGCTCCTACTTTTTAACATAAAAGTAAATTACATAAAAATAAGATAAAAAATAAGCTGATACAAAATTGAAAAAAGGAAGAAAATCCGAAGCTAAATTGTTGGGCCTTACCAGATCTTGTATATACTGTAGGAAGAAATAAACATGTCCATGTAAGAGACCTGCAAAATGGAAATTTACAGAGTTAGGTTCTACAAAAAGAAGAAAACATTCACGTATTCTCTCAAACAATTTCCATGCATGTAATAAAAAGTTTGTTAGTTAAGTCCACCCAGCAACAACAAATTTTTTTGAGAAGGGGGTGATTGGCAGAGAGAGACAAACAAATTAAACTTTATAAAATAGAAAATAATCAAACCTTGAATTAGAAGGTGAAATCAATATGACCAAAACATGCTCCAATTGAGTTAAGATAAGTAGCTATGAGTAGGAGATAAAACGCTCCAAGCAAAATGGCATCAAAGGAGTAAAATGCTTGAGTGTGATATATAATTGGCTGAAAGGATAAGGGAAAGTGGCTGGATTGAAGGCCAAAAGACCCAATACTGAAACCAAAGCTTAGGTAACTCTTAGAAAAATAATCTTTGCCACAACCTACAAAGTAATCAACTTTGTACAAAGAACATTATAGTTTCATATTTCACAATTTAAACCCATTAAAACCGAACATCAAAAACAACAAAATCAAGACTTAAAAGTCTTTAAAAAAAAATACCAACCAAAATCTACAAAGTAATAAACTTAGTATAAAGAAAGTTATACTATCAAATTGCAAAATCCCACAATTTCACTCACACTTACCACACAAAAAAAAAAAAAAATGGGGGGTTAGGGGCCATTAAAACTGAGGCAGGATTTTCATATTGTGAAGGGTTTTCCTTGATTTTAACAAACAAAAAGGTTTAGAGCATCTTCAGCCGCTTATCTAAATTTTTATACTATTTGGACAATAAACACTGATATTTACCTACTTACTTTTTCAAATATACTTTCCAACAAATTCTCTATCTTTTTCTCCATCTCATTTAAATATTATTTTTTCATTCATTCTTTATTCTTTTTTTAACAACTACACATCTTCTAACATTTTTTTTATTCAATAGCTGATTATTATAATAGTTAAAAACATTTGAAGTGTGAATAGTAAACGCTACAGTGTTCTCTACTTGTAGAGAAGCACTGTAGCAATTCTAATATAAAAAATAGAGATAGCGAAGCTGTTGGAGTGGGTTTTTGGGGTGTTTTCTCTCTAAAATTGGCTTTAAAGAAGCCATTGGAGATGCTCTTATGAATCCAAATTCCTAAATTGACAACAAACTATAATGGAAAAGAATATTAGTAAAAGAAATTAATACCTTTGCTTTGATTAGATTAGAGACTCTAGATTGTAGAAATATTCCACTTCAATTTTGCAAAAAAAGAATTTGAACGACTTAAATCCAAAAAGAGAAGAATTCAAACAAACCGATTACCAAAATAATTTCTAAAAAATAGTCACATATCATAATTCCGATTATCTTAACCCTAATTGCTGGAACCAAAATCCAACTACAATTGTAAAAGTTGTAAACATATAATAGAACAAACTTAACTTTATATTTGGGGGAAAAAATCAGAGAAAGAATACTAACCCATAAAAATTCAAAGGGAACTCTTTTTTGTCGGCTTCATAACTCCTTCTGCTTCTTTGTCTGGAAAAATCAGAAATCAAAAAGGTCGGTTTAGCATAACTAGAAACAAAGATTTTTTAGGGGAAACAAAGATTGGAGCAGATCAAACAAAATATGCCATAGAACTAATCTAAAATAGATAAAGATTGAATAGAACATTGTTAACATGCAATTGAAAATTTTAAGAACTTAAACATTTAAAGCAACTCAAACGTTTAAAGCAATATTTTTTTTTTAAAATACCGATACCAACGCTCTTTCCGAATAGTGAACTTTCTCTCTTATTTCTCTGTCTTTGCCCTCTCCAAACCCAAATCATAATCATATATAACCCCAAATTTTAGAAAATCAAATCAAAACCTAATGTAACCCATATACCTAAATAAAGATCAATCCAACCAAATTTCTCAAAACTAATTCATATTTCATACCCAGATCTAAGAAATAATGAAAAAAAAAAAAAAAAAAAAGACCTTACCAGTGGTAGTTCTCTACAAATGTTTGTATCTTAATTCTTTTGTGCATTACCGATGCTAGTTCTGGTGGTATAGGTCTGGCAAGGGAATGGACGGTGGTGGGAAAATGATGGTGATGGCCGACCATACGAACTGTGTCTCCTTCTCATCTTTGTATCGGACGTTTTTTTTACCTCCCTCTCTATCTCTGTATCGCAAGCATAATAGTATTTTAACGGGTTTTTTTTTATTTTTTTTTAATATACTAGGAAATATTGTGTTAAGATTAAACAGTGTTAAGGTTGCAAAACAACATAATTTATCACTTTTTAACTTATAGGCATTAGGATTTTAGATGGGCATTTTTCCTACATGGCAGTACCTCCTTAATTGTAGGAAAAGACTTTTGCTATTATATAGTATATGTTATAATAAAATATATAAATATATATATATGTTAATTTAAAAGAAATACATTAGTTTGCATTAAATTTAAAGAGAAGCTGAAGAGTTAAGAAAGAGGAAGAGGAAAAGGTGAATTGGATTTTGCTAAAGTGATAAGTAATATGTGTCTTTTCAATGTTTAAAATGGCGTTGGAATTTGTATTTCAAGTGAAGGTAATTGGAAGGTCAAATGCAATGATTGCTCTAATAGAGTTCAAATAAAGCGCCATATGGCAGGACCTCATGCTTTTCTGTATGAAGTCTCTACTTTTATATATAAAAATAAAAGTAATACATTAGTTTGCATTAAATTTAAAGGAGAACTTAAGTGTTAAGAAAGAGGAAGAGGTGAACTAGATTTTGTTGAAGCATTACGTAATGTGTGTCTTTTCAATTTCTAAAAGGACGTTGGAATTTATTTTTCAAGTGAAGGTGATTGGAATGTCAAATGCAAAAAGTGCTCTAATAGAGCTCAAATAGAGCGCCACATGACAGGATCTCGTACTTTCCCACATGAGGACTCTGCTTTTATATATATTTCTATATAGTATTATATTTATATATATATATATATATTGATTATATAAATGCCAATAACTAATGTGATAACCTCATCATTATTATTATTAAATATTTGTGTGGAGAAACATAGGTTACAACCTAGTTTGCGTTGATTTTTCACATTGAAGCTCCGTTTGGTTTGTGATTGCATCTGGGGCCTTCTTTCTTTTTTAAGTCCAACGCCTGTTGCACTGTTCATGGGACATGAATAGTGCAATCAGGCCAATGAACAGTAACCAAAATATATTTTTTTATTGTTTTCAATTTTTGGCAAAATAAGCGGTATACAAACGCACACTGAGTGCTTTAAATAATTGTATTGCAATTTTAGATGGAATGCCTTTCTTAACAAATTGGACATTTCACATTAGCTACAGTTAGGGCTTTGCATTTGGGGAAAGCAAGAAGTCCATTTTATAGTTCAAGCCTTCAAGATATTCATATGGATCAATCCCATTAAGGTCTCATAAGTTTTGGGTTTGATTTCTCATGAGCATCATTTATGGTAGCTAAGGGTTTGTTTGGGTAAGCGTTGTCATTGGGCAAACACACGTTTTAAGAAAGACAATTAGACAAGCAAAAAACTCAACTTGTTCCCTGAAAGAAAGAGAAAGACAATTAGATTTTAGAGTCGATTTTGTTTTACCTCCATGGTAAAATTTCATTGATCTCACAACTTGAGTTGAACCTTGGACTTGACATTGTGCTTGATTTTTGCTAAGACCCAACCTAACAAATTTTTTAACGTCACACTCAAAATGAGAATTTTAGTGTCTACAAAAGTATATTCTTCCAACCTTTTGGTTTTTTTTTTTTTTTTTTTGAGATAATTTGGAATAAAATAAGCCTTTTTTCCCCTTAAGGAGGAAATATTTTTGAACAATTGACAAAGGATCATATTCTTGTTCATATTCTAATTCATTGCAAAAAAGTTGTCCATTTGATTTTACTGACTACTAAGTATTTTATGACTGCATATATTAAAATGATTGGTTGATCATTTGCTCCTAAAATTGGGTTTTGTTTTGTTCAAATTCTTACTGGCCTTAAAATTTCCTCTAATAACTTGTTTTAGATGATAATCCCACCATTCTATTAACATTCCTGTTGAGCTTGCTACTATCATATCAACAATTTGGGTACCGTTTCGTATGGGTCTTTCAGAAGTGTTGTTTGTTGTTTAAATGCCCAAACATGTGTGCCCCACACTAAGTTTTGTATTTGGTAAGGTGTATTGTTCAAATGGTGTTTGAGTTATGTTACCATTTGATTGAAATACATTGGGCCCACCTGAAGTGACTACACCTCAACTCTCTTCTCTCCCATGTCATCTATCCGTTCTAAGTCTCTACCCTCTCATCCTTCGCAGAGCTCACTTCTCCTCTCCCTCTTGCATAACGACAGTTCCATCACCATTGAGTAGCTCCCTCCATTAACCCTTCATTAATCCCACACACCAACTCGAATCCCTCATTACTCATCCCAACGGCCATTCGAGAGCATTCATAAATCCATTATGAACCAAAGTTACAAAACCCTAAATTCACCAAAATTAATCCCAAATTTGTACGGCCTGATTCATCTCCCCAACCACTATATTTACTCGAATAGTCCAGCCATGCCTTTAATCACTGTTTTGCACAAGATTTTTTTAAACAACTATTATACTTTATCTCAAATCAATTTAAGTGCTCTTGCACAGCGCATCTACCAATAACTGAGTATATTATGAAGTTTGCAAACAAAACGTCTTTCTCCTTAATCATTTCACCATATTCATCCTCCTCTAACGCAGTTCCTTCACCTACGATAAGTGTTTAATTTTGCTGTTCAATTCAATGTTCAATTTTGTTGTTGCATTTTTCCTTAGTTACTATTGAACAATCCTTCACTCATGGTGTTCATATTTCTTCACAATTGTTGTTGATTTTTGCTCTTGATTTTGGACACAATTGTCCTCCCTGCCTATCTAACTAAAGATAAGTATGGTTTGGAAAATGGGCTTTTTGAAGCACAATAGGGTTTAGGAAAATGGGATTTTCAAAAATCATTTATAAAGGCCTAAAGTGTATATTTGATTTCATATAAATCATTATAATTGTGATGTTAATTTTGTTTTGTTTCCTCATGCTATATGTAACTTGTTTTCACTGCAATCTCTTTTATGTATAACTGTAATAACTTGTTTGAGCTAATTAGAAAATGTGTTGCTCTAGCTGTGTTGGAACTTAATACATAATGCTACAACATGTTTGGTAGAGTTTTCTGTGCAAGGAAACCATTTTCCTATTCTTCAATTATTGGTAATGGTGAGGATTAGGTTCAAGTCTGAAAAATCATAAAAGTAATTTAGAAAATCAAAAACCTTGAATTTACTAGGAAACCATGTACACTCTATGTAGCCTACTATCCATGTTAGTGGATATTTTTGGCTTAAGTGTGTATCTTTTATTAGATAGCTGCATCATCTGAAGCTGAGGATTGAAAGTTATGGCCTCCACCTGTTGAGAAGCATTTCATAGATGTTTTGGTTGAAAAAGAAGCCAAAAGGAGCATGCCTAGTGGCCAATTCAAAAAAGGGCTTTTGACAGTTGTTCGAAACAAGTTCAATCAATGAGCCAGAAAAGACTATCGCAAAGATCAATTACGCCAAAAATATCAAAGGTTAAAGCAAAGATACCGTGTTTTTTCCCAGCTAATCGATCGAACCGGAATGGGATGGGATTTTGTCACTAACACGGTCAAGTGGTGATGCGGCTTGGGCACAGGCAGTGACGGTGAATGTTACAGGTTTACTTTTTAATTTCCATGCCATTGATTCATAGCACTCATATAAATAATCTCATATACACCACATCTTGATAAGCCAACCCTAAGTGCAAAGAGTTTCGTAAAAAAGGGCTAGATCACTATGCTAGGACAGCTCTTCAACATGGGCACTGCAACTGGATTTTTACAAATTTCCTCTACCCAAACAACCCCTAACAACGATGAAGAGCAAGAATTGGATGCCGCTTTCCTAATGCATGGAGTACACATCAATGTCAAAGCCGATAGTGGAGACGATGTGGAGGAGCTGCCCACCTCAGTTGCAGGGCAAGGCAGCAAACGTGTTGGAAAGCAGTCATCTCACTCAGAGACCTTGGTAGGGAAGAAGAGGAAAGGAGAACCCATTGAATATATGACCGATACTATCATGGAGTTCACAAACATGTCAAGAAAAAGGCGTAGTAATAAGGATAGTGATAGTCGAAAGGAAATTGTTGAATCTGCACCGATGGGTGATAGGTTCTCAATGGACAAGGCCGTCGCAATTCTTAATAATATTGAAAATGTTGATGATTACACCATGTTGAAGGTCCTTAACGAACTCCATAAGCCTAATAGTAGGGCTGCTTTCATCATGGTAAGGTCGGATAGAAAAAGGGCTAGATGGATTTAGAGAGGGTTTGGATACAGCTTAAAATGGTTGCGTTTCTGCGTATTTGCATTTTTTTTTTCTTTTTTTTTTAACGTGCATGAACAGTAACCGGTACTGTTCATGCACGTTCTTTCACTGTAGCAGTACTGTGCGGGAGACAAAAATCACTGTTTGACACTGTTCACGCACTGTTCATGGGACCCACAAGTACTTTATTCAGAAAAAATATTAAAAATAGGTCCCACAATACTATTCACACATTTAAAAATTATTTTGCTACAGTATTTTCAGTTTTCAGCAAAACGCTCTATTCAAACGGACCCTTAGTCAGTAGTTTAATGTAGGGGACTCGGTTAAAGAAAGGGGGCAAGTTTGGGTTGCTTTTTGTGGAGTCACAACTACTGCTTCTATTCTTATTGTGCTAATTACCACTAGAAACATTTTTTGTTGTATTGGTTGTATGGTTTAGTGGAGTCACATTCTAGTGTGGTAAGGAATAATGATCTTACTATATGTGAACTTATTGTTAATGATGGTAGTATTTGCTGGTCTGTTAAGGAACCATTTACTTTTTATTGTTAAAAACTAGTTTATTGCATAAACTTTTTGTTAATAATTATTCCGACATTCTGGTTTGTTAAGGAACCATTATTTTGTTGTTAATAACTACTGATGTTGTTAATAACCATTTTGATGTTGTTAATAACCACTATTGTACTGATTGATCCAACTGTCTTTGCTACAAATTATGTAGTCTTTGCTGTGAAGACATGATATGTTGTTTTAACTGGTAGACGTTATTTGTATAAACATTATGCTATCTTTGATATCTTTGTTGCAAAGTTCTATAAATAAAACCTATTGAAGGACTACTAGATATATAGAGAAACAAAACATAACCTATTGATGGATGAAAAACATTGATCCTTAAAAACTTCCAACTGATGGTCTGAAACATCCTGAAGCATGGTCTAAAACATGCTAAGGAACAATGCTTTTTTTTATTTTTTTATTTTGAGAATGTGCTAAGAACAATGCTAAACATGTGTTGGCTGCAAATTTTTTTGAGTTTGGCTCTTTTGCTGAGCAATGCATTTTAAGAGTATTGGCTGCAACCTTACTAGGAATCCTCAATGAGATTCTGCCTAAACTGAACATTCTTTTCTTTGATTTTATTTATTACTTTTAATTACATGTGATGTGATTATTGCTTTATTTTTGTGATAAAGTTGGCATCCATCCTTGTTGAAACATGCACACATGTATTGCCTAGTATAGTAGCTAATTATTTTTGTTAAAGAAGTTTTTTTCAGATGAATTAACCGCTTTGTGAATTTTTTTAAGCCAAAATTCCATTTACAATTCACAGGAAAGAATTTTTAGTAACTTAACAAAATTCAAGTACAATGAATTCCGATATTGTTGACTCTTGTGTTCTTTTTACAGGTTTGCAAATCCTTTAAAAGGCATTGAAAAATAAGAAATATTTTCTTTTTTTTCGATTGAAGTTAGTTGGGATATAAATAATTTTGGGATATAAATAATTTTAAAAAAAATCATAAAAAAAGAAGAAAATGAGAATCAATTTTAAGCATAGACTTTTAGTAATAATATTTATATAATTACATGATGCATGCATTTGTACTCATTCTTTCATTTTTTATGTTGTTGAGAATTAAGATACTATTAACATTTCTTGCATTAAATTCAATATACTAAGATACAAACATTTCCTGCATTAAATTCAGTATTTCAGGTTCAGAGATCCCATCAATATTACATTCATACATATAATGCCTTCTTTCAGATGAAAGGTTAGGTCACATAAAATCAAGCTGTGTCAGCATCCACAAAGGCAAAACTGACTAAGCCATGCTTAAAGATCAGGAGACAGGCTTCTTATGCAAAAAAGAATATCATTCAAAAATTAGATTGCCAATCATCTTTCTATGTTCTTGTCCAAATGATGATGAAACCGATGACTCGCTAACTAAAACTCTAGCAGCTGGTTAGTCAGGTGTGACATTTAAACTCAGTAAAATATGTAAAGAAATTTCATCAAGGAAAAGAATAACCCCAAAAATAAAGGTAGTGCTAAAATGATGTCAAAAATATAGTATTTCTCTTACTGCGTATGAGAATTGGCATTCTATCAAAATTTTGGAGCTATTAAGTAAGGGTACTTCTCATCGCCTTTAATATTGCCTCTGACAATTCCTCTGCATTGTACTCAACCCCAAAGCATCTTGCAACCTCCATTCTCGGGTTCATCAGATACCTGCTAGTTTTAAGATGGGTTACATACATTTTGAACTCAACCAGGAAAGATAAAGAAGAAAAGCAAAGACCAGTGAAGGATTTACATGCTATGGGAAGAGTCAACAAGATAGTCATCTCCGTCCTCTTCTACTTTTTTGAAATATATGCGGTACTCCTGTGCCATCTGCCTGATAGCCGATACAGGCCCCGTTAATCCTATTATTCTTGAGTCAAATTCTGCAATCCGTAAAAGGTTTGGGAACATAATGCAAGAAAAAGAGAGGATCAGATAAGTTATTCGTATCTCAAAGTTGGCATATTGCTACACACTTTGGTTTTGGGGGAACTCTCACCGTTAAGGTAAGCACGAAGTTGTGAAGGGTTGTCACGTTGAGGATCAATAGTAACAAACACTGGTAGAATCTCGGAATTATATTTTGACTCTAATTTCCAAGCAATATACACAATGTCAGTGATCATAACAGAAAATCAGTATCATTCATTATAGTTGATAAAGTATAAACCTAGTAACTTTACAGCCTTGGCCATAATTTGTACTTGCTCTGGCCCAACATCTGGAGATGAAGTATAGCCAAAGTAGAGGAGAACCCATTTTCCATGAAAATTCTGTTCAGTAACAATTCGATTCTGAGTATCAACTAAAGTGAATGGACCACCAATTGTAGGCCCCTTGACAGTATTTCCACTGGATTTGTTACCTTGGCCTGAGTCAATAAAGAGAGAAATGAGAACAAACATGTTATTCAGTCATATACCAAATGAAAATCTTTCTTCTGCAACTCAAATACAGAAGCATATAATTGTATTAATATAGTTTTACAATGGATTATCAACAGTCCTTTCACATTTCTCATGCTTACCTTTTCATAGTTCAAACTAAGTAGAGAACAGGAGTCAAATTAGGCAAACAGTTTATTAATTGTAGCCAATACATAAATTATCCCATATAACATTCAAGTTTCTGTTGTGGATGGAGAATTGACATTAGATAGTTGATTTGCATATAATTCTAGCATAACTTAACTACACCTTCTCAACTTTTAGTTGCTTTTGCTTACATGCTGTTGATGGAAGGGGACAATACAAACCTGATCAATACTATAAACCCTGCTGGAACTTTTTGGACATCATATACAACCACGCTCTATAGCCAACATTAGTAGTGGCCAACAGTGTGGCAAGCAATTCTGGGCCTTACTCCAGTTGATTCCTACCCAGTGACAGCATATAATGCTTTTAAGTAGACCAATTAGAATAAATGAAAATTGAGTGCTAATTGTCATAACCACAAATTACCTCTTCAGTAACTTGAACTAATTTCAAGTTAGACTAAGAACCACCACAAATCATATCTTTCTAAGTATCACAATTATTATGTAAAAAAAGTAGAAACAGATACTGAATAACACAACCAGGTTAATTTAAGGTGTTGTTGAGCCATCTAGTTTAATATGATTTCTTCCTAGATAGCTGCCTGGAGCTACTGGATTAAAATTTCAAATCTAACTAAAAGGCGGGCATAGGTGTTTAGAAAAAACCAAAGAACTTTAATCTTAGATATAATTTTGTTTGATACATTGATAGCTGGGGGTGGGGAGAATTTGAACCCTAGTTATCTCAAATATAAACATCAAGAGGTGCCAAGCAGTTGAGCTACAAGGCTCTTGGCTTTTACTTACATATATAATCAATTTAAACAATAGCAAGAGCTAGGTTTAATGTGAATCAAACAAAGCTCCTTACTCCTATCCCACTTTGAATGTGCAAAGACTTAAAAAATGCCTCTAAATTTTATTAAAAAGGAAAAAGGTTCAGGAATTTACTTATGCCAAGAAGGATAAGGGAAACCCATATATTCATGATTGAATTATGGGTGAAGTTAATTTCACCCCCCATGTTTAAGCCACTCCTATCAATTGCAATATTTTAGCCATGTAATATGAATTGTTGAAATGTTGCTCCGATTTGCAAGTCAGTTAATCAAATTAAATGGTAGAGTAATGTGCTGATAATGTAACTGAGGACAGACTAACATAAAGAATCCTCCATGGCCATCATCCATAACCACCACTCTCGGTGACTAATTTCTACATAAAAAATGACTGGGAAGAAAATCCCATGATTTGTGAAGGGATTGGATCAACAATGTTTTACAAGCACCGATTCCACACTTTAGAGGGCATATATTTGATGCAGCCATTACTGCACCCACCAGCCAATCATTCAAAGGCTAAGAGCAAAGAAGGTAAGTTCAAGGTTTACCATTCTTCTCCTTCATAAGTTCAAGATAGTCCCCTGTACAATGCCAAAGGTCAGGCAATTATTATTTAATCCACTATTACCTTCCTCCTTTACATGGCCTTGCTTACTACTCACCCATAATCAAATATACTCTCCATTCTTTCCTTCCCAGCAATGCATTTTTCTAAATTGAAAAGAAAAAATCATCATTAAATTTATAGCTTATAAATGCAAAGGGATACCATTTACATGTTAAGTGTGTCATCCTTTGGAGCTTCTACTGGCTATTAATTATCCAGCCATTCAAGGTTCCTAAAGAAAGGACTTTCTGTACACACTACACATGCTTATACAAAATATTTTATCCCTTCATTCTTTTCCTTTTATGGAGTTCCTTTGAAAACCTAGTATATAGATGCTGTCATCTCATTTATTTGGCCCCCTTTATTGTACCTTAAAGCTACTTCTTACACTTGAAGCCTAAGAGGTAGTAAGCAAATGAAAAACTTTCTTTATCACAACAACAAAAGAAAAGTGGTGCAGGGGTGTATCCATAACCTTCCACTAGTAACAGCTATTGATATCAACAAGGCTACATTGTGATAAAGGCGTTTCCTAACCAGTTCTTTTAAAGGCTGAAAAGCTGTTGAAATACGTATAATCATGAAATCACTTGAGCTATGAGATCATCATGGCCCTCAAAATTGTCAGGGAAAGTGGTTTTTGGTGCTGTAACAGAAGCCAAACCTACACAGGAGGTGCAGAAGGAAAAACAATCTACTCTGCTCTTCACAAATAGCACATACTCATCTACCCATCAGTACAAAGACCATCATGAAGACTGCAGTTTGATCATTGGGTTGTAAGCATACAACTAAGTCAACATACTAAAATGGATGCTATATTTCTTCCACTCAAACATATTAACTCATGAGAAATAAGTGAAAGCAATGATCACATTCATGATAAGTACAAATCGTTACTGATAAGTTCAAATTTGGAATAAAAGATGCAATCCAGATCTTTAAGATGACTTTCCATTAGTGATGCAAATGATGTGACTGTACCTTCTTCTGTCTGCGGATCCTTTAGCATATTTCTATGATACTATAATTAATATAGCATCAATTACATTTCTTGACATTCTTCAAGAAAAGTGCACCATAACATTAATAGAAAGCCTTAGCATAAAAAATTCAATAAAAATTAATAGTCTGTCATCATTGTTTTCTCGATTCAATCACCAGTTAAACTGTATTATGAGGGGCTTAAAATCATGATTGGAATGTGCAAAAATTTCTAATAGTTCCTCATGTCTGTGTATGTCTATACAGAAACTCAAAATCTTCGGTTGATGGAAGGACCTGCCTATAGAAAAATTAACAGAAACCAAATAATTCCCACTTCATGAGTATCTCAACAATGCAGAAATTGTCTCATTAATTTTTTTTTTCCTTATATGACATAGACAACAACAAAAAAAATGATGAAATCTCAAAGAATGGAAATCAAAGAAGAAGAAGAAGAAGAAGAAGAAGAAGAAGGAGAAGATGAAACTGAATTAACAATGTTGCACCCAAGAGGTGCAAGTTCTCGATTATTTCCATTCCCACTTCATGATTATCTCAACAAGGAATAAATTCTTTTTTCTTTTTCTTTTTAATTGGATAGCATAGAGAGCCTTACTAAGTAAGAGCCCTTTGGACTCACTTTTGCCAGTAAAACCTACGGACAACTGACCCCACCCTCCAGAACTGATTGCTGGGTAATCCAGGAACATTCACTTCTGAGGGACTAAGCAGTTTATGCTCATGCCCAGGAGCAAGGAATAAATTTTCTCATTAATCTTTTCTTATTTGACATAGACAGCAAAGAAACAGATGATCCAATCTTAAAGAGTGGAAATCAAAGAAGAACAACAAGACGAAACTGGAATAACAACGCTGCACCCAAAGAGGTAAAATTTCGCACCCATTAACTTTCAAATTCCAACCTCCAACTCCAACCCATTAGAAAGAAATAGTAAAGTATAAAAAAAATGTACCTTTTGGAATTGCTCTTCTCTCATCGTTATAATGAACAAAAGTTGCTAGTCCCGCAAATCCAAGTAAAGCAGCTGGCTGCAGGAAAATAAATAAATATGAATGAATCATTAACTTCCAATGCACGGTCATAATTTTGTTCATTATTCATATATATCAAGGACACATTGAAAGCAAGAAGTGGCACATATTAACATGAGAGAAAACAAGGGTAAGGTAGCATACAACAGCATAAGCAGCCCAAGAGCGAGACGCCTGTGTTTCTACAGACATCACAGAATGAGCACGTGTCTTTCCATTATTGAACCCCCCTGATGATTTGGTATAGTTACAAGATTGAATTCTCTTAGATGAACCACACCTACAACATCCATATATGATTCAGCACAAAACAAGGGTGCAAGCATGTACGATATTTTTCAATAGGGTATTTTGGTTTTGAGACATTGCTTATGCTTGCCAAATGCCATTGGGGCAGAACAACATGATATTGCAGATAAACAAAACAAAACAAAACAAAACAAAACAACCCCCAAAATTCCTATTCTAAAACCAAAGTTTCAGTCTTTCAGAAATCTTGACAAACTGCAACATACAAATACATTGATTCAAGTACCAAAACCAAGCCAAATGTCACAATCTTTAAAGTTGACTAAACCAAATACTACCTGAACTCTCCCACCCAATAATCATTGGATGCAACAGAAATTTGTACATATCATCTAAAAACAACACATCCCCCCCCACCCCCCCAAAAAAAAAAAAAAAAAAAAGATATTGATTATGATTGCCAAATGCCATTAGGGAAGAACAACAAGATATCGCACATAAACAAAACAAAACAACCCCCCAAAATGCCTATTCTAAACCAAAGTTTCAGTCTTTCAGAAATCTTGACAAACTTCAACATACAAATACATTGATTCAAGTACCAAAACCAAGCCAAATGTCACAATCTTTAAAGTTGACTAAACCAAGTACAGTACCTGAACTCTCCCACTCAATAATCATTGAATGCAACACAAATTTGTACATATCATCTAAAAACAACACACCCCCAATAAAAAAGGTATTGTTTATGCTTGCCAAATGCCATTAGGGAAGAACAACAAGATATTGCACAGAAACAAAACAACCCCCAAAATGCCTATTCTAAACCAAAGTTTCAGTCTTTCAGAAATCTTGACAAACTTCAACATACAAATACATTGATTCAAGTACCAAAACCAAGCCAAATGTCACAATCTTTAAAGTTGACTAAACCAAGTATAGTACCTGAACTCTCCCACTCTATAATCATTGAATGCAACACAAATTTGTACATATCATCTAAAAACAACACCCCCCCCCCCCCCCTTCCAAATCATATGTTGTTGAATATGAATACAGAATTCCCATTAAATCACGCTTAATAATTATATAAAAACAGAGCTACGCATCAATTTAGAAAGAAAGGATTAAATGGGTTTTGTGAAGTGACTGACCTCTTGAGTAGATTGAGAGCCTGCTGTGTAGAGCTGCGTTTGGAGGAAAAGAAAAGAAACCGAGAAATGGGCATGGCTGCCTACTAAGCTTTGTGGTGATACGAACTAGACCTCTCTTTCAAGCAAAGACCCATTTTCAGATTTTTGTCGAAAACAAATACTAAAAGCACACGCGCTTCGTTCGTTTCTTTCCTTCTGCTGCTACTGATTTTCTTGCTGCCTAAGCTCAAATTTATGGGCTTTTTATTATTATTATTTTTTTATTGTCTTTTCTTGCCAACACCAAAGTGGGTTCAGATTTGTTCAGGCCCTTGTGCAGTAGCCTGGTGCCCCATGATATAGCCCATGTTGTCTACTAATTTTGTAAATTTTAAAATAAAAATGGTTAGGTAATTTAATAAAGAATCAATCATAATATATTTTGTTGTTAACCTGAGTATTAAATCAATATTTTTTTTTTAAAATCCTATCAAAAAAAATATTTAAAAAAAAAAAACAAATATTTTGTGACTTTTTTTTTACTTATATAAATTTAATTGATTTTTCATCTTAATTTTTTTTATATAGACAAAATTGGACTCCTAATGCTCATAAATTTTTTCCTTTTTTTTGTGTGTCAATTTTTTTTAGTGTATGAATCAAATGCTCATAAAATTGGATGAGATGAGGTTATTTGCAAAAGTGAATATCAGTTGGATTTAAGGTGACTAGAATATTAATTGAAATAGAATTTTAGATTTCTTGAAAATTATGTAATATAGTTTTTTGGGAGCAAATGAGCTTTTACCCTTTTTGCCCAAAACAAGTAGTAAAATGTCTCTGTTCTGAAACTATTTAGCAAAATGCTTCTATTTTGAAACTCGATTTTTAGAAAATCGAGTTACTTGAAAAAAAAAACTGCATAGAACTTGAGTTCCATGTATTTTTTTTTTTTTTTTTTTTTTTTTTTTTTTTTTTTTAAGTTTGATTGCCTATAACTCGATTTCCTAAAAATCGAGTTTTTCATTGAAACTCTATTTTTAAAAAATCGAGTTTTTCATTGAAACTCTATTTTTAGAAAATCGAGTTTAAAATAGGGGCATTGTCCTAAATAATTTTAGAATAGGAACATTTTGCTAAATATTTTGCGTGAAAAGGGTATATCTCCATTTTGGCCTAGCTTTTCGTAAAGTAAATTATTAGTAATGAAATTTAATTTAAAGTAAATTATATTAATAGTTAATGAGTGTAAATACTTTTCGCAAAGAGAATATAGCCACTTAGTGTAATCATAACCACAGTTTCTAGAATCCCAAATGGTATATGATTTTGTTAATTTTAAATATATTTTAGTTTATAATTTTGTTTTAAATATTAGTATATATTTCTAATAATTAATTAAAGTATAACACTTCTATTTCTAAGCTAAAGTTAGTGTTGAAATAAGGTACGGGTATCGTTGTTTAGCCCAAAAAAAAAAAAAAAAAGGTATGGGTATTGTTGAAATTTACAGAGATCCCTTCTCAATTCCATCTCCTCTTCAATTTTGAAGATAATGACAATTCGTTTATGTACTTTCACTCTTTCAGCCATAATTTGAATCCTGCTAAGTGCTATCATCTTAACGATTGGTCAATTCTTTCAGCCAAAATTTGAATCCTGCTAAGTGCTATTATCTTAACCATTGGCCAATAATAGAGAGCTACATGTGACTACACTTTGCAACTTTATTTTCATCGTCATCCTCCAAGTGTCATTGATACAAACCATGCTGACATGTTGCCTTCTTTTTCTTTTCTTTTTTTTTTTTTTTTTAAGAATAAACTATGATACCTTAACAGAAATGCAACTTAGCATTTTGAATAGAATAAAATGATATAACAGATCAAATAGCAGCATATTCATTTACTGCTTCCCTGCACTGCAAAAACTAGTGATGCAAATGCAAAAGTTAGTTTTAGTTAGTTTAATTGGAAAAATCTCTGATAGTTAAAAAAAAAAAAAAAATTCTGCCTATACCAAAAACCAATTAGTGTCTTGTTTTGATGATTAAATGCGCAAAAGGATGTCATTGATTGAAATTCTATAACTATATAAAAACTAGTGATGCAAAACACAACGAGCAGAGCATATCACCTGGCTACTAATTGTAGGAGTTCAACATCCATATGTAACATAGGGCACGTTTAAAGCTTGACAACATTGTTGAACTCAATAGTATTACGCTTAATATTACTTTACAAACTCTCAATTCTTTCGACTGGCGGAGAAAGGCGATGGTTAAACTTCATCTTGTGAATGGCATATGCAGGATTGAGGCTTCTGGGGCAAGTGGCTGTGCAATTCTTAATAGTCCTGCATCTATATAATCTCCTATGATCCTCTGTTAAGGCTTGCAATCGTTCATCCGTGAAGTCATCTCGACTGCCAAAAGACCACAAAACAAAACCAAAAATTGATCACTAGCACAAACGATGTATCAACCAGCAACTAATAGAGTCCTTACATTTTGAAACAAATTAATGGGAATCACTTAATATTGGTAATACTATTTGATACGAACTTAGCAAATTTGAATGAATTAAGCTTAAGCACTATAGGTACATGATTAATTTGAAGTACTGAACACTTTTTGCCTTTTAGAAATCCATCTATAGGCTTGAAGCAAAGCTGCAGGACCCCGGACCTCCTCAGGGTTCCACCATTAGGAAGGGCATGAAGTAGTACAGCAAGCACATAATATGCACTCATAAAACCCATCTAGCTTCTTTCTATTCTTGGGTGATTGCCTGTATTCCCGTCCATCCTCCGGAGCTTTTCTTGTTTTTAGCCATGGCTCAATCAACCTATGCCAATGCCCGTTAATGAACATTGCAATTTAAATAGAGCCAAATTGGGTCCAAGAACTAAATTTTAGTAATTTTTTTAATAATGAATTTTATTAAGATTGGGCATTTATGTATGTGACTTTTTTGTGGATTTCTTTTTTACATTTAAAAAAAAAATCCTCCCCTGCTTCCCTCTTGTATGTGATATGTTCTACATCTACATCTACGTACACATATCTCCCTATCTCTTAAAATTTTTTCATGTATATGACATTCTTTATGTTCTACAAGTTGATCCAAAAGCATATTTTAGATTTCAAACGTATAACACTCACTTTATAATAATTGTTCTTCATCATCAAGCCCATATATCAATTGGTTTTTGTGAAGCAGGGTTTGTAGACCCTTATTCTACTATAAGATATTTTTATTAGTTGTGTTAACTGAAATTCACTTTATTTTATTGACCTACGGATTGGAAAAGGGGTTTCAAAAATGTTAAGACTTAAGATCCCCTTTTTTGGGGTCTTATACTCCAAAATAAGTAAATAACCTGAACATATAATATAAGGCTACCCTTCTTTCACTTCCTTTTTGCTAAATATACAGAGCTACTTATACTTAACATGAACATATAATATAATATAGACAAAAATACAAAACTCATCCTCTAAGCTTTACTATTTTTCACTTCAGTCCTATAAGTTTGGGTTTTGTCAATTCAGCCATCTAAATTTCATTTCTTCCCAATTAATTCCTCTGTTAACCTTACTGTTAACTTTTATCTATTTCTTAAATTTAGAAAAAAAGTTAATAAAAAAAGAATAACAAAAGCCAATAACCTTAGAAAGCGAGAGGAAAGAAAAGATATGAAAGGGGTTTGCAATGCTGTCTTCGTGGGAAGTTGGACATGCAAAACCTAAATAAATCACTTTGAGACCCAAATATTGCCAAAGAGACATGATGCTTTCGCTGCCGGTGAGAAGACCCGACCCTTCCGTTAGTACTTAATTACG
Organism: Castanopsis chinensis; assembly: GCA_032878915.1. Lineage (NCBI taxonomy): Eukaryota > Viridiplantae > Streptophyta > Magnoliopsida > Fagales > Fagaceae > Castanopsis > Castanopsis chinensis. Next base: position 363,770 of record JAVQMG010000053.1, on the reverse strand, counting down.
CTGATATCATGAGAGAGGAAGCATTGAAGAGAGAGAAGGAGGAGACCTTGAAAGTTGAACTCATTGCTAAGAAGAAGAAGTAGCAGCAATTTGAAGAGGAAGTCGCCCCCGAAAGGCTACCAACGGATTCTTCAGCAGCGGCTCCCAAGAGAAGGAATTGGTGGGACCAATCGCAGGATGATGTTAGTGCTGGTAGCTTGCTAAGAAGGCCAAGACTACATCTACATTTACATCGGATTAGGACTTACCTAATACCACTCCTGGCGTTGGGTCTTGCATGTCTAATTTTTAGACATGGCAAAACGGGTCAAAATTTCCTGACCCGACCCGAAAAATACTCGACCCGAACCCGATTTTTTTGACCCGAAACAAAAACGGGTTGACCCGTGACCCGACTCGAGTTCTTCGAGTTTTTTGCGGGTTAACTCGACCCGACCACAACCCGACCCAAACTCGAATCACTTTTTTAAAACTTTTTTTTTTTTGTTAAAAAAAAAAGTAAAATTAAGACAATAGTAGTTTAATTGTTTATTGTGAGTTTTAAGGAAACAATTGATACATTTACATATGTAAATTAATTGAAAGATAAAAGGTTGAGCATTCTGTAATGAGTAAAGATTTGTAGATATTAAATAACAAAATACATGCCAAAATAATATGGTTACAGTAGAGTTAAAAATATAGATTTAAAATTATAGACATGTATGAGAAACATTTACAATGTAAAAATAGTGAAGTCAAAGTATTAAATTAGCATAAATTATGAATGCTTAGACTCATTTTTTAACAATTTATGTCCAAAATAAACGGCTTTTCAAAATAAATTATGATATTTCCTAGATTGTGTGTTGCTTAAAAGAGAACATATACAAATAAGTAAGCAATTCAATTTTAACGTATATCTCAAATTGAAACAGAGTGCCAACCACAATTGATAATAGATTATAAAATTAATTTTCAAGATTGTAAATTTCTTATATATTTTTATTCTTTATCAAATGAGTTATACAATAAGTCATTTGTAATTTTGTTTTATATTTTGGAATGTTGATATTGTGTAGAAATAAAACATGTATATTTGTTTTACTTATGTTTGTGTTATTTTGTTTTAGATAGCAATGTTAGGATTTGTATAATTTTAAAATTATTAAATAAGTATTAATAAGTTTAATTGAATTCATTCTTGATATAAGTGGTGAAGTCAAAATTACATAAAATAATTTGTTGCATAACTTTTCAAATGACAAATGCATGTTTTATTTAAAAAAAAAAAAATACATGTGAAAAATACGGGTCAATACGGGTCAACCCGACCCGACCCGCAACCCGATTGACCCGAACCCGCTTAAGATGACCCGTTTTTGACCCGTGACTCGTTTGACCCGCAACCCGATTGACCCGACCCGACCCGACCCGCTCGTTTTGCCATGTTTACTAATTTTCCACGAAGACATTGCAAACAACTTTTAGATCCCTCTTTCTCATTCTTGGTTTCTCAAGTATTGACTTTCCCTTTTTTTCTTTTTTCTTTTAGTTAACGTTTTTTCTAAAATTAAGAAATAAATATAAAAAAATAAAAGTTCACAGCTAAACTAACAGAACATTAATTAACGAATGACTTAATTGAAAATGATGAAACTTAGAGGATATAATGACAAAGTCCAAACTTATAGGACCGAAATGAAAAATGATGAAACTTAAAGCGTGAGTTTTGCATTTTGGCCTATTATATAAGGCTACTTTTCTTTTTGCTAAATATACAAAGCTACTTATACTTGACAACTCAGCATATTTGATAATTGGCAATTTAGCAAATTTGTAATTATTGATTTCTTCTAAGGTTATAACTTTTGACACAACTTTAACGTCATAGATCACAGTTACCTGTTACTTTCACATGAACTTATTACTTTTTCTTCATCTCTCATAATTAGTCATGGATTATGCAAGAATTGTGACACAAAAGTCATGACCTTAGATTTTCTAGAAAAGATTTGGGTCTAAAATTTTATTACGCATTTCTAGAATTGAGTTTACTCGGCCCGGACCCTAAAACGTTTGTAACTCCCAAAAATGAGAATGGTGCAAATTGAGGCCCTGTTTGGATAAAAAAATTTGCTCACTCAATTTCCATCACTCATCACTCATCACTCATCACTCTTCACTCTTCACTCTTCACTCATCACTCATCACTTAAAAATATTATACCCATTTACCACCATCACTCAATTTTCTTCACTCATATTTTTCACACTATTTATGGGTCCCACGTCTGTCACTTACTCAGAGGAAGATGTTTTTTGTTACCCGCCAGCCCTGTTTCAGCCCCATTAGCCTTCTTTTTTCTCATTTCCCCTTCCCCCTTCAGCCCTGTCACTCTCCCAAAGCACAAACCCAAACCCAGAAAAATTTCTTAAGCTCCCTCGCCTCGTGAGGATCGTCATCGGTGAACAACACCCATCGAGTCCGACGTGTACAGCGGCGCGATCTCTCCCGTCGTGACCCAGCGGTGCTGACGAGCAACGTGACCCATTTCCCCATCTTGTCACGGACGATCTCCGCCGACCCAAGACGGTGCTACCTCTTTCCTTTCTGTACTCTCTCACTTTATTTTGCAATCTGATTTGTGTGTTTCGCATTTGGGTTTTGAGAAAAATGTTAGGTTTTAGCTTGAACTCTGTTTGCCTTTGTTTCTCCCTGTTGTTTGGTCGGTCAGAAAATAATAAAGGACCACTTTTATTTTAGTGTATTTCTTGTTTATATGATATTATTGTGCTCTCAAATTGCTTAATATAGGACTAGATGGAGATTGGAGGCCATAGAGATCCTAATTTTCAGTGGCACTATGGTCCAATTCATCGTTTTTCTTTTTTAGTTGGAGAGGTGTATGTTTTTTCTATAGGTATGACATTTGGTGAAAAACCCATGTCCTAAACCTTAAGTAAATTGATTTTTTTTTTTTTTTTCAGAAAATGTTCTCAGGCAAATTACCCTATATTTATAGCTCTAATTATTTGCTACAAAAATTAGTTTTCCGTGCTTTACAAAACATGCATATTTGTAACATTCTAATAAATCTAAATGAACTTTTATTGTGTATTTAGATGTCCTGTAATTTTTATTTTTATTTTTATATTAGCATTTGAAGGCATTTCATTGTGTTAGGACCCTGGAGGTAGATGTTAATCTCTACTGATGATGTGAAATCAGTTTCATTTATTTTAGAAGTGATCAAGATCCTTTTCATTTACAAGAATTGGTTTAATGCTTTTCAAAATGCTAGTGGCCTTTTTTTTTTGGAGCAGAAATCAGTAAAATATGAAGGTGACTGAGGAGTGTGGCAAAAAAGTGGCAGAATATTCTTTAGATTATGTTCCTTACTACTGTTTTCCTCAAGAAAAAAAAAAAAAAAAAAAAACTCGAAAATTTCCTTTTTAGTGTAGTTTAAGCCTCTCTTCCTTATGCTGTGTTGTGCTAATGTTTCCATGTCCCTTTACTGATGTTACAATAATATTCTTAAGATTATGTTCCTTGCTACTGTTTTCCTCAGCAAAAAAGAAAACTCAAAATTTATTTTTCTAGTATAGTTTGCGCTTCTCTTCCTTATGCTGTGTTGTGCAGTTTCCATGTCCCTTTACTGATGCTACAATAATATTCTTAAGATTATATTCCTTACTACTGTTTTCCTCAAAAAAAAAAAAAAAAAACTCAAAATTTTCATTTCTAGTGTAGTTTGTGTCTCTCTTTCTTATGCTGTGTTGTGCAGTTTCCATGTCTCTTTACTGATGCTACAATATTTGATGCAAATGGACGAATGAATCTGTTATCAAGTCGAATCAAATGATGCATTAAAAAGAACTTCCATTTTCTAATTTGATTATTTTGCATGTTCTTGATGTCCCAAGATGTCATAGGGCTATGTTAGTGTGTGCTATTTATCCAAGGTTTCTAAAACCCTTTTGGCTTTCAGGAAACCTTGTTCAGGGTATAAAAGGGACAAAAGAGATCCATTTGGGGACAAAAGAGATCCATTTCCCTAATGTTAGAGTTCTTTTATCCATAATTAGCCATGCGTATAACATTAAAATATCTTTCATATTGGACTTATTGCATGAGTTTTATTTACTCCGCAGTGGAATGTCATCTACCACAACTTATGAGTCCGCTCCTAGCGGCCATATGTGTGATATGGATCGGTGTGTGGAAAGGACCTCCCTATCTATCCGTAATTTCAGTAGGAGGTTCTATGGATGTCAGTAGTGGTCGCCGGTTAATATTACATGATTTTATTGTCATTAAATATTTGACTTGTCATTTTCTCACTATCTTTGCTGACCATCTTATATATGCCTTCAATGTTGTCTGCAGGACTCCGATCAGGCGTGTACGTTCTTTAAATGGTTGGACAAGAACACATGCCCACGTGGCCGTGTAACAGCACCACTTGTCCATGAAAGGTTTACAAGATATAAGGCCGAGGCTGTAGCTGCAAGAAATGAGAGGGATAAGGCTCATGCAAGGGAAGCAGAAGCACTAGAGCTCCTAAGGATAGCAAAGCGCAAGGCTGAAAAAACTAGGCTCGCACTCCGGATGGCTGAAGAGAAGGTCTACAAGTATAGGCTAGCTTTATTTTTGTCTTGGACTGTACTCGGGGTTTATTTTGTATACTCTACTGTTTTTGGGGGTCATGGTCATACGCAACTGCGTCTGCCATGACCCATTGACGGACATGTGTGTAATGTAGGCTAGCTTTTTTTTTTTTGTTTTTTTTCCCGGTAGTTTGAGGAGCTAGATGTAACATATTATGTACTTCTAATACATTTGTCATTTCCAGTACGTGGAACGTACACAATTTTAACAATTTTTAGTTTTATTTGGGCAACGTACCAAAAAAAATACTATACATATTTCTTCAAATATATATAGTATTTTTCCAAGCACTTAATTTGTCTCTACATTTTAGGATTATTGTCAATTTGGTCCATATATTTTGGTAGCACTTAATTTGGTCCCTCAACTAAGTAGAGACCTCCAAGTTGCGCAGTACAGAACAGTAATCATCAATTTTTGGGCAAATAAAACGATTTAAGGAAAAAAGAAAAAGAAAAAGAAAAAAAGAATGATAGGTTGATGATGATGCTGCCCAGGATCGAACTGGAGACCTTTAGTGTGTAAGACTGACGTGATAACCACTACACCACAGCATCAAGTTTGTTTCTTTAATCTACAAACAATATCTCTCAACCCTATGTAAAAAAGTGGTATTATTATTCCTCCCCAAAGCAAAAGCAGAGAGGTGTTTTTATTGTGTGTTGTTGTTTACTATAGAAGAAAAAACAAAGAATTGATGTATTACTCCTGCTCGGCTGTACTCTACAGGCTTCGTTTCATGGCATCCAAACCCCACCACCTCCTCCAAGTTTAGCTAATTTTTATATACCTGCAAACTCCACTACTCAACCCACCCAATTTACCCTTTAAGCTTGTGCTCATTATTTCACTTTTTGCCCCAAAAAAAAGATATATATATATATATATATATATTTTTTTGGTACAAAACTTTTGTAATTCTTTAGACTTCTTTGTGTTCATTCCTGTACATGAAGTAATCCTGTTCAATAAAATACATATTTATTTATAATAATAAAAAAAGGGGGCCAGGGGGAGTGTAACAATTGCCCATTGTACCACAAGAAAAAAGTGATGAGACACATGAACTGAAATGATACTCATATACATAACTACAGTGTACACAAACTTTTTATACAAATCCAATGCACTAGTCTGTCTCTCTGTGTGCACTAGATACTACCTTTTATAGTTATATACAATAATATAAATTTAGGTTGGCAAGCTACACACGCACCCATTGGATTGTAAACTCATAATTTCACCCTCCAGTCCTTTCTCCTTTTGGAGGATGGGGGAAGGAAGTCTTCTTTGCCAAAATGGAAGCAGACCTTTAAACTGATGCAACATGCCAAGTTTAGTTCCTATTGATAATTCCCACATATACACAAGTCCATCACAAGTGCCAATAATCCCATGACCTCGAGCTGATGCACCAATAGCAACTGCCCTGCACAGTAAGTTCTAACATTCAGACATTCTGAGCATCATATAGCATGGAGTTTCACAGAAGAAAAGAAGTTTCCTGCAGTCAGGTAGCCTTAAAAAGAAGATTATTTTCCAAATCCGAACTACAAATGCATGAATATTGTGAAATATGTTTTCCCTTTCATAAATATAATTCTTGAAACTAATTCCCTGAAAAAAGAGGAATGGCTGATTCAAAAATTTGTCAATTTCAAAAATAAAAATTTTGTTGAGACACGAAAATTTAAATGGAAAGAAGACCAAAGAAAAAAATGGTTGATATCATATCAATCTAAAACTACATCTCATTCGTTTATGAAGTGTTGTCAATGAGTTTATAGGCCAGAAAAAGGAATAATTTCATACATAATCAATTACTATGTATATAGGGATGGCTGAAAAGTTATATTATAGGGGAAAAAAAAATTAGAAATACAAAGTTACAATCATGCACAGAACAATTAATTCCTAAGGAAGAGGCTTGATAGATTTTGCCATCTCATAGCAATTTTTCTGCTTTGTTTGCAACACTAGTTTGCTTCACAGTTATTAAGCCCTATACCAGTAAAAAAATAATTTATTTCATATGAATAAAATTAGTGACATCTAACGTAAAATTTACTCCAAAACATTGTTTATCATGGATTACTATACATAATAAGATCATTTGCTTTATGCTTGCTTGAGATCCTGGGCGAGAAGTCACATTTTTAAAATTTTGGATGGTTACAAAACCTATACAAGTATGACCCAACAGGGTATGTGCTGTTGCATGCATGTTCAAACAATGGTTACATGTTTTGCCAACAAAGGTATTAAAATTCTTAATGAATCAGTGAATATGAGAATCCATGAAACTACAAATGCATCAAGAAGAACCCACAGGTTATCTGTAGTTTTCTTTGCAACAAGCATACCCAGTTGGACTATATACACCACAGACCACACAACTTCCAGCATCCTTTTCTATTTGCAATAACAGAGCCAGACCATGTTCTTATGTGGGAATTTAAGTCAGCAACCAAATTTTATTTTGCTGGAAAACATTCCGAAGATTACATTTTTTCAGTTAAAAAGATAACATTTATGGTTGTGAGATGTTATTCATGCAGAGAACCAAACATTATAAAAAATTTACAAGGCATCCAACAACAACACCACAACCAAGTCTTCAACTCAAAATTTTGGGGTTGGGTATGGACCCTCAATAGACTAGTAAGGGTTATTTTTTTCAGTTCTATTCTATCCGAACCTTAATGAAAACATAAAAAAAAATTTAAGGCAAGTAGAGATGACATAATTAGCGATAAATAGCAAAAGCAAGTACTCTAATGTCACCATCATCAATCAAAGCCAATGCCTAATATCCCACCTAACCACCAATCTACCAAATGAATGGAATTCAAGAGCAAAAAAGAAATTGCATAGTACAAGCAATCAGCAAACGCCAATAAAACTCACATCTACACACCAATCCCACAACAAATCATCCCATTATACTACACTTCAGAGAATTAACACATACAAATGCAAGATTTTATGAGCCATCACACAAAATTCATTTGCTATATACAAGAACCACATAACATAAAATTCTAAACTTTTCCCCTCCACAATCAAAAGAGAAATGACCCCAAAAACCAAAAACACCACAAACTAATCAAAACACAAATGAAACATAGTTCCAAGAACTGAAAAAGAAGTTATGGGTAACACAAATTAAAGGGCTTTGAGGAAAATTCAACATAGACCCAGAAATCTACAGTCAACAAAAGACTCACCTTCTTTGGAGTATAAGCAGATATGCTTGAAAGTTGTATTCACTATAGAAATCATGAAATCATGATTATAGAAATCATGTCTGTAAACAAATGAAATATATAAGGTAATTTATCATTTTATAGACATAGATGGTTCATCTGTGAAGTTTTAGCTTAATTAAGTATGAGATCACGCATTAGTCAAAGGTAAGAAAATTCTAGTCAAATAAATTATGCAGAGAAAATTTAAATTATATAGAGAGAAAATTCAATTTGTTTACCACTTTTTGCCAACTTCGGAATGTTAGAACTTTATAATTTCTACAGTTCAGATCTGATTTAAAATAAAAGGGAAAAAACATGATTTAGAAAAATATATCAGTCCATTTTTAGAAAATAAATTATTAATACCTAATGCTAGGTTCTGTATTGATATACTTACCTCTTTTCCCCATTCAGTCTTTTCTTCCAATCCACAGCTGATAATCATCTCACATTGGCCCGAGCAACATAATCATCCCACATTGTGTCAGTGATATTGTCCCTAAATTGGCCCATCGCTCTCTTCGATGCACTTGACATTTCTACTACATGCCTTTGGGTCGCTTCGCTTGTTGATGCTCCAACATCGCCACTGCCATCGCTATTGGTCGCACTACCTTCGCGAACACTCTCCCCTATTGTTCTGAACAATTCATCAGTCCGATTGTTGATGCGTATGAAATTGTGTAGAGCACAGCACACAATAATCATGTAACGCTGCCTACTTGGCTTCAAGTTTGGCATTAAATTCAGAATGGGGAAACGAGCCTTCAGCACTCCAAAAGACCGCTCAATAACCATTCGCAAGGATGAGTGCCTGTAGTTGTACAACTCTTTCTTTGATGTTATCCGTCTACCGCTTGAGCGGAATTCCTGTGCATGGTACCGAGTTGACTTATGAGGGGGGAGAAAACTAGTGCTAATTGGTAGACCTGAATCCACCAAGTAGTACGACCCTACACACACACACAATCAGGCCGCACGTAATTAAGTTGTTCATAAACATACTACTTAGACGTGGAGGATAAAATAATTTTAATTAAAGTCACAGTATTGTATAGTACCTGTTGGTGGCCATGGGAATCCATGCGTCCTGTCCTGTATCGCTTCCTCGAAAACCCTCGAGTCATTCGCACTGCCCTCCCACCCAGAATGGACATATGTGAACTGCATGTCCATGTTACACACACACAGCACATTAGTTGTTATAAGGCTCTTGCGGTCCCTGTATGCTTGAGTCGCATTCGCAGGAGGTCGGGCACTCACGTGCGTTCCATCAATTGCTCCTACGCCTCTCTACACATGAAAGTTAGGGTTTATCTTAGCAAGCACAAATCAAATATGATATTAAGTTACTGTTATACGAAGTGAGTTAAGTAAGCTTCGTTTTGTACCTCAAACCATGGCCAATACTTGTTCACTTGAAGATGTTCAGGGAGACCAGTGACATTCTGATCAGGTTTAATTAAATGCTTCGCGTAGTAACATACAGCCCGCAATGCTTGACGAAAATGCCAACACACGGTTTCTGTTGAGTGCTGAAACTTGTCTGCAACACATCTAAAGCGGGTGTTGTGTCCAAGTATGTACAATAATATGGCCACGGACTGAGTGGCATTCACCCTACCACGTCCGTCCCTCAAGTACCCATGTTCAGCCAATTCGTCCACTAAATGTAATAGTAATTCAGGTGTCATGCGGAACATCTCGTAACACTTAGCTGGATTACCTTCAGTGACCTCGTCCATATACGCCTTGCTGGTCAATGCACTTGTTCGCATTGGTTGTTTATCATAATGCCGCTGCATGTACGCATACATCTCCCCAACTATTGGATTCACCAAGTTAAACTCTGCTTCTTCTTCACGTTCGGACTCCGAATCGGTCCAGTCATCATCATTATCTTCACAATCATTGCTGGAACCAACGTTGTTGAAGTATGCATCATCGAAGTCATACTCTTGGATCTCTCGCCACCACTCATTTTTGGATGCCATAAGTAACCTACACATTAGCACAAACACACTATTCAACACTATTTGGCATAAAGAGATATAACAGTACATATGTAATCCAACAAAGTGATGAGACCATCAACATAGGAAATGGAAACCTATCAAATAGTCTTACTAATAACATTAACCATAGATTATAATAAGACAATAACAAAAAATAATTACAAGTACGCAAATAATATAGGTGTATAATATAAACACCTATTTCAACATTCACCATAATAAGCGTATACAAATCAACAAACCCAAAATCCAAATCCATCACATAATATAACACAAACCATACAAACATCCCTCTAAGTTCATACATAACATAAACCTTATAATTATCCATACAACACAAAAACTAGTAAATAGAACGGAACGAATCGGTCCATAGTACATAAAAACCAAATAGGTTAGACTTAATGCAATACATGAGTGCCTCAATCCTCCTCCGGGTTTAGAATGTCCTCAATCCAAGACTTCCTCCTATGCTCCGGCATACACATAAACACTACCCTATTATCCTTTTGCTGCAAAACCTTTGACATCTTAATATAGGCCTTGTTACTCAGATCTGGATACGAATTCAGCACCTCCATTGCCTTGCCAAGTGAACAAGGATCACCCCCTATGCTGGATTGAGCAAATTGGTCGGATGAACCGCTACTTCTACCGAGTTTACCACTGTACCTATCCTTCGTCATTGCGGTGTATTCCCTTAGGGCCACAGTCATTTCACTTACCCTATCCGACTTCTTCGAGACCTTCTTACCCTTGCCACTTGCATCTTGCACAGGACGTTTTCCCGCCCGTTGGGTTACCTCCTGAACCTCAACATCCTCCACAGTTTGCGGGAAACTCTCAAAGTTAGGGGTGTAGTAGTCATCGTCTAGATGGGTGGGTGCACTTGAATTGGCATTGGCAAGCTCTTTCTCTAGGGCATGCTCCTCGTCACTCTATTCAGGGGAGGAGTGTTTGAGGAGATTTGCAGGTTCTCGGTCGCAGGTTCCCGGTCACAGTACTAGGGGCGAACAACTGCTGCAGTGATGGGTAGTCTCGGCATCCTTGTTTCCTTAAGTTAGCTACACCTTTGTTTTGCTGCAATGTCCTTGGAAACATTAGCACACTAAACGCAACAATTCATATATTACCAACTCAGAGGCAAATTGCATAAATAAATAATTGCAATAAGTTATATAATTAATAAACAACAGTAAACATACCCCAATCACATTCTCCCACACCTCGTCAGTACAAGTCACTGTTTGGGTCTGCTCGTCCCACCCCAACCTTGTGTGTCTTAGAAACTGGCTCCACTTGCGTTGTTTGAGTCGAAGCCTATTGTGCTTCTGTTGAACTTGCTTAGAGAGAAAGTCTTTCTTGGTCCTTTGGTTAAGTTCAGCTGTAATTGATGCCCACGTCGGACCCTTGAACTCACCATTTGGCATGTTACCCTTAAGTTGTTCCTCTAACATGATCTCAATAAAAATATGTTTTACATGGGGAGGCCACATTTTGTCATCCACCTCTTGTGATTCATGTGCCATCTATTTGAAATAACTCACGTGGTAAGCTCATGACAGATAATCATTAATGAAACATTCATCCTCCATTTACAGTACAGCACAACACATGATTTAAAATTGAAACTTTGAAAATCCTTAACAAATAATACTTTATTCAGTTTTTTGAAAACAAATTCAAAACATCGTTCAACGTGACATGTAACATGTCTCTTACAATTATCTTTTGGTTAATGTGCTCAGAGTACTCCACTGGTATGTCAGAGAAAAAAAAAATCTGTGATACCAATTTCCAGAAAATTGTCTAATTAATGAAGGACAAGCAAAAGAACATCCTTATCAAAATACAGAGAGCTGAATAGACTTAAAGGAATTTAAGCAACAAGAACAAAAATTAGTAATAAAGAACACAGGCTTGCCGGAAGATTTTAGCATTTCAATACCTCAGCCATGTTAAATTGGGGGTACAAGAGTTCATCTAATTGTCACCAAAATTGAAGGCAAATGATTAAGCAATGAAGACAATAATAATTATGACTCTGTTTGTTTCGGCGAGTACCCATAACAGTATATGGTTAACAAAACGCATGAAAGTCAAGAAATTGATCCTGTAAATAAAGAAGGGAATGCTCTAGATATCTTCACATTATTAGTCAACAAGAATAGTCGCAAAAGAAAATGTTTAGTAAAAATGTAGCTTATTGAGGTATAGTAAGAAAACAAATTGAAGCAAGTAGGACCATTAATGTAATGATAATGATATTGCCTAATTTTTAGCTTCTGCATCATCTATACGTGCTAACTTCCCACAAATAAGTCTAAATTAATAGCTACAATTCTCAAAAGTGATCCGTTTTTGTTTTGGTAAGAATCAAAGGTGGAGTCATATAAGATGAAATTTATATAGAACTTTCTTTCTAAAACAAAGTAGCGTGCAAATGTCCTAAACTAGTAAATTTCCATCTAATAAAAGGCCTTTCTTAATTATTATTGATAGTGGTTTTCCTAAGGTGGACAGTAGTCATAACTGATATATTATTGATAATGGTTTTCACAGGAAAATTCAAACTTCCCAAACTGGCCAGCAGAAAGAGAAAGGCCTGGATCCAACAATGACAGTATTATCCAATTTTACAAAAATAAAAGACAGCTCACTACAAACAATATGTTCTTCGTTCAGAAATTATACCATTTTTTGGTGTTTTGTAATTAGTTTTTTTTTTTTTTTTTTAATTGGAGTAAGACTTTATATTCAGTTCACATATAAGCCTTACATCAAACAACGGGAAAAAAATCAAACAAAGAAAATAAAACGGACAAGCAAACTTTCATCACCAAAGAGTTGAAAACCCATCACCACGGAGATTGATATAGTTAAATCAGATGGGAAAACCCAAACATCAAGCAAAGAAAAAAAAAAGCAAAGAACCAAACTGTTAAATCAGATGCGAAATACCTTGCTACGACCAACAACTCAGCTAATACCTTCGGATTTCTGTGAAAAACGCTGAGACAGAGGTCGAGGAGATCGGTACTGGTTGGCGCGTGACGCACTGCCTGACCGTGACACGGCGACGCGGGTTGCCGTAGCTCGGATCGGTGCAAAAAGCGTCAGGAGGTGAAGGCAGTGAGGGTTTCGTTGAGCTTGTGGTTTCACTAAGCTCTGCGATGAGAAGAAAGGTCTGAGAGATGAGAGAGCTCTACTAACAGCAAAGGGAAAGAGAACCAGCAAAGGGAAAGAGAACCGTTGATGAGAGAGCATCAAAAGCAGCGAAAAGGAGACAACGCTCTGACTGTGGGACCAGATATGTAGTGTTATTTACGGAAATGCCATGGAAACTGAGTAATAGAAACTGAAAACAACTAAAATGTGTTTTCAGTTTCCATAACTCATAACTCAAAAATCAGAGAATTGAGTAATGGAAATAGAGTTATGGAAATAGAGTATTTTGAATCCAAACAGAGTTTTTGTTATGGGTCCCACCATTTTGGAGTTATGAGTTATGGAAACAGAATTATGAGTTATGAAAATTAACAATCCAAACACCCCCTAATTCATTGAACATCAACATTTTTATATACAGTGGATGAAAATGAATAGAAAAGCTAGCGAATAAAAATTGCTCATCTTACTTGTATTAGTGAGATCAACGGAAAGATCTTTGATGACAAACATGCAAGGTAGAGGAGTAATAAAAGTGGGCCTGGAAGTGTCTGGATCAATGGGCTTGAGGCATGCCACAGTGTTGGTTCCATCAATATTCATAGCACAAGACCCACAAATTCCTTCTCTGCAAGACCTCCTATAGGTCAAGCTTGGATCGTCCTCTGCTTTGATCTTTTGTAATACATCCAAAACCTACACAAAGTCTCACATCCATCCATTACTTTACCCAACCATATGCAATCTAAACTTAGTTAGGCCTCTATACTATTACTCTGTGTCTGTATCAATTTTAGTGTCCCACCTTATGCTTTACCAATAATTGTAATATCACCATCTCAATTTTAGTGCTCCACCTTATGTACTAAAATAGTCTCATTTGTTTTTTTTTTTTTTCAGAAACTAGTATCACACGTGTGTTTGATTTTTTATTTCCAATCCGTTTTGGTTATAAAGGTTGGTTACTTTATATATATAAATATTAAATAAAAGACAGTGTGACATAATATAATTGTTAGAGTACAACATGAACATTCGTAGTGCTAGCGAAGATTTTTTCATATATATATAAACTAAATTCACTTTTCAAATCTTCATAAACCTCACATTGGAGCTCAGCATGGTCACTATGTGGAGCATGGACAAAGTATCAAGAGGATAAAAAATAAAATAAAATAAAGCAATACTAATACAACATTTTTCACATCAACTAAATTCGCAAGCTTTTACTAGTTCTCACATGGACTTAAACTGATATCACTTTTTTTAATTATCATTAAAAATTTGTCACTTCAGTGTCGTCTCAAATAGAAAAAGTATAATGTGGAGAAACGAATCTCTCCCTTAGAAGGTATTGTCCACTTTGGGAATGGACCAAGGAAGCCAATGCAACCCGCACGGATTTGCTCAATCCCACGTTAGGGAGAGACGCCTCCCACTTGCAGCTTATAAGCATGAGCTCACAAGAGGAGTGTACCACTACTACACAGCGTAGTAGTGGTACACTCCTCTTGTGAGCTCTCCCTGACGTGGGATTGAGCAAATCCGTGCGGATGGTATCGGCGTCCTCGGCCCATTCCCAAAGTGGATAACACCTTCTAAGGGAGAGATTCGTTCCTCCACATTAAAAGGCAAATTTTAATATGTAGTAGTGGTATACTCCTCTTGTGAGCTCATGCTTATAAGCTGCGAGTGAGAGGCGTATCTCCCCAATGTAGGATTGAGCAAATCCATGCGGGTGGCATCGGCCTCCTCGGCCCATTTCCAAAACGGATAATACCTTCTAAAGGAGAAATTCGTTCCTCTACATATAAGTTATCAAATCTTTTGAAAAAGTATATAAGTACACAAATTTGAAAATAAATATCATTGAGGTGGCAATTTATAATTGGTGTCATAAAGTAATGATAAATGAGTGTTAATAATGATAGTGGTGGACTCAGATGAAAATGATTATATATTGCCAACTCATTAATAGATTGTGAAATTTGTTGTTGTGTCCATACGAGCATTGTTCAATTTTTTATGCTTATAAACTTTCAATAATACTAATACCACACATATTTTGCTACAATTGTCCTATATAACATACTTCCACAGACCAAAAGTAGTGGAAAAAATGTCACAACTGCCCTATATGACAAACCTCAACAAACCAAAAGTAGTGGATGGAGAGTGCATCATAGTCTACCATGTGTAAGTGTGTGGTACTATATAGCATTATTGATATAGACTTTCTCTACGAAACAAAGTATTTGATCAATGAAGAAAATATACCATGGGTCCACGGTTGGAGAGGTAGACAAAGTGGGACTCTAGGTACGTAGGGCTTGTTGTTGGGATGGTCAGGGTTCCACCTATAGATCTTGAACTCCTTCATGAGTCTTTTGATGTTGCTTTGGATTGTGCCATGGGCCTCAACAGCTTGTTCTGCATGTGTTTGGCCCACAGGGTGGCCTTCCAGCACCGGGAAGTACTTTCTTCTTTGTCTGCTCTGCCGACTATACGTGACACCTTGTTGTAGCCATGTCGAAGCCAGCTTTTTGACATCCTCCTCCTCCTCCTCCTCCTCTTTCAGAATAATTTGAGGTATTATTGGTGGCTCAGTGTAGCTCAATTTTCCTGAGCCTAAAAGAGATATAGAAGTATTGCTTAAAGGCTCTTGCCTCATGCATGGCTAGAGACACGTGGTTGCAAAACTGTTACGTGTTAGCAGTACATAAAATGTGTGAGCGGTGAGACACTTGAAATGGACTATCTTTCTTACTCTTCCATGACTAAGCTCTGAATTGGGCTTGGTCTTGTTGAGGAACTTGGATCTATTTTGGAGTTTGATTGTTAAAATTTTAAAAATAAGCAAGATTTGTTGCAGTATTGGGCCTCAATTCAAAGAAACAATAAGACTAAGCCGAACGAGAGAGCAGAGGGGAGAAGAAATATTTTATTTGGATGAGTGCCTGCCTCATCCAAATTGTAACATGATTTTTTTTTCCTATAGTTCTCTAGGACATGATACTTGTTAAAACCAAAATCATATATTTTATTTCAACTAATTTGATCTTACGAAAGAATGATATATAGAGCTTAAAAGTCATAATACTTTTAAAATACGTGGTTAACTGGTTATACTGTTATAGTCATAATTTATGATATTCTATAAGCCTCCCAGCAATATGTTTGGAATTTGGAGTAGGTTTTGACTAGCCCTTTCTTATCATTAATAAGACAGGTTTAGAATCTATGCAAATGCTCCTTACCCCTATCTCTCAAGGGGCTCATGCACTCCATTCGCTGCCTAATATAATATACAAGAATTATATATGAATGATATCAGAACAAATATATGTCTTAATAAATATGATTGGTATTACTTCAATAATACACAATATATATATATATATATATATGAATTATCCGAACAATAATACATATCTGTTTATAAGTTTTATTTTAGTGAAATTCGAGTATCCTTATCATCGCATATTCATTTTAGATTGATCATAACACCACTTAATTTTCATAAGAAGACAATGGGGGGCTGGCAGCTAGCTGTGATTCTTCTTACAAATTGAAAATCTGTACTGAATGGTCAGAGCATTTGAACAGGTGGTGAATATACATGCAAAACAAATCAACCGTCAAGTACTTGTTTAGGTTAACAAGAACTTGTGGACCAGAAAATAACTGGACCACCCCGTTGTAGACTTTTTACAAGGTTTTGACCCGAGCCTGCCAAAGACTCCCCCAATTGAAGCTTGAAAATTTGAAATTTGGGAGGGTCTCGTGTCATAAGGGAGTTACTGTTTCTACTTTTTGTTTTGTTACTTCAACTCGTGAATCCAACACATGGGAGATAAGAGAAAGAGCTAAACAACAAAAAGCATGAAAATAACATCTCCTATATGTTTTTTTGTGTGAAACAAACACGAATAGACGTTTATTTGTAGACAACACTTTACACTTTTACAACATGGAACCATTTAAAGATAAATTTTGCTTAAAATTTGGGTTGGTTAAGTTGATTTGAGACATTTCTAGCCGGTAAAACTTTGTGCTGTTAGGTGGGGTGGGGCAACTTCTACTTCAATTTTTCATTCTTAATTGTGATTACATTCTTATCGGGAAAATTATTATTGCTCTTTATATCTCTTTCACATCAAATCCGTTTATCAAGGTTAGGCTTAACTGCTAAAGAGAAAAATAAGTTAATCTAAAGTTCCAAATACATGGTTTTATATATATATATATATATATATATATATATCCGATATTCCACATATTCTAATTTGTTTTTCCTTGTAAATCATATATGTGTGTGTGTGTGTATATATATATATATATATATATATATTTGAAAATCAGAGGAAAAAGAAAAGAAGGAGAATAAGTCATATACTGATTTGAATCGAATCGGTATTCATCTTTTTGATTGTTTGGATTCTATGTGGCACCAGAGATAAAACCATCAAAAGAAGATGAAGAAAAAGAAGGGAAAAAATAACACAGGAATATTCTCTTCAGTGGTGTAACACCATTGGTGTTCAAGAAATTCTGATTTGGAGAATATATCGGGGGAATGAGAATTTTGTTTATCTCACTATATATAATTATAAAACTTCAATTTTCCAACGCACGTGCAACGTGAACCAGATTTGGGCTGACTAATATGGCTCATTGGCATCCCTACAGCCCACCATTACATGAAAAATGGTGCAATGGCTTTTCTAATTTTTTTTGTTTGTAAAGGAAAAACTATTTAAAACATTAATAAGAAAATTTATTAGGTTTTGACAGTAAAAATAAGTTTTAAATTCTTTGATTATTTTCTTAAAAATAAATAAATAAATAAAAAAGAAAAAAAAAAAAAAAAAAAAAAGAAGAAGAAGAGGAAGAGGAAAGTCTAGTAACAAAACCCAAGGGTGGCCCATTTGGCCCAATCTATGGTTTGTTTGGTATTGTTGTTTAAACAACAATTTTCAGTATTTAAACAACACAACACGTATTTTCACAATACTTTTTTATTTACACATATTTCCACAATACTTAAACAACGATATTATAAATCTCTTACCAAACGGGCCCTATTGTAGAGCTGCTAAAGACAAAATAGGCATTAAATGCCCATGGGGTGCTATTTATCATACCAACCCGAGTTGTTCATTGGTCAACGGCCCGTTTGGCCCATGGGTCAAGTAAAATGAAATAGTGGTGTTGATCCCATGACCCATCATCAATTGACAACTTAGTAAGGTTTAATTCCGTGTGTTTAGAGGATTGATGAGAAATTCTTGTTCCATAGTTGTGGTAGTGACATTGAAAAAGTAAGTATAAGTATAACTGTAGGGGGCAAGCCTTATAGCCCAATTCAATTGGAATAAGACTGGGTTAAGAAAGAGACTTAATACAACTAATTTGTAGAAGTAGACGGTTAAGGTCAACCTTTTAAGCCTTGGTAGCCTCAGTTTAGTAATTTAAAGAAAGAAGATTGGTGAGTACAACAGTTTTAGTAAAGAATTGTAGCAAGGAAAGAGAGATTCTTATTTAAGTTCTTCATCGGGCTGGGTGATGATGGATGGTTTTTTGATACACAGTCCACGGTTATACAATGATCACTTTCTCTCTCTATTTCCCTATTTCTCTCTCTTTGAACTTTTTTCGATCCCCCATCTAGGAGGATCTTCCTTCCTATATATAGCTGCTTGAATTACATCTAAGCCTTCCACTTGGATGACCGTTGATCCCTCCTTAGGTACTTGTTTCATCACTATCTTATTAATAGCGGTAGAATAGACTACATGATATGAGGGCACTGTTTAGAAGTCATTTTGCCATTAATGCGGCAGGTTGAGTTTGTATGGGCACTGTTCAAGGGTCATTCCTCATTCCCTTGCTTGCATGTCACTACTACCTTCCTTGGCCTTCAACCTTATGGTCTTGGTGGTTTGTCTCCATTCTTCCGAGAAGTATCTACTCCTCAGGCGGGACTTCCTCTTCAATTTCCCTAACTAAGTTATATCCTAGCTAGACTGGGCCTAATCTGATAAATAATTGGGCCCAGCTACGCCCCTCGAGTGTATTCCACTCTATGATCCTCTCTCTTGGGGCTTCCCCCTCCCCCAATAACAACTCTACAAATAGGTAAAGAATATAAGATTAATGCCTTGATTTTCATGTGGCTTACCCATTGTCATTGACAATGAATAAAAGAAATCAATTAGCACCAACGAATGGCGATACAACAAACTCATATGACCAACCCATGGCCACCATCGCGCGAATGAAAGAATTCAATTAACACTAATGGATGGCAAATTGATGAACTCAGAGCATGGTTGCTGATGGCACCCATGCCACCAATGTCAGCTCTTCATCAAGGCTTTGCATGATCACTCAAAGATCGATGCACAAGAGCTAGTGTGGGGGTGAGAAAGGCATTAGTGGTGAGGAAGATTTGAAAAATGAGAAAGAGGTAAAGGCTCAACTAGAAAAACTAAAAAAATGTAAATATACAATATTTAAATAAGAAGGAGCAAGAGTTGAGTGTCTCATGAGTAGGCAAGTGTGAAAATTGTGAGTTAATATATAACAAGTACACCATTAACTAAAATTTAGCTAAAACGATGAAGGGTATATGGTGTGACTAATGTGCTAAATTAGATTTTCTCAACCAAAAAAAAAAGAAAAGTGCTAAATTAGAGCATATCAATTACAAACAATAGTTTTTTTTTTTATTTATACAAGATAGAAATTCTATTTTAACATAATTTAAATATATATGTGTGTGAAGCTTTTTCTCAGTGATTTGGACCACGACATTTTCACTCTTCACCCCATAAAAATTTTGTTCTTATGAAGTGACTATCATGCTAAGTGTTCGCAGTGGTCAAACAATAAATTTAAAAACACATAATTTTCAAAATTTCCTGTACAACTGTTAATGTGGTGTGTTATCATTAATAAATAAAGTAGTATATTAATTATGAATCCATATAGAGCATTTGGTTTGCTGTGATATGCCCTTAATGTGATGTACATTACGATGATATAACACTCATTACAATGATGTAATATTAAGGTTTTTGTTTTATTTTATTTTTTCTAACATTACCATAAATTTAAAATTACAAGTGTTTGCAGTGGTCAGACAATAAATTTAAAAATCACAAAATTTTCAATTTTTTTTTTTGAGAAATAATTACATGTTACTAACCCGCAGTTCGAACCCTTTCCCCCCTAGACCACCAAATACTTTGTTTATGAGGAGGTTTCAATTCAACTAAAAAGCCTTTGTACAATTATTAATGTGGCATGTTATCATTCATAAATAAAGTAGTATATTAATGATGAATCCATATAAAAGCATTTGGTTCGTTGCGATTTGCTATTAATGTGATGTACATTACGATAATGTGACGCACATTACGATAATGTGTTACACATTACAATGATGTAACATTAAGATTTTTTGCTTATTTTATTTTTTCTAATATTACCATAATTTAAAATTATAAAATATATCACATCTTTTTAATCTCATCACATTCCTAAACAATATAATGTTGTATTATTATATTAAAATTATATTAATATAAGATTACAATAACATAATATTATAGCGTAATGCAATACCACGACGAACTAAACACCTCCAATAATGTGATGTTGCTCTAACAACAATATCATTTTAACAAATTGTGAAAATATTACGTATGTCCCTAGCTAACAATTGTCACGTGCAAAAGAACCTTTTCTTTTTTTTTTTCTAAACTATATGTTAAAAATTATTCAATCATAATCTCGGAATTTTTGCCAACCAGACTCACACAAACCCTTATGCCGTGTCTTAAAGTCTTTAGAATGTTTTGCTCTGCAGGCATGATCTGTATTCCTTTTATTGCTGAACAGCCATGATCTATCATCTATATTCATCCCTTATTATAAAGAGAGTCAATATGTATATGTGTAACAAAACGAGCATCGAATTATCTTTATTCTAAAATTCTTCAACCATATTATCCCAGCATAAAAGCAACAATTCGCAGAGATTTATGTAATAATGGAAGCTCACCGTAAGATTATGAGGGTCCCCTCTTCGAATCCCAACACATAATAACCTTTTCAGAGAACCGAGCATTTTGTGAGCTGAATTTATTTCACAAAGTGATTCATATATATATTAAAAAAGGAGACCCCATCAAACCAACGGTCCAGATCAATGATAGTATCTGTCTGTTGCATCCAAGTGGGCACAACAGGTTCAATGAAAATGATAGGTTCCATTGATCCCCCATAATTTTGATATCAGAAATGTCTATGTAGTAGGCAGAGATAGTGCCCACTTAAGTAAAAGCCAAAGCAGCTTATAGGTTGAAGAAACCTTGATTAGACAAAATTAGGTAGTTGATTTGAGTCAATTGAGACATGTAAATTATAAATCTCTGCTTGTGTCATGGTAAAAACTATTAGAACTGTAAATTTTTTATAGTTAAAAACAAAAAAAAAAAATATATACTTGGTATTACATTACGTGTAGACTTTGAAGACGTGGGGATTGCGATGTGTTAGTGTTAGGGTTTGGTTTTGTAGAGGCAAATACAGACCATTGGTAAAGAAAAGAATAAATATAAACACGTAGAATGATAAAGACATCAATAACCCAAGTTGTGTGATAAAATATAGTTTTATTATTATATATTAAAAATTAAATATTCTAAAAGGATAAAATAAACAGTAGTAAATAACATCAGATTTCTTTTCAGCTTTGATGGTTGCAGCGAACTCAGGTGTTGTTGAACTGATCCATCCATCCGTCCATAGATTGGATCTTTCTTCTTCTTTCTTCCAAAAAAAAGAGATATATATATATATATATATTTTCATTATATATGAAAATTAAAAATAAATAAATAAAAATGAAGAAGAAGAAGAATATTGTGTAGAAAAGTAGTGGGATAAATGTCATGTAAAGTAGAACATAACAGGAGAAATATGATGATTTTCCATCTACATTTTTCAGCAGGGAGAGACTGTGAAAGATTCTCTGATCCTCCTCAATAATAACATAAAGATATTGAGAATTTCTTACACAATAATAATATTATTATTGTACCATGGTTTTCTGACTTGGTCAATTATGAAGCAAAAAATTTTGTACTAATTTTTTTATTACATTATTTTAATTTATAAACCAATCAGTCTGAAAAAGAAAATAACGAAACGAGGTAGTTACTTTGGCCATCCTTTAACCTAACCCTAAAAGGATAGGGCGGAATTATTAAATAAGTACTATATATTGATTTGCCATTATTTTAAATACCCATTTCTTAGATTTATTAATAGCTTATTTTATTTTAGAATTTTTTTTTTTTTAATTTGGTGCAGGACTTTGAAAAGTAATGGTGGTGACGGTGGTTCTCTTTCCTTTATATCATTCAACAACCATCTTCCCTAATTTGGTTGCTTGCCCACCTCATTATTCCAAAAAATAAATAAACAAATAGTAATATTAAAATAGAAACAGACTGAGAAGTAAATAAATAAATAAATAAGATTCAATTTTTTATTAAAAATTTTAATTATATATTCTAACAGCTCCCTTAATTAATCTCATATCTTAGTCTTCATTTCACACTACGAATCAAAACCACAACTCTCACTTACTTTGACCAGTAAGCCTCCCCCTATCAAAACCTCCATCTCTCTCTCTCTCTCTCTTTCTATGGCTACCCCACCCTGATCTTTTTGAGTGGAACCGTAGATACAAGCAGCCTCTATCTAGAGCAGAAAAGGTTATAGAGAACCATTCCTCTCTTTCTTTTCTCTCTTTCTTTCTTTTTTTTTTTTTTTTTTGGGGTGCACTATAAGCCCTTTGAAACCCTAATCCACCTTAACCCCATAATAGTAAAAAACCAAAACCAAAGGGCTTTCATTTGTGTAGCTCTTCTTCAACCATCAATTTCATGATCCGTGGGTTGTTTATTATTCTCTCTTCTTTACACATACCCCTGTTGCTCAAAGACAAAGCAAAAGCACGCAAAGCCACTGTCTGAGTTTCCAGATCAGAGCCTTTAAGACATGGGTACTTTCTGAAAGCTCTTCTTCCAGAAAGATCTCTCTCTTATCTGATCTCTCTCTCTCTCTCTCTCTCTCTCTGGGTATTTATGATATTATTACCTCATGCTTTGTTTTGTAGCTTCCTCTCAAATGGGTCTGTGTATGTAAGTGAGTGAGTAAGTAAGCAAGCAAATCTCTCTGCAGCTCTAGCTCCCTCCATATATCTCTGTCTCTCAAACTTACGTCTTTCCCTTTGTGTTGTGGTCTTGTTGGCGTTATCTCTTTGTTGTTGTCTCTTTCTCTCTGTCATGGATTCTGGTAATAGTGGCAGTATGCAATCTTCAAGTGGCGGTGATGAAGAGTATGATTCACGCGCCGAATCGATCTCGGCCTTCTTGAACCCATCTAGCCATGTTGGTTCATTGTCTAACCAAGCACATCCACATCAACAGCCACACCACCAAACCCACACGATGTTTGATCCTCTATCAAACTACTTTGACCCTTCATCATCAACAGGACGGTCGGTTCAAAACCCACTCTCAAACCCAAATTCCCTGCTGAATTTCGATATGGTGTGGTCCAAAACACCAAGATCTGACCCAAATCCCACCGATCTTGGCGGCTTAATAACTCCCTCGTCCTCAGCGCCTAGCCAACCATTCTTGACCAACCAATTAGGTGGACAACAAACCAGAGCCCCTACTTTTCACAACATTCAGATCCCTCCCCAGTCTGATCAGCAACAAAATGCTTCGCGTGCTTCACTTTCCTCCACTTCAGCAAACGATCAAGCCCAGCCCAGCAACAACAGCATGGTTCGGAACCCAAAGAAGAGGTCCAGAGCCTCAAGGCGTGCACCCACTACTGTTCTGACCACAGACACCACCAATTTCCGAGCCATGGTTCAGGAATTTACTGGGATTCCCGCACCACCCTTCACTTCCTCACCGTTCCCAAGAAGCCGCCTTGATCTCTTTGGCACATCTTCTTCTTTGAGATCATCAGGACCACCAGGTTTAGACCCTTCACCCCCTCCTTATCTTTTAAGACCTTTTGCTCAAAAAGTTCAGCCTCTCCCATTCGTTCCATCCACTTCTTCTACTACTTCAATGATTGATGTTTTAGGTTCTAATCCCACTACTAATGCTTCTAATTCAACTTACCAACATCATAATCTTCTCAACATGAACATGCAAAGCCCAATTCTCAACTTCCAATCCCTCCTTCAAGCCCAACCTAAATTCTCACTTTCCAATTCACCCAACATACACAATCTTGGCTCTAAACCTCAAGGTGGCTCTTTGGAAATTCCATCCAATGATCACTCGCAGCTTAAGATGGGTACTAGTGTTTTAGAAGAATTTGGGTTGACACCACAACATCAACAACAACAACATCCGCATCATCATCAGCAACAGCAGCACCACCACCACCATGTTAGTACACAACTCATGAGTGGGCTTCCAAACATAGTATCTTCGGATGGAACAACATTGTCTCGGACCGACAACAACAGCAACAGCAACAACAATAATCCTCCTCCAACCAACTGGACCAACGACACGGGACTCAATGGAAGTTATAGTAATTCAGAGAGGGTTACTAATAATGGAAAGTTGAATTACTCGGCTGCTGCTTCTTCTTCGTCAGATTTTCATCATGGCGATAAAGGGCCAGAGAATGTAGCTACAAGAAGTGAAGGTATGGTGGAATCATGGATTTGTTCATCAGATTAGGCATAACCAATATATATATATATAGATCACCCCCAAAAAAAAAAGAAAAAAAAGAATGAGGTAGCGGTATAAAGAAATATGGCATGGAAGAAAATGTTGGTGTTGTCCATCTTATAAACCATGACCACCAACAAAATCAAAACACCTTTTTTGGCTTTTTTCTTTGTTCATTTTCATCTTAATTATATGTAAATAATAGCCTCTTCTTTTGATTCTCTTTCTTTTTGTTTTGTTTTTTTGGTCATTTTCATACATTCATATACGAACGAAAGACCATGGTCTCTTTTCTGTGTTTATTATTCTCTTTACTTCAATAGTAAAATGCTGTTTATTTTTGCCTTATAGACTGCGTGGCCTTTCATGGCTAGCTGTACATGGGTTTCTGAGTTTGACTATTATTATATAAGGAAGAAATTTGGATCAAAGTGGAACAAAACAAACCCATCAAACAGTGTCTCTCTCTCTCTCTCTCTCTCTCTCTCTCTCTCTCTCTGTATGTATGATGTATCTTCCTCGTACCTTCTCTTCTGAAATTTCTACCTTATCTGAAAACGAAGAATGAAAATTCTACTCAAAAACTCTTCAGTGGAAATCAGCGAGTGGCTTAGATTTTTGTCTGCTTTTTACGTTTAGTCCCTCTATCCACAAATTTATTAATAATGCTTTATTTAATTTAAATTTTTATTTTTTTATTTCCTTAATAATCCGTATAATGTATGGGAGTGATTGGTGGCGAGATTTAGGGAATCGTTTGCCGCCGCAATCTTGTTTTATAGGTTTCAAATCAAATACATCTTCATGTGTATGTGTTTCATTTTTATTTTTATTTTTTTATATATAAAAAATTAATTTTGTGATACCCTTTATGGAAGACTTGTATGCCTAAAAGTTTCACGCGGATCCATGCATTGTACAACACCATTAAACTATTAAGTTTTACGGAAACCACTCGCATCTTTGGACGATATTTTAGCACTTGGCTTTGCCTACTTTCACACAAAATATATATATATATATATATATATATATATATATATATATATATATATGTGTGTGTATACATGTATACCATCTATCTTTGAAGGTTGTACATTTCGGACAAAACAAAACCTGTATTTCAAAGGTTGTACATTTCAGACAAAACTAACTTTTTTCGTTGGTCTTTAAAGTACAACCACAAGATTAGAATTTCTTTCTTTTGTTTTTTTATTTCTCTTCGTTGGAGAGAGGATGTGCGGTATTCGATCTTTCTTTGTATTCTCACTTGGGAAAAGTCTGAAGTGAACTAGATGCATAT
Organism: Castanopsis chinensis; assembly: GCA_032878915.1. Taxonomy (NCBI): domain Eukaryota; kingdom Viridiplantae; phylum Streptophyta; class Magnoliopsida; order Fagales; family Fagaceae; genus Castanopsis; species Castanopsis chinensis. Next base: position 337,597 of record JAVQMG010000053.1, on the reverse strand, counting down.
TTATATGCTTTGCACCACATTTAAAATATGTTTGGTTTGCCACATTTTTTTACAACTTATTTATAATATGGTTTCCTTATTACAGGGGGGAAGAAAAAAATTATCCATAATTTGTGGAAAATGTTTTTGGAGAAGTTTTTATTTTGATAATTTTGTGGTTAATTATTAAGGAATCTTAATTTTTTTTTTCTTCATATTAGTATTAATGAATATGCCAAAAAACAGGTGCAACTTGGTGTACAAGAGCTGCGTAAAATGGACATTCATGCCACTTTTTAAGCTGGAATTTATCCTAATTCTACTCAATCGTGGGGAGTAGGTTTTTGTAGTTAGAGTCATTTACCAGAAAAATAAAGTAAATAAAAAAAGGTAAAAACTTTACCTTTTTTCTATATGCCAAAGTATTGAATATGTAGTCCACATTTGAGATTTTTCTATATTTCTTCACGGCCATTTATGTTTTTAATGTTTTATTAATGCAATTTTTCAATAAATTTTTCAAGATTTTAGCTGTCAAAAAATCTAGATCTCATTCTTACATGATATATGTCAAAAAAAAAATCCCTTCATATTAATATATTATTCCAATATCAAGACTTATAATTCAAGAGACATTTTTGGGTGATTTAACGGAGATGTTCAAAATTCAAATATTTTCTCCTCCAACTCTCAAATTATAATAAACAAAAATCCAATTTCTAGCTTGTGATATTTCAGGAAATATTTCAAGATATCTTTTTTATCTCCCAAAAGAAGATCCTGACTCAACTCACACCCCAAGGGAAAAAAAAGTTTGTGAAAATCTTGTTATTTCAATGACTTGAGAAAGCAGTAGAAGGGATTTCATGGAAGCAAATTCAATCGCTTTGAATGTATATTTGGATGAGTCTATTTTTTAAATAAATAAATTGTGTAAATTTACAATTATATGTGAAAAAAAAAAACAGAATATTAATTTCAACTATCTAGGCACAGCATTCCCATATTAATTTGACATACAATTTTTTTGGCAATAAAAATCTTTTATTCGAGACAAAAAAAAAAAAAAAAAAAAAATACATACATACATTTTTGTAGGTGGAAGTGCCTTGTTATGGGTATGGGACACTAATTAACTTGCTTAAAATCTTACTGTTGTATTAAAATTCAATCTCAATTCCTGGCATAAGTATGATTTTAGCCGCAAGAATTTATGAGGTAGAGTGGAGATAAATACAAGGAAATTTTCAGCATCTTTTAGTGGTTACTTTGCATTATAAATTTATAATAACCAGTCAAAAATCTTATAACTCAATTGATCGGTGTTTTTTGATATTTCCAACGGAGGTATTGAAAACTTAAATCCTCCTCTCTTAACTATTGAATTAATAAATAAATAACATAGTCAACAACAAAATCATAATTGATAAAGAAAGTATCAAAAACCTAAATGCATAGATCTTAATGTACATGTGTTCATTTACGAGAAAAAACTTTTAGGATCACGTCCAACACCCCCCCCCCCCCTCCCCCCTTTTTGAGTCCACATCCCCATCTTTTCCTATAATCACATAAAAGACAAGGACTCTCTATTGTTAACATTTGGAATTATTCTAGAACCACAAATTTTTTGTGCCACAACTCTGATGTAATAGATTGTGAGTGGCTGTTTCTCATTTTTACATGAACTCACCACTTTTTGTTTACAACTCACAATCTATCACAATAGAATTGTAACACAAAAAGTTGTGATCCTAAATTTCCTTAAGGATTGAACTTTAAACTAAAATTTGGACCATCCTTAAAAAAATTAATAAAATGGGACCAACAACATATGCCAATTGCCATAAATTATTGCAAATACTGCACTAAGCAAAGGCACCTAGGCAAGTTTTAGCATCTTAAATAGTCATCACTCTTGTTTATATAAGTAGTTAAGTACTGTCTTTTTTCTCAATATATCATTACCCAATCACCTTTTAGATAAACCCACAAAATAAGCACATTGTAAAAAGAAGGAAAACAAGAGAGAGGGGTAGAGGGGAAAAGCTTATTTCAACCTTTTTGTCAAACATTATTGTGACAAAAAAGATGATTTCCATTCCCGCCAAAGCACAAAGGCAAATCGCACATGACAACCACATAATGTTCCAATATTTTCAAATATCAAGAACTAGGGAAAAGTTGCAAATCCATTCCAAGCACTTGCATATGATATGCCAATATATATCTGAAAGCTGGTAATCTTTTTTCATTTCAATTGATTGATAGATCATGATCTTTTTCACTTCAATTATGCATCTTTCACCTTTGGTTTAAATTTAGAATGATGAGAGGGAGATGAGTGTGCTTTCAAAATGTTTTGAATCTTTTGGCAAAAGGAGGTATGCAACCCATAGGATTTTGGGAGACTTTTTACAAAAGGGTACTAGATTTCACATTTCTTTTGGAAATGAAATCTTTTTTTATTTAATATAAATATTTTAAATAATAATAATATAAAATAAAAAACATTGAAATGATTAGGCATGGGATTTTGAGAGATTTAAGGGCCAGGGGGTCTAGGCCTTTTAAGAGAGAGGGTGTTGTGACCGGGGACACTTCTTTTAGCATCATGGTGGCCCATGTCAGTGAATAAGCCTTTGCTCAATAGCAATGATGGCTCTTCTCTCTCACTCACTCACTCACACTCATTCCCATCTCAGCCCACAAGGTAAATATCACAGGCTGAAACAGTAAGGTAAACTGTGGCAAAGGCACCTCTTTCTCACTTTCTACATAAAAATGCCCTACAAATTTGAGCCTAAACTCAAAAAGACACTGAACTTTTTGGCATCCCCATCAAAAAAGGCTGGCACCATCCCTTCCTTACTTGAAACCATCCACACTTTGTAATGAAAAAAAAAAGCATATATTCAATTGCTCTATACTACTAGAAGAAGACAAAGTTTCGTATTATGGAATAAACAATATTCTATAGCACACATCTCTCTCTTTTTTCGCAAACATATCTTGATGTCAACATGATGCTTGATTTTTACATTCTATATATAAATAAATGTTTTCAAAAGAAGTTTTAATAAACTAATTCAACTTTGTATGCAACCTTTGACCTGAGCTAGCAAATGAGTCATCTAAAACATTTATTTAATGGGGGTCCCTAATTAATTAACTTAGCTAGACAAATTCACATGCCTTTGGCTTATACACTATTATACACTATTTTAAATTGTACCCTTTTTAGGGGTAAGACTTTTTCAATTTCTTTTTTGTGTTACTTTTACTTAAACGAAAAGAATTTCGCATCACCTTTTAGTCAAATGGTCCACTCTTTATAAAAATGAACTATATGTCTATATATATAAGATGGCCCATGGCCAACAGCAACCAAAATATGAAAGCTTGAATTGTCTTTTATATTCTCTGATGGACGTGGTTTACGGGATCCATGATGATGATGAAAACAGACTGACTGAGAGCTCAGGTAAGTGAGTGAGTCTTTACTCTTCAAAGTCTTTGTGCTATACTTCTAGCTAGAGCATTATTAGCTATATATACAAACCTTTTTTTTTTTTTTTTTTTGCTAATTAGGGTTATACTACACAAACGCAATTATTGTTCTTTTGAACAATTTAATTGCATAATGATGGTAAAATTATTATTTGGAAAAACAGTGAAATATTATTCTGATATATATGGTGAAGGATGTCCAAGGCAGCACGGCATTGGAGTGAAAGTGAAAGCAAAGACAACGTCAAATGTAATCAAAATTCTAAAGCATATTTGTTAACTTGTAGTAGAATCTTAAATGGGTTGGAATGCAAGGTATATCTAACTTTTCTAACCTTTAAAAAGTGAGACCAATTGGAAAGGGGCCGAAGTTTCCCGCTCCCCTGTGTATATATGATAACCCCATTGGGGAACCTCAACCTATCATACATATACGACATTTAAAATGCATGGCATGAGGTCATAAAATGAACAGTGTGATCAAAGTCCAACTTGAGAAGGAGCATGCGGACAACATTTTGTTCAGCTTGTGGAATAACGATTAAGATCCCATGTGGGATGCAATTGGTTTCGAGGTTTGAAAAAAACTTTTCTTATGGAGCGGGCCTCTTATAAGTATTTGTGGACCCCACAATTATTTATGTAAGTCGCACTTCACAGGACAAGCGCATAATTAAGATATTGTCTCCAATGGCTTAGAACAAAAGTGAACTTTTTAACTTATAATCTTAACATTCAAAAACAATTGCACTTTGTGCGACATTCTAAATATTGCATTAGATTTCAATTTGTAGAATAAAACATGTCGAAGTTAACTTATTTCTAAAATTGACATTTTATTAGTTTCAATTTGTTGAACAACTGGATCTAACTCAAGGCTAACTCCACCAAAATTTCACATAGAATCACATCAAATAATATTTTTCTAAGACCCAAAATTTAAAAAGTTAATTGCAATTATCGAGTTATTTCCCCTTTCAATTAGTGGTATTAATTAAGCACTTTTCCCTTGCTATTCGAATTTTCGTCAAATTTAATGGAAAAGTAAAAAAATAACAATATTAAAAAAAATCTAATTCAATAGAAATTTGAATTTTCCATTAAATTTGACAGAAATCCTAACAAAAGGCGACAAAGTACTTTTTCCAATATCTAATGAGGAACATTGTTTAGTTTTGTGATTGGATATACAAGATTGGTATAATTACTTAGGCGCAATGCTTTGAATTCTCAATTAAATTTTATGGCATGGTTACATTAGCCAAATAGCAAATATAAATTATTTGTTCAATTTCTTGTGTTTCACTTTATACTCCATCAATCATGGTAAACCATGTTTTTAAAAAAAAAAAAAAAATTAGTGGGAAATTATAATTGGTGGAGAATAAAGGGAAATTACACTTTCTGATCATAAACTATACTCTCGATTACACTTTGTATCATAAATTTTTCGAATGCATGCTTTACACACTAAACTATGATTATTGTTACACTTTGCACCTCGACATCAAATTTGCCGTTAACTTGAATGGAAAAATATGGCATAATGTGAAAATACCTAATTACCCATCTTCTTAATCCCTTACAAGTAAACGAGAAAATTACACCTTACCACCCTAATCTATATTCCTAATTACACTTTCCATCCTAGAATTTAAATTTCCATCCAAGTTAACGGCAAATTTAATGTTGGGATGCAAAGTGTAACAATGTTCATAATTTAAGATGCAAAATGTACATTCAAAAAGTTTATAGTGCAAAGTGTAATATGGGGAATAGTTTAGAATGGTAAAGTGTAGTTTTCCCAGAGAATAAAGTGGAACTGAAAAAACTATAATAGATTATTTGAATTTGCCAAATAGGAATACAAATCTTATGTATTACTTTTTGTGTTTCACGTACTTTATATTCTACCAATTATGACTTATCATGTATTCTTTTTTATTTTTCTTATAAAATAACTATAGTTTAAAATAAAAAATCATAAACATGGCATACCTCATTTTTTTTTTTTTTTGAGAACACACACACACACACACACACACACACACACATACATAGAGGAAGGGAGATGAGATAAGGGAAGGGGCATACCTCAATTGATGGAGTATAAAGCAGAACACAAATAGTCCTACAGATATTTATATTCACCAAATAGCCACATGGTGCTGTTGTTTATTAAAAATATATATATAGTCACATAGTTAAGTCTAATTGTATTTTTACCAAAAATTAAATCTAATTGTCTTTGAGGGAAGAGAACGCCATGTTATTTAATGCTACCACGTTGTTGGTTTAATCAGGGAAGTTTTTTTTTTTTTTTTTTTGAGAGGAGTTTAACTAGGCAACTTATTACTTCAAATGAATCTTTCCCTTTATAATTTTGGGGCATTGTAATTGCGGTATACTTACAACAATTCTATACACCTAATTCGCATGGGTAATTATTGAGTATTTTTGAAGTACCATAAATGCCTATTTTTTCCTCTCACATAATTGTGGGTTTAATTAATAATTTATAGTGGAATCCACAATTCATGTGAGAGAAGGGAGTACGAATTTATGGTGCTTCTAGAATATTCAAAAATTTTCGAATTCCCATATGGTTGATTGTCAAACTTAAAATAAAAGCAACATTATTTTCACATGGGTCTAATAATGACACTATTTTTATTAGAATAATACTAGGTTCACAAACAATCACACAATTTTTGTCACAACTCGTCACGTCATGACTAGTTATAAATGGTGAAAAAAACAAAGTCGTGCATCCACATTTCAACTATTCACAACCCTTCACGTGGTGAATTGTGACAAAAGTTCTGTGATTATTGTATTAGTATTACTAATTTTATTATGCACAAACCACAATTAAAAAAGGCTAGGTTCAGAACTTGACACATTAGCTGGCCTGAGTGTGAGGAAATCTAAGGGAGAAAATTTAATTTGAAAAGAATAACCTATCGAACTTATTACTTTAGTTTTCTTAAGTCCATTACTCCATTTTGGCGGTCCTGCTTGGACCATAGCTACGCTTGAGCAGCTACAGTTGTACATTACTTTTGAGCTCAATAGTCAACTGATCAATAGCTAATTAATCTTGCCTATTAGCCTGATCAGTGGATTTCTCGAGTTGATTTTAATGGCCCACCTTCTTCTTCCCCTGTGAGTATATGACACATACAGAATAATCCAACCTTAAATAATTAAAACCAAATATTCATACCAAAGTAATACAGTTTTACTAAAACCATACGACTTATCATAATTTTTGTCATAACTTGATAATATGTATAATTATAACTGGTGTATCATCAATTTATGACAGACCCACCATTTATTTTCTCCACCATTTATAATTGCACGTGCCTGAGTTGTAACAAAAAAAGAAAAAGAAAAAGAAAAATGTAAGATAGACTTTCTCAAAATAAAATAAAACCAAGAATACTGCACTCAGGGAAAAATAAATAAAATGGATTCCAACAAAAAAAAAATAATTAAAATGGAATATACGACGACGTTTTGGTTTTTTCACTAAGAATATACGATGTCGCTGTAACAACAGAAAATAACATTTCAGTCTGCTAATGCGGCGACGTAACACTACAACCTTCTGTAGTCGGTGGAGTTCGTTGTTAACCGAGCAACTTTATTGAACTTTCTTTCTTTTATTTTTTTTCCTGGTGAGCAGTCTTTTTCTTTTCTTTTCTTTATATAAAATCATCTAATTTCTTTTATTCACCAACTTTCGAATGAAACATAAGGATAAAGTTATTTATTTTTTAATAGGATTTTGATAATATTATATAATTTCCTCTAAATTTTGAAGTAATTTTAATTGATTTTTTAAAAATGATAATTAAAAAATATATATTTTAAATAATTTCAATTAGTCACATCAGTTAATTGTTATTTACAAAAAGTTAAAGAAAATTTATATTAGTTGTATTTGTAAACTAGCTAGACACAAAAGAGTTTTCATGTTAGTGATATATTAGTCTATTCGCATAGACTCAAACTTAATTCTACTTTGCGTGCAAGTTAAGTTTCTTACGTGTATTAAAGGTCTATTAGTTTAGAGTATAGTCTATTATATATACTCATATTATGATTCATTATAACACAGATTTTATATTACACTTTTATATAATAAAAATGTAACTTTTAAGGGTTTTCTCTATGCACGTAGGCTGTAATGCTGAACTACATATGTCTTGTGTTCTTATTTTATGCTTCTATGTTTCGCATATATTCAAGCATATTTAACATGGAATATATCATAGCTAGTATTTAACATGTTATCAGAGCCACCTTCCTATGGCCGTTGTTATCTGTTCTTATGGTGTGTTTAAGAACAATCTCTGTTTAAGAACAATCTTTATCTTCCTCGGTATTTCTTCGCTGCGTTCATCTTCTTTGACTTCCCACTGCTACCGTCAAATATCTCTGATATAGTCATGCCGCCGTTAGAAGTTGCATCAACACTACAAGACCATTGTCTTCCTCAGACCACTTTCATAGAGCCAAAATTCATTCAAGAGATCTTCTCACTCTTATCAAATCTCAAGATTTCTTCAAGTTTCCATCTTGAGTTTGAGAGGGGATGTTAGAGATATATTAACCCATTTGCATAGGCTCAAGCCTAATTCTACTTTGTGTGCAAGTCAAGTCTCCTATTTGTATTAGAAGTCTATTAGTTTAGAGTTTAGTCTACTATATATACTCATGTTATAGTTCATTGTAACACAGGTTTTGTACTACAGTCTTATATAATAAAGATATAACCCTTAAGGGTTTCCTTCATGGACGTAGGTCATAAGGCTAAACTATGTAAGCCTTGTGTTCTTGTATTTCTATTTTATACTTCTCTCTTTCGCATATATTCAAGCATATTTAACATGAAATATATCAGAGCTAATATTTAACAATGTAAATAGCATTCAACATTTTTGCACATAAAAAATTTCGAATAACTTAAGAAAATTTGTTTCTGGTGAATACAATTTCATGAAATTTTGATCATTTTATAAGTTCTTTTTGTTCTTAATAAATTAAAGACCACGTGATGTCCATGTGATGACTCTTTTAGTGCTCAAATGAGTCTGATCTATAATGTACTTGATTTTTGTTTCTTTTAGTTTTCAACAAGTCTATATGGGTGAATTAAAACAATTTAATTATTCCATTGTTTTAATTGAAGCATTTTTTTAATAAATCAGGTAGAATTTAAACTCATTCCTTTTTTTTTCCTTTTTCTTTTTGATATAAGATAAAAATTTTACTCTACTCCCTAGTTTAATTTAAGTATATATGTATGTAAAATTCTTCCTGGAGACTTGAAACTCCCACCCCATAAAAACTTTATACTTATAGAGTGACTATCACTTCAAAGATGCACGTTGATAACTTAAATTCATTCTTAAATCCTAAGTTATATAGGAAATTTCAATGACCCAAATTGACCCACCGGCCCAAGTTGTAAGGATGATGGCCCAACAAGCCCAAAACAATAAATTTGTTAGAGAGTCGGTTAGAAACTGAACATTTAAGAAGTCAAATATGAATCACAGCGGGCTAATTGGCGTGAGAACGAGTAAGATAAACAGTTTAAGAAGAAAAAATACTCCGCGGTCAAGTCTGAAGATGATATATTCTTATATATTTCTTTTGGACTTATACAAATATTCAAGTTCTTAGTTACATAATGCTTTTTCTTTTCTAATCTCAAATGCCCCCTCCAGTAATGGAATTCTCCCTTCTTATACTCCCTTCTCCCCTTTCATCTCAGCCCCCCACGTGTAGATCAGATTGCTAATAACCTTGATGCTTGTCTCATTAACATTTTCCTGAAATCTTTGTAGGTAGTTGTAAAGCTGAAAGTTGCTGTTCAGGTATTACTTCCACATTAATGCAGCCAGGGGGTTAGATGCAGAACATTCAATGCGATGGTAGAAACTTTCTTGCCGGATATTTCTCATCTCTCTAGTGACTCACCTCTCACTAAAGCGTCTCCTCCTAAGCATGGTTGCTTACCACCCAGTGTCTGATGGGTGGTCAAACTTTAAGCTTCCATTCTGTTTGACCGAGGAGGAATTACTCCTCGGACAACATCACATGTTCATTATGATCAGTCATCTTCTTCAGCCCAGTAATCTACTTACCCGCCCTACTATGTGTTTTTCTTTGGGCTCTATGACATCTTTGGGCATGGCCCACGGCTCAATACCCTTATTTGGGTCCTTTATCCCTACAAAAACTACTCTTAAAAAAAGAATTATAGAGGGAATTATTATGTAACGTGTCCTTAATTTTCTCTAGCATATAAATCAATTTTGATAACTTCTATTTGACAAAAATGAATTTGAGTATCTGTAAAATACTAAAATGTATCATATTATTTTAAGGTAATTTAAAACTTGTATTTTTATAAGCCACAGTAAGCTATATTGATATACAAATATGGATACGAGTGCTTTGCATCTATGTGAACATGCAACAATTATATCATGAGTTTAAAATCTCATGAAAAAAGGTAAAAAAATTAACTCCAAATTGGTTCAGACGAAAATTCCTCAAACTTACTACGTGGCGATTGATAAAACTATTTCCACGTACTTTTAGTCACATGGCTAGTTAAAGAGCCATGTGACTTATTTATATTAATAAACATTAATAGTTTTATCAATTATCATATAATGAGTTGAAGGAAATTCCTTTTAGAGAAAAACTATATTCAAAACTTATTTTCTCATACATATCATATTTACCTAATATATATAAAAAGAAGCACTCAGCTTAAATTGACAGAATAAGAGAATCCGCAGCCGGGAACTCTATCACATCCTATTTTACCATCTCAAAAAGTCACTTTATCAATTATACAATACAATTTTACAATACTCCCACCATCCCAACTTTTATTTTCTTATTCTATTTATTAAAATAATATATTTACACATTAAAATATATAACCAACAAAATGTACTAAAAACCCAGAAACCCTGTTCCAAAAAAGAAAAACCCAGAAACCCACCTTGCCACCACCACCACCACAACCAAACTCACCACCAACAACAATTACAAGAAACAACCACCAAGAGGAAAAGAAACACAAAAAATTGCCAAAAACCACCACCACTGATCGAGTAAATTGCCAAGAAATGCAAGAAATTGCCAGAAACACACCAAAAGAAAAGACCACTTTAAACCCACAATTGAGGAAATCACTTCAAACCCACCACGCTGTCTCGACAATCTCCACAAGCCATCGATCAGCAACCCCAAGCCACTAATTAGCAAACCCAAGCTACCAATCAGCAAACCTAAGCCACCGATCAAAAACTCACGCTGCCGATTTGAAACCCACGCCATCACTGCTGTGAGAAACGCCATCATCGATCAATAAACACCATCACCGCCACACCTTCGTCAGACCTTGCTTCGGCCAATAGCGAGTCAGAGAGTAAGAGATGGTAGATGAGAAAACAGAAAGAGAGAGTTGAGAAAGAAAGAAGACGTCTCAGCCCCAGAGAAAAGAGAAAGAAAAGACAGAGGAGGGAGAGAGAGAATAAAAGTGATTAAAAAATTTATACAATAGTGCTACAGTGCCATTCTACATGTAGAATGGCACTGTAGCAATATTATAAATTTTTTTACAATTGTAAAATTTGAGAAGTCTAGATGAAGCCACTTTTTTGGATGAAAATGGTAAAATGGGCTTAAGATTGGCATTTACAATGCCCAGTGCTGATGCTCTAAGAAGTCAAGGTAATAAAACTTAAAAGCATGTTTTTATTCCTATTAAAAAAGCCTACTAACCTCAATTTTATAAATTTAGGTTGCGATTTTCACTATGTATAATTCATTGATATATCATTTTATGTTGTCCCCAAGAAAATATCGGTTAACTCTATGACATGGTGACATTCCTAGCCTTCACAAGGAACCAAGCTCACATTTCATGTGCCTAGGTATTTAATGTCAGGGACCATAAAATGGTTGTCAAGTTTTAATTAGTCAATGGTATAATTCGGTTTTAATTCGGTCTAATATAAGTATTTAGTACTTCCTATCAAAAAAAAAAAATAGTCAATGGTAAAGGATGGGGAGGCAGATGGGACAGTCCTTTAGCCCTTTTTTGTTTGAATTTTTTTTTCCAATAAATTTTCTGTACTTGGGCTCAAAAAAGAAGAAGAAGAAAATATCTTTCTCCATAAATAAGAATTTAAAAAAAAAAATAAAAAAAACCGTTGACATATGTTTGAGTTTGCCAAGGTCAAGTCCAATCATTGAGAAACCAAAATAAAAAAGAGAGAAAAAAAGAAAAAGAAAAATGAAAAGGAAAACCCTTTTAAACACTTGCTTTAAGCGTCTTTTCAGGGAAATTAGTGAATACATTCCTGAATGAGAAAAGGTAGGATTTATTAACAGTAATTCCTATCTATTTGGTGCCTAATTAGATTTAACATTATCCTCGGTCTGTCCAAGTGGGTCACAGGTGATTTTCGTGAATCCTACATTGTCTGCCACAAAATTCTCATACGCTCTTATTCCCGCCATCCAAATTATGATGTCCCTTGCCACATCTAACAAATTCCAACGAATCAAATGGTGCACAGTTGTGAGGATATGGTACAACGTTTCGGCCCTTCGGCATGGATTTTCTAGCTCTGCAAAAAAGTTTATCCTAGTCTCCAGATGGGGTCAAAATTGTCAAATATCACCATATATTTGAAATTTTCAGCAAAATAGTACCGTTTATAAAATAAACATCTTTTTAAAACTCGATTCTATGAATATTGAGTTCCAAAAAAAAAAAATAAAAAACAAAACTCAATTTTATAAATATCAAGTTTTACGTAGTATTTTTTATTGTGTTGAACTTCTGCTAAGAGGGAAAAACCGTCAAGAAGAAAGAAGGCTTGAAAGAATGGATTGAAACTAAAACAGGACAAAACGACACTGCTGAGATTAAAAAGAAGAAAGTGAAGTTGAAGGCTAAAACGTTGTTCGTAGCACTTAAGTTTTCACATGTGTGACATTTATAAACTAATTTTACAGCTGTCAATTATCTGTTTAATTAGGAGGTTAGAGTTTGTTAGATGTTTTAGATTCTTTGTTTCCCTCTTTTCATTGCTTCGTGTATATAAGGTAAAAGCACAGTGTTAATTAATTTGAGCTTCTCATTTTTCATCAACTCAGAGATATTGTTTTCCTTCCAGTATTTTCTAGAGCACTTTCTTAACATATTGAGAAAAACAATTCTATTCAGATCTTGATATTTACAAAAAAAAAAAAAAAAATTCAAAATGGTAGTATTCTGCTTTCTGCTACATAGTTTGTGAATAGTATTATTTTGCTGAAAATTTCAAAAATATGTGATATTTGACAATTTTGGCCCTAAATCGGTGTGGAAGAAAATTTTACAAACTCATTATACGGTGATTGATAAAATAATTTTGTGTGTTTGTACTCATATAATTCATTAAATAATTTATGTGGATGAATTCGTGGATGGTTTTAGCAATCTCCGATAAATTGGTTTGGAAGATGCGTGGAAAAGTATGAAACCATGAGTTTGATGACAAATGTACTGAAATTAATTTGAAGTCGCTATGCCACTTTTGGCTTTTAATGAACCTGATTTATTTGAACCTTTATAGGTTTTAAATATTTAACGTATATTCCAAGAATAAAAGTCAAGAAATAATAAATGTTTAAATGTAAGTAATATTTTTTTGGAAAAAAAAAAAGGTTTGCCACTTGTTAATTGTTTTGTACATTGCACGCAAAAAGCCATAATGATTGTGTATTTGTATGTGCTTTTTTGATATTTGGTATACAATTTTGTTTTAAAAATAAAATAAAAACATCATTTAGTGGAGTACAAAAAATTTAAACGGGATAATGTAAAAAATTAGTTGATTCCGACTGAGCTTTGGAAAGCAGCATAAAAAAGTAAAATAACACGCATGGTTCGAAGAAATACCAGTATGGTTCCAACTTCCAACCAAAGTTCATCTATACTTAAGTCAACAATTTGAATCCTAAAAATAATGTCTTGAGGTATTGAGTTTTTCTCATACCTCGGAATGTGTCATACTTGGTGTTTACGATTTATATAGAACTTTAGTCATTTTCGAACTTTTTTTTTTCTCTCTTTAGGGTTGTGGAGGACGTTATGACTAAAATTATAGACAAATGTCTCAGGTTATGAGCCAATGTTATGAAGTGGTGCATCAATTATATGTAGACATTACCCACATGTTGCAAAGATCCTACTTTTTCAAATAAGATTGGGTTGTCGACATCTTATGGCGTTCTTAATTTTGATTATATTACTCGTCAAATCCACCTTTAAACCGAGTGACAACGAGTTCTTAGACAATACCTTTTGAAGAACCTATATCCTATCAAAATGCATCTTAATTTGTATCCACAAAGTTATACCTCAGTAGCAGTGTCTAGTTGATGTCCTATAAAAAGAAAATCATAATTCAAATTTTCCACCCACTTATAACAATTCAATTGTAAAAATGTATAGTAATTTATAGAGATGAGGCCCCTCCATCTATAGCTCCATTCATAATTTCCACATACACACACATCACGCACAATCACATAGCTAGAGACATACAAAAAACATGCTATAGGGAAAAACGCGTACAAGGATAGACTGGTTGCATGTGAAGGCCAAGCAGAGAGCACTCTGGTGAGTTTGGTGTGTGCCATTGATTGGATTTGTCTCCCCCCCGAAGCAAAAGCTCAAACAGTTTAGGGAATGCCCTTTTGACATTTGAGTATTAATTTGCGCAAACAAGAGACAAAGAGTGATTCAGCAAAAAAATAAAAGAGAGACAAAGAGTGGAGGGGGGTTGTGTGGGTCCATTGCCAAGCACAACCGTTCTTTGTCTCATCATGCTTGCTCCCCTTCATGATGCCAATTCTCCGATCCCCTTATTCATGAAATCATGGCAAATTGGCAACTGACTCAGCTATGACCCCACCCAACCCAACCCAACCCAACCCTCTGGCTCTGGTCCCACTGTATCCCTTGATTTATATAAAACCTCATATTTACTATAATTACCATAATTTTCAAATTTTATATTTAAAAAATAATAAGTTAATTATAGATATATTTGTTAAACTTTATCATGTATTGCATAGGTTTCTGACTAGTAATAATATATACATAACTCAAATGTTTGAATTTTGATTGATCTCATATTATTGTGTTACATAAACTTTAGAAGTCTCACAATTTTACAGGTTATTATTTTAATATATATATATATATATATATATATTTCAAATTCTATTTTATATTTAAACCCTCTCTATTAGAATCTTGGCACATTGTATTTTATTTAAATCATAAAATATATGGTTTCATATAAAACAATCAGTATAATTATCTATTAATAACTACTACAAACGATCAAGTTTCATATTTCGAGACAAATTTATATTAGATTAACTTTTTGGTGCTACTATCAACTGGTCTATAGTATAATATAAACTTAATTAAACATAGTAACTCAATCATTTTATCAATTTTGCATTACACTCATTCAAATATATTGAAAATACTATATAACAATTTAAATAATTCTTGAAGGGTTTAAATATTTGAATTTAAAGTCAATTAAAAATGTATCTCAAATTCATATTGTAAGAACTGGATTAGAAAGCCCAATCCCACTTAGAATAGTAGTGCCTTGCCCCTCAACCCAAGCCCAGACAATAGAATTGTTTGTGTATAGAGGTGGGAAGTCAATTACAGTATAGTTGCTAATTAAGTTTAGGGCTAGTGAAGTAGTTCACAAATAAGGAAGAGTGAATCAAGCAACTGTTGGGAAAAAAGCTCTCCTCAATCACTTCCGAGGAAGAGTTCTTATATAAGTCTTTCTCAAGTTTATATCAAACAATACACTATTCTCTTTTCTATTTCTCATAAAGTCCCCCTCGCTATAGAGCTTCTTTCCTCTTATATATCCTCCTTCTTGGCATCTTGACCCTCCACTTGTACGCTCCAAAGCTCTTTCTCGGATACTTGTCCCATCAAGGTTCTACTGAAAGTGGTAGAAGGGGTTGCTACCAGTGAAGACACTGTTTAGGGGTAACTTCTTCATTGATGCAACTGATGAGGTTGTTTCAGAGTATTCAATGCGAGGGTGGAAGGTATACCCTCTCAGGAAGCTTCCTCCCACCATACTAATCCTCTCATAGAATGCTATCTCTCCCATTCGGGTGCTCATAAGATACTATACACCTTCCCCATCCTTTTCTCGGGTAAACCAACTTCTCAGGTCGGATGCGCTTTGCTAATAAGTTGGTGCAAGACATCCCGCTCCTTATTCCTCTCTCTCCTCGGACACCTCACACATATCATTATGATTGGATGGGGTAAGAAAAATCCTCAAATCCAACCTATTGACATCCCTAATTGAAAGGAAAATTTTTGCATTATTTGAGAGTATAATGATATTGAACTTCCTCATCTTATATGAATAAGAAGTCTTACATAAATTTAATTAAGGTGAAAATGCACTTTTGGTCCCTATATTTTGGTCTCAAAATTGATTTCGTTACTATTGTCATCCCTAAAAAAAGGAAATTGTTTTTAAAATGGTCTTTGCCATCAGCCAAGCAATGGAAAAATCTTACGTGTCTGATGGACCTCCACCTGTCAAGCCTACTCATTAAAATAATAATCCTACGTATCCAGACCACTCAGCCAAAACTTACATGCCACTCATGTGAGTGACACCTCAGCTATCCACCTTATCTTCCCGCCTCCCAGACCCCTCATGTGACCCCACGTGACCCTACTCCTCAACTACCTTAGTCACACCTTAGTCACCACACACAAAATCACGAAAATCCACAAATTTCAAAGAAAACCCCCAAATTGAAAGCGAAAACCTAAACCCCCCCCTCCTGTCGTCTTCCTCATCCCTAAAATCACCAAATGAAACCCATTTGAGTTGAACAAAACCTCTAACAACTAAATCCCAAAAAAAAACAAATCCAAATCACACTGAAAATTGAAGGAAACGAGGGAGAACGACACTCTAGACCGAGGAAGAAAAATGAGTCTTACCATGAATTTAATTAATAACATTTATTGTTATGTAAAATGATAGAATGCAACATTATTGTATTCTCAAAAGAAGATTATTTTAGGATCAATATATAATATCTTGATAAATTGCAAAAAGAAAAAGACTAAAACAAATGAAAAATTAGCTTAAACCTTACTTAGTGGGGTAGGGGGGACTTTAGTAACTTTCCTCTTCCGAAGATAAATTAAAGTTATCATTGCTTTTGAGTATAAGTGTGTTTATTGTTTGCATTTGCGTAAAAACTTTATTCCCTCTTTCTTGTCTATTTGTGCATTTGTTTCCAAAAAGAGAAATTAGTAATTGTCTTACATTCTTGTGTGTGGTATAATTTGTCTCACTCTCCTTTAAAAATTATCATTACTTTTGAATAAAATTTGTAACATATTTGTGTTAGAATCACATTTTTTCTCTTTTATTTATTTATATATATATATGTATAATAATAAAAAAAAGTAAATAAAGAGTTATGATAACTTGCAAAACCTTAAAAAATGATTGCTTTACTTTGGAAAAATGAAGAATAAAAACTTTACCCAAACCCAAAATGAACACTCTCCATTCCTTTCTAATACAAAGAACAGAGAGGGTTATGATAACGAAATCTGAGATGATTATTTATTAGGGGGCATTGAGTAGGATGTGATTAGATGGGAATGGCACCACCTTTCGGTGAGTCACTTGTCAATAGATTCAATACAGAGAGAGAGAGAGAGAGATGAGGTACAAAGTTCGTGTCTCCAACCATTGCGCATAGTATAATTAATGATGTCATACATAGTGCTCTATGCCCCTATCTTCGTATGAACCAACCGACCTATGAAGTGACTGCGGGACAACCCGCCTAGTTTTTGCGGCGACAAAACCTCCCCTTAAACCCCATCGCCCCCAATTGTAGGTGGGATTTAATTTTTTTGGCCTCCTATTTTCATATCTCTAAACTCTACTTTTTGGAACAAGGAAAGTGAATCTAAATCATTTTTATTTTTTATAAACCATAAAACATAATTCTAAAAGCAAATAAACAAACATAATACACCACAAATAAAGTTTTAGCACTACAACAAACCTGTAGATATAATAATATGATCAAGCAATTTTATCAAAACATAAAAATTATGTTATTAAAAATTAAGTGTATTATTCAGTTTATATTTTCATTGATAAAATCAGATCTCCATTCTCTACAAACCAATTTTTTTTTTTTTTTTTGGCCATGTTTTATCTTAGCCGAGGCACGAAAAATCAGTCCCATTTGAGAGATTTATAATTTTGTGTAATAGTTGCATATAATATCCTTATAACTGTCTCACATAAAATTATAGCCCCATAAATATGCGACTCATTCTCATATAAGAGAGATGCTAAATAAAATAGTTGAACATAATAAATAATACCACCTCTGTTTGAGAAGAGATTGAAATATAATGCAATTGATATATGCAATTTTTCAAGCATGAATTGGAAACTACTTGATCCTCCTAGCTAGTGGATTTAATAATTTCTCCTACTTCAATATTTTTTTTACAAAATTTCTGTAATTTTTCCTACTTTCTTGCCTTTTGGCTGCCAAAAATTTTAAACTTATTTTTTTGATAATGCCAAAAATCTTTAACTTTTACATGTAGCCTAGCTAGTAGGCTAGTAACTCCAATAAAGTTGCTTCTCTTGCAAAAAGCTCATATCATAGTCTTTCAGTTCATGGCATTAACTTAATTGGAGTATTGGACCCAATCCGTTGCAATGTCCAAGGAGACAAGGACAATTAAAACAGTTAATGTACCCTTCGGGACCTCTTAGTTAGTGGGCTGGTGAAATGGGACAAGGAATTGGGACCAAGCCTATCGCTAAGGCCGAGGCCTAATAGTTTACCAAAAGCTCAAAAAAGAATTGTATAATTATTTGGCAATTTGCTGTAAGTCAATACTGAATTGTAACTTAAAAAAAGCTAGCCATGCCTCGATATTTGGCTGGAGGTAAACAAGAAAAAACAAAGGGTTGACTTTTGAGACAAAGTAGGGATTGTTTTGTCGTTAAATATTTCTCGATTGAAAATATTTTAAGGAAAACGCCTAGTTTTTTGGAGTTTGATTGCTTTTTAAAATTATTATGAACAATATTTTCGAGTGTTTGATTTGTATTGAAAATCATAATTTTTTTTTTACAAAATATCTAACAAAGAATTTTAAACCTTCCTATGACAAATAAAAACTCATAATAAATTTCTCATAACAACGCAAAAAACTCCCCCAAAAAAAAAAAAAAAAACTTACTGTAGGATTTCTCATATGCAAGGAAAAAAAATACAAAATCAACAGCTTTGCATGGCAGATCAGCAACTCAAAAGAGGCGGAGCAACAATGGAATGGGTTGCTTAACATGGGTTGTTGGATCAAGGGAAGAAAACAGGGGTGGCTCCACTTGGAGCCCAGGGGGTTCAAATGAACCCACTGAATTGGACCAAAAAAAAATTATTATAATATTTTTCATCTTATTTTTTCTGTTTTGACACTTAAAATAAAAAATTTGAATACCCTCACCTTAAGCCCAATTGAAATAAACTTAAATATGATCATCTTAATTCTTAACAATATCTTGACCTTTTTAAACATAGAAAAATCTCAATAACAAACCAAGTTGATCTAAAATTTAGGAAAAAATTCTAATTAGCCCAAAAACAAAACTAGAATTTGCTAATCTTAACCTCACAAAAAGCTCATTTAGATCTTAACAAATTTTTAAAAAATCAATCAAATGAGAAATTAGTTGGTGAATGATTGCTTAACTATGTACATTGAAACAAATGTAGCTAACAGGATTGATAATGAAGATATCATGCAATAATTTCAAAATATGAAATATCGTAGAAGACAATTGTAAAACTTTATGTATTAAGATTTTGCTTTTGTTTTTTTGTTTTTTTATGTGATGTCGATATATTTAATTTATCTTTTGTTTAAAATTTTGTATAATTTATGTTTCTTATTGAACCTCCTAGAAAATAATCTTGGAGCTGGAAGAAAAGGGTTTATGATAGGTTTTAACCTTACTTTGTGCATCTATATAAATTACTTGTTGCAAGACTTTTAGAGACAAAAGAGGTCATCGTATCAATGTTGTTTTTATTTTGAGTTCCAGGTTAGGGACGAGGTTCATTCGTGGAGGAGATTTACTTAGAAGGATTCGAGAAATTCTAGGGCTACTGCAATGAGAAGCTAATTATGAATGTGTTTGTAGAGGTTACAATAAAAGGTTTGGCTGTGTAAAGATCATCTTAGTAGAATGTTATAACTGTTTATTTTAGTGAATTATCTATGAGATTTGATTATTGGATTAGTTTTTTGTTTGAAGAGATTTTTATGCGTGTGTCCTTTAATCCGCTGCATTGAAGTGTAAATAAAATTTTGTAAACTGGTATCAAAGGTTTTTTTTTTTTTTTTTAAGAAATAATTACAACATGCTGCTAATTCCGCAGGTCAAACCCTTTCCTTCTAGACCCCCAAACACTTTGTGCATAGGGAGGTGTCAATTCAGCTACAAGACCTTTGACGAACTGGTATCAAAGTTTTAAGAACATGTAGCGATCAAATGGAATTTAATTTAAGAGTAAGGAAAGATTCAAACTAGCATATTAGTTGGTCTCCCATTGGTAGGGCCAAGCCCGATTGATATATAGCCACTAAACCTGTTGGCTATTGGATGATTTATGCTACGAGGAAGTTAAAGCCACTTACTAGCCATATTTTTTTTATATGTAGAAAATACTAAGAAATACTAGTTGAATTATAAGGCAATTGGTAATGCCTCTTACTTAATGTCACCTCAAGTCACAGAGAATATGTTATACTTGTAATGAATAATATGGAAATATTTTATTTAAATATACTAAAAACAGGAACTAATAAATTTTAAGAATATATGAAATAATTGGCAAATTTATTTTTGGTCAAAAGAAGTGTAGTAAACTAAGTCGTCATTTTCCTCTAAAAAAAACACACTATGGTGCGGTTTGGATCCAGCTTATTCAACCTGCGTTCACATTTTGCTTCTTTTTCTTTTTTTTCTTTTTTTTTTTTTTCGGTTCTACTGGGGGACAAAGTGGCAGGTGTGCACTGTGCGTGCACTGTTCACGCACTGTGCGTGTACTGTTCATATACGTTTTTAACAATTTTTTATTAAAAATAGGTACCGCAGTACTATTCATATATTTAAAAATTATTTTGCTACAATGTTTTCAGTTTTCAGCAATAAACTCTATCCAAACGGACCTTAAGTCTTCATTTGGTGGGAGGATTGAAATGTAAAATCATGCAAAAGTAGATAGAAAATGTATTAAAATTGTTTTCATATATATATATATGGGAGCAGAATCATGGTTTTAAAAACTGAAATGGGCAAAAATGAGTTTTTACCGATTTTTTACCGGTTTTGGAGTTTTTTACCGGACCAAATTGATGCCAGTTCTCGGTTCAACTAGCCACTTTGGTGTGATTTTTAAAATAGTGGGTAGAATGGAGAAGTGATAAGATTTGATGTTAAG
This sequence comes from Castanopsis chinensis, assembly GCA_032878915.1. Lineage (NCBI taxonomy): Eukaryota > Viridiplantae > Streptophyta > Magnoliopsida > Fagales > Fagaceae > Castanopsis > Castanopsis chinensis. The sequence continues at coordinate 316,444 of JAVQMG010000053.1, read as the reverse complement.
TTAATTTATTTAGTTTTTGTAAATAAAAAAGGTTAATTTATTTAGTTGAAAAGAAAGATAAATGGAAATAACAAGTTATAATGGTAACATATTTTGGTGAAAAAGCAAAAACATCCTCTAGGGCTTAACTCAATTGTAAAAACACCTTATGAGGTTTCAATTTTTCCTTATAACTCCATGGAGTTTCTATATCTTCCAAATTGACCATCAGGACTAATTTCTATTAACTCTTATGCATGAAAAAAATCATATGACCATCACGTGGCTACATTAATAAGACTTACTAACAAATTCGCTTCAATGGTCAAGTGATAGTCTTGTCAATAAGGGCTAATGGAAGTTAGTCCTAGAGATAAATATGGTGGATATGGAAACCTTAGGGAATTATAAGAATGAATTGAAACACTAATAAGTGTTTTTGCGACTGACCCAAATTCCAAGTGTGCTTTTACATTTAAACCAAAATACTTTATATAATATTTTCATACCACATGAAGTCTTTATTATTATATTATGAATCATGTAGTTCTATATCCTATATACAAGGTGTTTAATTCGCCATCTTAGAGCATTAGCATTTAGTATGCTAAAACACCCAAAATGCTATAAAGCAGATCACTGTAGCAATTCTACCTTTTTTTTTTTTTAATAAAAATTTCCTTTCAACCCTCTCTTGTCCTTCTCTATTTTCAAACCAAACTACTCTCTTTGACTCTTTCAATGTCTCTTTTCCCTTTCAAGCTGTCACATGTGGATTTGAATTGCAGTTGGTTGTGGTAGTGGTTCTGGTGGCGATGATGATGGTGGATCGGCATTGTTGTGGATAGCTTTTAGGACAATTTTCATATCGCAATTGTTGCATTTTTTTTTTTTTTGGGTCATTGATTTTGGCTGGGAATTGTTAATTTTGGGTTGGGTTGATTTTAGCTATGGGTTGTTGTGGTGGTGGGTCATTGATTTTGGGATAGGTTAATGTGGTGGTGGGTTGGTTGATTTTGAATTTTAGGTTTTTATTGGATAATGGGCAATTAAAACCAACATTATGAACACAAAAAATATATACAATTAGTCATTTAATCTAATCTCCCATTGTTTCTTAGCAGCTCAGGGTTGTGATCACTATAGTGGTGATGACTCGGTGTTGGTTGGATTGATTTTGGTTTACAATGGTGGTAGGTTTTGTTTTGCTTCTTTATTTTATTTTATATATGATAAGAGTTCTTTTTGGTTATTTTAATGTGATGTATGCTAGAATAGAAGGTGAAATGTAGAGTATTGTTAAATGATATGTTATAATAGCAAAAATAGGTTTTTGGTATGCTCAAACAACATTTTTTTTAGCACACCAAATGTAAGTCTTTTTTTTTTTTGGAGAAGGGGATCGGCATGTGTTTTATTTAGATGGTGGTAAATCAGTAGCTAATGTACAAAACATATCTAATAACATCTCTCATACATTATTGATTGTACCTCAAGCATCACCAATAAAAGCTATTTTCAATAATAATAATAAATTACAAAAATTTAAACCGAGTTTTATTTTTATTCCTTCAAACTCAAAAACAAAATTACCATAATATTAATCATATCTCATAACTTTCATTAGGTACACAACTCACATACTTTTATATCAAGAGGTTCTAACATCTAGCTCGAATATTTCTCATTTATATATTAATTATTTTACTGTCCGAGAATTTATCTCAATTAATTTGAAACATTGTTTATGAAAGAACTATTTCTTTTGTCAACATTTAGAAAAAAATAGGAGGCTCTCTACGTCAGCTTCACCTCAGGCTTAGTACGAGTGAGACTATTCATTTTGGGCCCTCACAGAGCCAATCAGGAACGTAACACGTGTGATAATGAGTGGACGTGGGCCCGAGCCCAAAGAGGGAGAGGAGTTAAGTTAACGTGTGATGATCATGATGATGATGAGGATATGGGTGGTGTCCATGTCCATGTCCATGTCATATTGAAGGGCCCCACACGGCCTACCCAAGTGGATTATTTTTGTACCTGCTCGGCTGTGCCTCTCTCAATTGTACGGATTTCTGATGACCCATCCATCCCCTCTACACTTGACACGGACACAGATTATGATTTTTGATGGTGACCTCTTCTCTAACCTCTCCTTCTCTTTGTTGTATTGCACTCCACTCGAATAATTCCTATTATACACCATTCACATCAAAAGTTTCACCCCAAAAAAAAAAAAAAAAAATAGAAAAACCCACTACTATAACTAAATGGTTAAACACAAAAAATGAAAAAAAAAAATTTTATTTGAATGAAAGTTAGAGAGAAAAAGACTTTAGTGGTAAAAGAAAGAATAAAAGCAGAATACTCAAATAATCCGGTAAAATAATAGAGTATTTAATATTGGATGTATTATAAAATGAAATGTTAAAATAAATAAAGTAGTTTTTTAAGTTGCTAATAATTAAATTTTTTAGCACCTATAATATGAATGATCTAACATTTTAGTATAAATTTAAGTTTTAAATTATGATTGAAAGATTTTATTATAGACATTCATCTTATTATATATATATATATATATATATATATATATACACGCGCGCGTGGTAGTATATTTATTATTTATCATCAAGTTAAGATATCAATGATTTATTTTTGTGTAAGTAGGTATTGAACTCTAAATATCTTATTCAATGATAAAAAATTTTACTAGTGAAACTAATTGAAACACGAATATTTTAATGATTGTTGAAAAAAAAGTTATGAATATTTTTGCATTCCTAAATTCATTCTATGTGGCTGATCTAAAAAGCTCTTTCAAAACTATAATTAAAAATTGAATTGCTCTAAGAAGGTGGAAAGGAAGAGAAAAGATGATAAATCTAGAAGGAAAGGATAATGATGAATTTTCTCTTTTAGGTTTGGATGAAAGAAAGAGAGGAAAAAGTAATGAGTTTCTTATGTTTGATTATTCAAGAGCAGAGAAAGAAAAAATATGCATTGTTAGTGATTTGACTCTTATATACTCTTTTTAATTGAATTTTATGGCAATTGATAGTGAGGGTTCAAAAATAATTTTACTAGAATTGAAGCTTTATTTTCCTTCCTTTTTGCCCAACTTTGGAAGGAAAAAAATGGTAAATGGTGAACAATAGTCAATAGTCGTCCTAGGAAAGTTCCCTCTGTCCAAATATCCCTTTTTATCTTTCATGCTGACCAAACACTAAAATTCCACCAATCAAATTTCATTCATTTCCAATTTCCTTCCAACTAAACGTAGTATTGGATCATAAAAATCGAATCTGATGTCCAAGCTGTTTCCATTTTTCTTTGTTAGGAATGATTTCATTGAATTTAGTCCATCATAATAACTCAATTTAGTTATAAAACACATTAGAGAAAAGAAAGATGGTGACCATCTCTTTTTTCTCGAGCTAATTTTTTTTAATAAAAATTTGTGTACTCAATAACTTAATACGCTATTCACGGTTATTAAAAAGGAAACCCAACCCATATCTATGAGATAAAAATATCAGAGGAAAAAAATAGAAAATATCAACACACACATACAAATGCACAAATTTATGCGATTTACCCAAAATTAGGGCTAAGTGACTACATCTATAGAATTACTACAATTTATTAAGGCGGTTTCAATTGTAGGATTATTAGCGCTTTTATATATGTGTGTGTATACATGTAATAACTCTATTACTTTGATTACTTTCATGTGGAAATTCACAATAAAGAGTCTAGGACATCTATGATACACTCAAATACCAGAAATTAATATTATTTTAAATTTTAAATGATATGAAACTATGTATTTTACTATTTTGTTAGATATATAAAATATAAAATCTGAACTGCGAAATTGAGTATTAAAATTGGGTTTGTTCACCTTTGAGAATTTTATAATGCTTTTCAAAGTCAATTTACAATGATATTTTGTTCAAATACCATTGTTCTTTAATCCGATATTAGCATTGGAAAGAAATCTAATGTACGTAGAGGGAGGTTTTTCCATCCATCCGTGGATAAATACTATAAATATCGAGATGCATGGTCTGCTCTGCTGACTTATATAGCCTGAGCCTTGTCTAGCCCAAAGCTGAATAAAAATCATTGAGATTGTACAGAACTGGATTGCTTTTAATTAAAGCCCATTAGTCTTCTACTCTCTTCTACTTCTTCCTCTTTTTGTGTGTGTGTGTGTGTGTGTGTGTTTGGTATATAAGAAAATATAAGCCAAAAGAAAACTATTTACAGCCAACAAAAAATCCTATTAAAAAGTATAACTTATTTTTTAGAAATTATTTTCTGTTAGAATTTTTAGACAAAAATAATTCTATTTACGCCAAACTAAATAAGGAAAACCAAAATATAGTTTTCTAGTTCATTGTTAAGGCCGCAACCAATAATTAAAAAAAAAAAAAAAAAAGACATTCTTTCAGAAAACATGTTTTGAAAAATGACATTTTTTTTTTTACCAGAAAATGTTAACCTTGAAACAAAGGATGTCTTATGACTAGTACGGCTTAGAAACAGGCCCTTACATTTTACCCAATTTGAAACATATTAGTACAATAAGACGTTTTGGGCCATGCAATCTAAATCTCGGAAAATTAAATCAAAAGCTCCTTATAGGCCTAGCTAGCCGTTTTTTATTATTGGGCTTGTTATGGTTCAAAAATATTCATATTTGACCCCTCCCAAAAGTCGGTCTCCAAAATTTTGAGTTTACACAAAAAAAAAACCCAAAATGCACAGTAACCACCTAGCCATTATCTATGCCAGTGGCCCCTCTTCTAAAAAAAAAAAAAAATTACTTACAAAAAATCCTTTATTAAAAAAAAAAAAAAATCTCTACTCATTTAAAAACCAGACTTATATATGTTTGTGTTTTCTATGAAAATGATTATGATTATTATTATTATTATTATATTATTATTATTATTATATTATTATTATTATTATTATTATTATTATTATTTTATTTTTTGTCATCAACAAAATGACTTTACAATTTAGCATAAATGTTGACTGGATATTTTTTTATGCTCAAATAAATTATCAATTATAAGAATTAAATTGTCAATATAAGTGTGTCTTGGAATTGGTTATTCTTAGGTTAGCTCTAGATCCCTGAAAGGCATTTGGATTTCTTTAGAATTGATTATATTTATTTCCAAGAAATTTTTTTATCAAAAAGAATTCACGATATTTCACCATTATGAGTATAAAGTATTTCAACATCTGGACTTTACAAAATTGTTAAATATTTTGAGTTGTGTCAATGGCTATTAAGCACTAGAAGATAAATAGCCAATCAATTTATTTATAGCATGCATACTTGCACTCACTCTTCTAGTTTTTATATTGCAACTACGGAACCATTATTTCAACTATGAATATTATTCAAAATTTAAAATATATTTATCTATATAATCAAAAATAAAATGGTAGATGACAATCTAATTTTTTTTTTTAATTTTGTATATTACAAGGGAAATTGTTGCAAAATTTAGTATGCAATCAATGATAAATGATTTTAAAGATTTAAGAGAATGTTGAATTCTTATTTGATAAATACATTTGAGAGTTTAAATGTAATACTAATTATTTTGTGCTTTTTATTTATTAATATTGAATCAATATTAATTTTATTTTTCAAGTAATAATTTAGTTTTAACCTTTAATTTGTTTTTTTATTCAGAAGGGATCAAAATTGTTTGCTTGATGTTTTGGCCTCTTAGATAAAATCCTGATTCCCTAAGGTCCCTTACTCATTGTACATACCAAGATTTAATGACTCAAGTCAAGTAAGTATCAAACATTTTGGTAAATCTTTCTTCATTGTCTGTGCTTTTTTCATATATATATATATAATTTCCTATCACTACCCGAACCCATCCTTTCCCTAGAAAGGTGCCAATGCCCAATGGACCATCTATGCAGTCCGCAAATTAATGTGATATATGGGTAGTAGACATTTGTAATTTTGACTTTTCGAGTTCCATTAATTGTTGAATTTAGAGTAGTGGTCTATACACCCCTAAACTTTTATTTTGGCCAATTTACTCCGTGAACATTACACATGTGCCAAATCACTACATCCATTAGTTTGCTGTTAAAATTATAACAGAATATGCATGTGAGACGTGATATTTAAAATACCAAATCTGAAATCTGAACTCAGTGGAAGAAGAGAGAGAAACATTTTGAGTGAGAGAGATAATCGATCAAAACCACTTTGACATCCCTCCCTCTGTCGCTGGAAATCCATCTTGCCATCCTTGGTCTTGCAATGCTGTTCAACAGCATATATAAATCCGCACCACACACCCAAAAAGAAAGTCTCAAGAATTTCTAAAACAAAGCTTTATGGCTCTGAAGGTCATAATGGATCTGGACAAGGGAATTATGCCTCTGAAGCTCCCAGAATTTGTCTCCAAGAACCTTAAATAAAACAATTTTTTTTTTTAATTTAGTTTTTGATTAAAGGAATTTATATGTAACTTTTTTTACCAAAAAAAAAATATATATATGGGTTTTGATAAATTCAATGTGTGTTGTTGGGATTTGGAATTGGATTGGTGGGTTTTTGTTAGTTTTCTTTCTCGGGTTGGTAAAGATTGTGGGGGACTGGGCTATTTGGGTTAGTAGATTTGGTCTGGTTGTTGATTACAGCTCCCAAGGAATCCATCGTCAAACATCAGTGAAGACATCCAACCTAGTAAATCCAGACTTCATTTTAGGATAATAAAGACTTAAATTGAATCAATTGATGCATCTTGGAAAATATTTGGAATGAAGATTTCAGTAACATGGTGGCTGTCGAACATGAGATGGAAATGCAGTTGAACAGCGTGATGAGACCATGGACGATGGGACAAAACTTTTGGTGCAGAGGGAGGGATGACAAAGTGGTTCTGACTTTTGATCATCGTCACTTAAAATGTTTCTCTTCTTCTCAGATTTCAGATTTGGTATGTTACACATCACGTGTGTTTCACGTACAAATTCCATTAAAATTTTAACAGAGACTAACTAAGGTAGTGATTTGGCACATGTGTAAAGTTTAAGGAGTAAATTGGTCAAAATAAAAGTTCAAGGAGTGTAATGGCCACTATTTTAAAGTTCAGGGGGTATATGGGCATTTTTCCCATACTTTTTTAACTAGAGGTATCATTTTGTTTTAAATATACAATAGCAAGTGGTAGTGAGTTTTAATCCTCACATTTTATTTAGTTAGTGAGTGATGTGTCAATTTTTCATTAAAATAAAAGTAGATTCCAGGTAAAAAAGTGTTAGAAGTAACTCGAATCCTTTCTCACAAAACAAAAGTTACAAAACAAAAAATTATTGAATTTATTTGGACACTACCATATCTATATATCTATATATAAATATATATATATATATATATATATAATGGGTGAAGCAGAGAGACTCAAATTGGAATTCTAAATTAGAGTTCCAATTTTGTGTTATGTGTCTACATCTATGTGGAGAGCAAATCAATATTATCCTTCCAATTATTCAATTAAAATTTGAACATGTGTCTAAATTTAAGTGCGATTAGTTGTAATTCCGGTGTGCTCTTTTTTTTCTTTTTTTTTTTTTCCACACACATACGTATTTCTAGGTTCATCTCTCCTTCTACAACAATCAAAACTCAAAATACTCTCTCTCCTACTCACCTAACAGTGCATGTATCTAGTTACCACATTCAGCCACCTTCATATACATCTCCCCTCTTCTTCAATGAATGCTATGGAATTTGAAAACAATCTCTCGGTATCAATGATTCCTTCCAATTATTCAATTAAAATTTGAACATGTGTCTAAATTTAAGTGCGATTAGTTGTAATTCTGGTGTGCTCTTTTTTTTTTTTCCCACACACATACGTATTTCTAGGTTCATCTCCCCTTCTACAACGATCAAAACTCAAAATACTCTCTCTCCTACTCACCTAACAGTGCATGTATCTAGTTACCACATTCAGCCACCTTCATATACATCTCCCCTCTTCTTCAATGAATGCTATGGAATTTGAAAACAATCTCTCGGTATCAATGATTCCTTCCAATTATTCAATTAAAATTTGAACATGTGTCTAAATTTAAGTGTGATTAGTTGTAATTTCGGTGTGTTTTTTTTTTTTTTTCATACACATACATATTTCTAGGTTCATCTCCCCGTCTAGAATAATCAAAACCCAAAATACTTCCTCTCCTACTCACCTAATAGTGCATGTATCCAGTTACCACATTCAGCCACCTTCATATACATCTCCCCTCTTCTTCAATGAATGCTATGAAATTTGAAAACAATCTCTCGGTATCAATGATGGATGTATTTGGATATTTCTGTATCTTATATAAGAAGAGATTTCCCATATATTTTGATTGTACTCACAATGCTATGGTCTTGGTTTATGCTTTGTAAGGTTTGATGACTTTTTTTCTTTCATCTGTTTTGTTTTAGTTTTTGCCATTTGCTTGTCTATTTTAGTTTTTTTTGTTAAACAACAATAAAAGTTTTAGTGGGGACACATGCAAACTAAGGACCTAACTAGCTCCTTGGCCCATGACATTGTGATAGTATTTTAGTTATGGTAGATATATAAACTTTCTTCGCATTGGTTTAACAAAAATTTCAGTTACTTTTTTTTGTCGGTAAAATACAAAAGTTTCCTTCCTTTGACAACGATGTGTTTTAGAAATTTTAAGGACCTGACTAACTCCTCGGCCCATGACACTGTGATAGTATTTTGGTTACGGTGGAGACAAACTTTCTTCTCATTGGTTTAACAAAAATTTCAGTAACTTTTCTTTTGTCGGTGAAATACAAAAGTTTCCTTCCTTTGACTACCATGCTTTTTAGAAATTTAAAAAAAATGATGACCATCTAATTTAGATAGTAATCTGTTCCTTGCCACCAAGAAAATTACACAACAAGAGCTGCTAATATCATATGTGATATGATTATGTACATAACATTAGTGAGTAGCACAAGTGTCTACACTCTGATTAATTATTAACAAATTTTATATCTTAAATTTAGGTAAAATTATTAGCAGCTAAGTTTTAAAAAATTTAAAATTCTACTCCAGTTACAATTCTATTACCAATTTTAAAAAAAACATATATATATTTAATTATTTTGACATTACACATATTTTTGTATTTTTTTATTATTTAAAATCTACTTGGCATTAAGACTCTTAAAATCCAACCTTTGTTGCAGTTGTAATATGATATATAGATTATAGATGCATATAAGATTTTATTTTATTCATATCCCAGAACTCAGAAACATATAAGATTCTATTTGCACATAAGACTCATTCACATATATCTAGGAGTCGAAGTCGGCCCATTTTCTTAAAGGTCCAATACCCACATTCTAAGAATAGCTTCTTAATTCGCCCAATTTAACATAGACTACATCACCAGGTTTTGGCGCCCGTAATGGACTAGGGGTTGGTACTTGGTAGTAACCTTCTCAAGCAATTAAGCCTAATAATTAATATCTTGTAGTCCAGATTGATTAGTGATAGCGACTAAGCAATTTCCTTGAAAGCCAAGTGTCTAATTTACAAGTCCACCAATTAACTAACTTTGCTAAATAGCTATTTGATATTTCTTCTGAATCCAAATTCTTTGATAAATTTGTATTAGTTTTTTCTAAAGAGCTCACATAAGTTTGTATTAGTTTTCTCTAAAGAACTCATAAATTAATTGCATCAGTTGTAGAATACAAGAAGAATAGACACGTACATATGTTGGTTTTTTGTCGCACACATGAGTCATCAATTTCCATCAATCTACTCCACATAATCAGTTTTAGTAATTCATGGCTCACCTGCAAACTATTTTGTAAGTTAGTAGAGAGCTAGCAGAGTTGGAAAACAGGAATGCTCAAAGGCAAGCAAATAAGTAAACCATAGAACTTAAACTTAAACTTTTTGTTAATAATTTTTATTCTTTAATTATAAAAGCTTTTTGTTAACCTATGATTGATGTTACATGCTTAGTTCCTGTTTCATAAGAAGTTGCAAGGAAACTAGGGAATTGTTTGAATTGAGTTTAGATGATGCATTAATATATCATTGATATGTCAACAAATCCGTTTATGTTTTCACAGTTTATGTCCTTATTTGCTGTATTTTTTCCCCCACAAGAGATTGTCATACAATTGGGAAACTTTGTCGCCAACGAATTGATGCTTTTGAACTACTTATTTCCTTACCAAATGTCAGCTCTTTTTTTATTATTTATGTTGTTATTATTATTTATGCTATTTAAAAGAGCTTTTAATGATCTTATTTGAACGGTAGTCACAATTGTACCAACACTTTTGTTTTAATGGTATTCCCAAACTCTCAACACTTCTTATTTTCCCAGCTAATATATTTTCAAGTGATTAACAAATATGGTGAGTGCTTAGTGGTAATGTTGTGTTAGTGGTTTGATAGTATAAGTATATTATTTGAGATAGTTATGAATGAAGCGCGAGATAGAAGGTCAAAAAGGCATTTGATTTTAAATAAAAAAGAGCTATCCGAACTCAAGTAGAAATGTGTTGTAAAAGTAAAGTGGATCCTGACAATCTATTTGATATTCCTATTTCGTATGGTCCTGGTTCCTCTACCCTTCAACGTAAAACCAGCAATGGAAATCTATTTGAGGTACCTATTTCATATGGTTCTGGTATCTGTACCTTTGAGAGTCATGAGAAAAATGGTGCTACTAAGAAATTGAAATCCAGAAAAACATTGGAAATTATCAACAACCAATTAGTTAAGGCTCCTATTATTGGATGTGATTTTCATTCTGGTAATGTGGACAATACGCCGGTGCTGTCTCAATTGAATAACGAAATCCTCCAAAGATGTGACAAAGAAGTTCTAGATGACAGCTTATTAGATGTTCCTGTGGATGTGATGGTCGAAGAGGTGGCAACTGATTTTATTTCAAATAATGGGAACACTATATTTGGGAGCACTTCACATGAATCCAATACAATATCAGGTTAGCCTTTTGTTATATTAATAAAGTGCAATGGTTGTTTAGAAACTATCCTTGCACTACTAATAATGATATATTTAGCAGATGATCTTCATAATGAGCACTCGATCCACGTGATAAGCCCCGCCAAAGTTGCTGCACCTACAGGTAATGAATGGAATAGAGCTTAATTTTTTCCTTTGAATTTTTTTTTGAATTTTTTTTTGTTCACATACCTTTTTAAACTATATATATCGATATCCAAGTTAAAATACATACATATTAATGTTTGGAAAAACACCCGATATCCAATTTGTTTTCCATTACTCCATGAATAAACCCAACTACCTAAGTAGCTAAAATAAATAAATAGCTGCTTGAATTAGCAATTTTTTAGAATTATCTATTTAATTGTAGAGCTAAACAAGTTGGTTCCAATAGCTACCAATTATATATTTCACATTCTAACTAAAACTTGATTTTGTTCTAGATTTTTTAAATTTAAATAAAGCTTGCTAAATAAATTATTTATGCTCTTTTTAAAAAATTAGTTCCTCTCATTAGTTGGTAATTAGTTTAGTTGTGCTTACTGTTGTTTTTGTACCATTTTCTGTTAATTGGCCTCCTTCTCATGCCGCATCTCTTGATTGATAGATTTATTGACTTAGCATGACACACAACTTGAGGTTACTACTTCAAATGTCCCCTTGAAGCATAAGTTCCCTCTTATTCATTATTTCCAAATCCTTTGAAATTTATGTTTGACATCGTTACACATATTATCTAACTCCCATTCGATATTGCCGATTATAATAGGTAAATTCACTGAACCATGGTATTTTGGCAAGCCAATACAAACTTGTGAGAGCTGTGGGGCTATTCTATGGTATGAAGAAAGGAATGTAAAGTCAAGAAGACTATCACAACCAAAGTTTTCGTTGTGTTGTTCAGAAGGACTAATTTATTTGCCTTTGTTAAAACACACACCTCCAGTTCTTGAAGAATTGCTGAATTACAATGGTCCTTCATTTGTGCATTTCCATGACAACCTTTGGCGATGTAATGCAATGTTTGCAATAACATCAATGGGTGGAAAAGTTGATAGAACTGTAAATGATGGAAATGGTCCCTATGTGTTCAGGCTAAATGGACAAAATCATCATCTGATTGGCTCTTTACTACCAGTTGAAGGATCGGAACCAAAGTTTGCTCAACTTTACATATTTGATACATAAAATGAGGTGCAACATAGGATAAGATCAATTCCATTTGATAAAGAAAATGATGTTATTGATCCTGAAATTGTTAACTCTCTAATACATATGCTTGATGAAAACAATGCTTTGGTTAAGGTTTTTAGAATGGCCAGGGATCGCTACACTGAATGTCATACTGCAGATGTCAGGTTGCGTCTCATTACTTGTCGTACCAATCGTTACTCACAGTATAATCTACCTACTGCTTCAGAAGTTGCTAGTGTTATTGTGAATGATTTTGACCCTATTAATGGGTATCGTGATATTATTGTTGAGGATCGTGATCGTAGGCTCCAGCATATAAGTGAAATCCATCCAGCTTTTATGGCTATGCAATATCCTCTGCTTTTCCCTTATGGTGAGGATGGCTTCTCTGTTGGTATACCAAAAAGATTAAGAGGCTCAAAGAAAGAAAGGGAAAATTCTACTGTCACGATGAGGGAATATTATGCATTCCGTATTCAACAACGCCTTAGTGAAGGCAACACCTTAATTTCTGGTGGCAGCCTTTTTCAGCAATTCATTGTTGATGCTTACTGTTGTATTGAAGGCATTCGTTTGAGGTGGATACAACAAAAACAAGACTACCGAAGAGCTAAGATATACAGTGGCCTTCAAGATACAATACTACGAGGAGACACAACTCGAGCATTTCATTGGTATACGGATAGTTTTACCATCTTCTTTCACTAGTGGCCCAAGATACATGGTTCAAAACTATTAGGATGTCATGGCAATATGTCGGTGGGCAGGCTATCCAGACCTCTTCCTTACTTTTATGTGCAATCCTAAATGTCGAGAAATCATTTCTTTCCTACAATTGATTCATGGTCAAAAGCCAGAAGACCGACCAGACATTGTTGCAAGAGCTTTTAAAATAAAATTGGATGCACATTTGCAAGACATCAAGAAAGGACATCATTTTGGTAAAGTACTTGTAAGTAATACAAACTAAAGATACATTTTTGCCCTGAATAATTATCACCATTTTTTCAAACATCCATGCTTGCACATTATTTATTTTAATTTCTCCCCTCATTTATATTTGATGTAGTTGTATACACGATTGAGTTCCAAAAAAGAGGTCTTCCACATGCACATATATTGGTATTTTTGCATCCTGATGATAAATATCTAGTTCTTGATGATATTGATAGCATACTTAGGGCTGAAATTCCAGATTCTTTGGAAGACCCAATTGGACATGAAGCTGTTAAGCTATTTATGATGCATGGGCCATGTGGTGCAGCTAGGCCAAACTCTCCTTGCATGATTGATAACAATAGTATATCCATGCAATTGTAAAAAAATTAGCTAATGCTAAGTTTTGTTAATTAAATTTTCTGGTTAATAATATGAATTTAAACTTAACTAAGCCTTTTAAACATGACTAAACTCATGATTAATAAATAAATAAATAAAACCAATAGTATCACTTAAATAATATAATACAATATTTTCTTTCATTGTTTCATTAAATTATATCTGCACGGGTTACATACTAGTATATATAATAGGTGAAGCAGAGAGAAACTCCAATTGCAATTCTAAATTAGAATCCTAATTTTGTGCCATGTGTCAAGATTCATGTGGTTCCATTTGTCTAAATTTAAGTGGATCAGCTGTAATTCCGATGTGTTTTTTTTTTTTTCCACACCTGCGTATTTCAAGGTTCATCACACCTGCGTATTTTAAGGTTCATCTCTCCACATCTGCATATTTCAAAATTCATCTCCCCTTCTCCAATACAACTCTCCTATTGTTCAATTAATGTTATGAAATTTGATAAGAAATTTGAAAAGAATCTCTCGGTATCAATGATGCATGTATTTGAGTATTTTTGTATCTTATATAAGAAAAGGTTTTCCATAGATTCCCATTGTAATTTTTTGATTTCATGTATTTTTTCTCAAAAAAAAAGATGAAGAAGAAACACGCCTCCACTACTCATATTCATCCGAACCTCCTCTCTCTCTCTCTCTCTCTCTCTCTCTCTCTCTCTGCAAAATTCAATTTCTACTTCTCTACTAAATCTGTTTTATTAAGTTTTTTTTTTTTTTTGGTTTCATTCCATCTCTGCAAAATTCAGTCTAATCTCTCTTTCTCTCACTCTGTTTTGCATGTTAATTATAGATCTCCTTTACAAAGGCAAGCTTCATATGCAAGGTAATTGTTAATTAGATATGATTTGTTTTTTTATTATTTTTTGTTTGCAAGTTTTATGGGGTTTATAATCTAGCTCTCACTCTCTATTTTCATTAGATCTATTTATTTTCGTCCTATGTTCTCAATCTCTTTCTCTTAAGAATTTTTGGTTTAAAGGATTGATGATGGTCTATTTTTTTTTCTTTGGAGTGTTAAAGAGATATATAGTGTTTACTGCAAAGGTAGACTTTGGATGTATATATATTTTTTTTAATTATTAAATATGAGAATCTTCTTAAGATTGAACCACAGTCTTCTTAGATCTTTACTCATAGATCTTGGATCTCAAAACTTAGACTTATATACAATTAGCGAAGACATAAACTCAAGCTATTTTGTAGATCATATATACAATTAGAACTTATCCTATTTGTTTGTCTTTACGTTTTATACTCATAATTTTAGTGATTTTTAATTGATTAAAATTTTTTTAATGAGATTTACGTTATTCTATTGTTATATATTGTTATGAGATGCATGTTATGAGATTCACATTTAATTAATTAAAATATTTTGCTAAAAATAGTTTGTGATAAAACAACTTAATCATAACTATATGTACCATGTATGAATTAACCTTGAATATATATGTTTATGCAGCATTTTTTCTTTAGAATTTTGTATGATAAAGATATTTGTTAAAAAATTACATAATGCTAAGATTTATTAAATATGAATAAACTTAGTTTTTTAAACATGACTAAACTCATGATTAATAAAAATAAAAAAACAAAAGCAATAGTATCACTTAAATAATAAAATGCAATATATTTATTTCTACTGTTTTATTAAATTATATTCATTCCCGTGCAGTAGCATGTGTTACATACTAGTGAAGAATAAGAGACGAAGAGACAGCATTCTACTACCAGACCCACATTTCAAGCCTTTGAATGTATGACAAACATATTAATCTAATAAAGAAATTATTATATTACAACATTTTCACAATATTATCACAAATAATTGTAAATGATAAGTTGTTATTGGTTTTAATTTGAATTTACCACTGAAATTACTTTTTTATCCACAAAAAACAACTCATAACAATCTGAACCTTAAGATTTGTTATAGGTATATTATGAAAATATTATGGAGATAAAATTTCTCTAATTGATAACTAGCAAGTCTTCCACATATGATAGTCTTTAAGGAGAAAATTTAGACGCAAAAAATTGACACTTGTGAAGATTTTTAGTAGGGTTTTACTAACCGACATACATTAACAAATTATTTTTAAAATTTTTATAAAAAAATGAAAAATTGACTAACTTTTTAACTATTTTTTCAATTTCTCATATAAAATTTCGTAAGTAATAGGTAAAAGAAAAAAAAAATTGACAACCTAGTTGGCCCAAATAAGACCAATAAAAACTTGACAATTAAACAAAGTGCCAAAAAATTTGCATTTTTTTTTTGGCTAAATAAAATATTTGTCAATTTGTCCATTCCATGTTCCCAACTTGCTACTTAGACCTCGGAGTCTCCACCAAAAGTCAAACTATCACAAACCCCTTCCAAAAATATAGCAAAGGCAGAGGACAGTACTTTGTTTGATCGAACAAGAAGATGAAGTCAGAGACTGTGACATTGCTCGTGGTAAATCTAGCGAGCATAATGGAGAGAGCAGACGAGAAGTTGCTGCCTGGGGTGTACAAGGAAGTAGGAGTAGCTCTCCACACTGACCCAACTGGTTTGGGCTCACTCACTCTTTTCACTTCATTCCCCATGCTTTGGTGGCTAAACCACTTAGGAATTTCACTTCTAGGAATAACAATGTCATATGGATAATAAGGCTTGGGTTTTAGGACTGATAGAGGGAGAGAGGAAGAGAGCTTGAGGGATTTTTTTATCCCTGAGATAAACCAGTCTACGCAGCTTTGATTGTCAGCCAATTTAAAGCAATTTTGAAGATAGAGAGATGGTTCCAATGAACAGCTTAGTTTTAATGGATCTGGTAACATTTCCAGTGAGATACAACCTTCTGCCTCAACGCGTCGAATATTCAATGGAAGCTTTGGCAATGACCAAAGACTTGTGCAATTATTCAACTTCATCCAACAATGTCATTGGATAATAAGGCTTGGGTTTTAGGACTGATAGAGGGAGAGAGGAAGAGAGCTTGAGGGATTTTTTTATCCCTGAGATAAACCAGTCTATGCAGCTTTGATTGTCAGCCAATTTAAAGCAATTTTGAAGATAGAGAGATGGTTCCAATGAACCGCTTGGTTTTAATGGATCTGGTAACATTTCCAGTGAGATACAACCTTCTGCCTCAACGCATCGAATATTCAATGGAAGCTTTGGCAATGACCGAAGACTTGTGCAATTATTCAACTTCATTCGTTCCAATTTTGAAAGTCGAATGATGCTTTCCGGAAGGCAAACAAAATCATTCCCACTTAGATCCAACTCATGTAAAGTGAATAAGGAACCAATATCATTGGAGATTGCCTTGAGATTACAGTCTTTTAAATTCAAGAAGGACAAAGAAGACGCAGATGATAGAGATAGAGAAGAGAATAGCAAGTCGATGGGATGAGGACTTGTTGGCGTTGAATAAAATGGGAGGAGCTCATACCACGATTGATTAGATGATAACCCCTTCCATCGTCTGAAATCTAGCGAAAAAAGATGTTTTAAGAGACCAATGGAAGAAGGGACCTTTCTTATAGCAGTTTCGCTCAAATCCAACAGCATTAGACTTTCGACATTCCCTAGGTTCTCTGGCAGTCTATCTAGTTTTGAGCATCCCTCAAGATTGACCATTATAATCAACTTTAAATTAAAAATGGTATTAGGTAAATGCACAAGATTTTTGCAATTACGTAAATCCAACTCAAAAAGGTTAGTCAAATGCTCACTTGACGTGGGTAGTGTTGTAATTGCAGTATCTCTTAAATAAAGCCACCGTACACGTTTCATGTTTCTGCTGAATTCTGGAATTTTTTTTATTTATTTTAGAGCACTGACAAAGATTAAGTTCTGTAAGACACTCCATTTCAAACTTGCTTGGAAGACTTGTGAGGTTCTTGCATCCTTGTAAACTAAGAATAGTAAGACACTCCATTTCAAACTTGCTTGGAAGACTTGTGAGGTTCATGCATCCTTATAAATTAAGAATAGTAATCTTTTTATGAATTCCAATTGATGGGTGAATCCTACGTAAATTTATACAATTTTTAAGAACCAATCTCTCAAGATTTGGGACTTCAATGATGCCTGGAACTTCAATAAGTTTTGGAGATTCACTTAGCTCAATGAATTTCAAATTCTCAAAACTCTGTTAAAAGCCAAAAAAGAAAAAGAAAAAAAAGAGGGTAAAACAATTAGTTTCTACAAACAAACTTATTATAAAAAAAAAAAAAGGTAGTATAAGGGTACCTAAATTACCTTTGACTAGGAACTTGATGTCAACGATTTTGAAGGGTACCCTCTCCAATCAAGAACTCTTAAGCTATTAGGAAGATGTTTGGGATCATGCATAGGTTGAACACCACAAATTTTAAGCAACTTTAGATTTCGCATCTTTGAAAAGGCCTCAGGATTCCAATCTACATTTTTTTGTCCATGCATCTCTAGTACTATGCATTGAATTTGCTTTGTTCCCTAATAATAAAAATAAGAGGGATTAGTATAAAATGTATAATTACTAGACTAATATAATTTAAACTCCATTATTATTTATTAAAAAAATTATGTTGAATAATATAATAAGATATATGCTTATTAGTTTCTTTCAATAACCCCTTACTGTATTTTCTGTATTTTCTGTCAGCACATTGTTGATATCCTCAAATGACCACAATCTACTACGTTCCCCAGGATCTTTGCACTCTTGACAAACTATATCTCGACCCATTTCTTGTAGTAAATCATGCACCCACAATTGATTTCCATGCAATTTAATGAGAGACTTGTCAATAAGAACCCTCAATCCAATTTCAGCATCAAGCTCAAGATAGTCTAGAAATTTTATGACATCATCTCCATTTTTGTGATTAAAAAAGCATGCGATATTTAAAAAAATATCCTTCTCGGTTGCTTGTAGTCCATCAATACTTATTTGAAGCACATTTAGAATTCCTCTATCACAAAATTTGGTAAGCCTACCCAATTCACTTTTCCATTCACCAATGCCTTTTTTGAACAAGAAAGAACCCAAAACTTCAAGGGCCAAAGGAAGCCCCTCAGAATAATCTACAAAAGCTTGAGATAGCTTTCCATAATCTTCAGGTGGATGGTCCAATTTCAAAGCTTTCAAACTAAAAAGTTGAATAGCTTCCTCATGATTCAAGACTTCAGCCTCACATATTTTATTTACTTCATGCAACATCAACAAATGCTTTTCTCTTGTTGTTATCATAACTCTACTACCTGAACCAAACCAACAATTCTCCCTACCTAACGTCTTCAATTGGTCTAATTCAGTTACATCATCAAGAACAAGAAGAATCTTTTTGTTACGTAACCTATTCTTGATCATGAGAACTCCATCATAAACGTTATGTACATTCAAATTTTTAGGCATCAAAAGTTTTTCCAAAAGTATTGTTTGTAATTTACATAAACCACATTTTTTAGATTCTTCCCTAACATTAGCAATAAAACAACAAGCTTCAAATTTATTGGAAACCATTTCATAAACAACTCTTGCAAGAGTTGTCTTACCCATTCCTCTTGTCCCCCAAATTCCTATCATGCGAACATCATTTGACTCTATAGCTAAGTGTGACTTCAATTTCTCAACTCGGGATTCTATTCCTACTAGTCCAGATAAAGCAACAACCTAAACTACTCATGTAAAATTACTCCAAAAGAGTCTTAAAAGCACAAAATTAACTATATGATTCAGTATGCAATCTTGTATTACATGGCAGATGTGAACTTTCTTTTCTATCCAATTCACAATAAAAATTAAATATGAGCCTTTTATCATGATTCCACCATCCTGTGATTCAGTATGTCACCATGAACATGTATGTAGGTATGTTTACGGTTCAAAAAAAGACTAAAGATAAGGAGTATTCTTTTTATTATTTAATAGAAAGAATTATGCCAAATAGGATTACCTATTTGTCTAATTACTACAACCATCATTAGGCCCCTCCCCGCTATAAATGTAGTTATGTGTATAATATATTAAAGTGAAAGTTCAATAAAATCCAAATCATTATGTATATTAAATTAAAATGAAAGCTAAATGAAAGTTCAATTTAGAATTGAAATTAGATTCTAAATCAACTCCAATTTTGTGCCAAGTATTTTAATTGCCCACAATTTGATGCCAAGTGTCTCTATATTTTAAAAGGGGCTTCAATTTTTTTTTTTTGAGAGGAAAGGAAGCTTCAATTTGTGTAAGCAAAAAAAGAAGTCATTCTATCGCACATTTTGCATCAAGTGTCATTACATGTAAATTCATGCATCTAAACTTGAAATTTATACATATATGTAAAATTTTAAATTTAAAGTGTCATTACATGTAAAATTTTAAAATATGTATATGTAAAATTTTGAATGTATAATACCTACAACCTATTCAAAACTATTTTAAGTCGACCTAAAACTATTTCTAACCCCTTTTATCTAAATCCCATATGAAACCACTTCCAATCTTTTTAAAAATAATTCAAATTTCTTAAAAAATTATAATTGGACAAATTGTGAATTTTAATGTAAACGTATATCCTGCTTTAAAACTGGGTTATTTATATATTATTTGAAAACTAGTTTGTAACCCCATACATATGCATGAATACACTTAAATATATACAATAAGATGCATAATATAATTCCTATATATATAATTTAAATACTATGGACAGTTATTTTTATAGTTTGTTAACTCGTTAAAATTTTTTGTAAGGATATTATTAAGTATAAAATGTAAATTGTCCATGTTATTTATTTATTTATTATTGTGAAGCACTTTTTTTTTTTAACGATTTATTTACTCTAGATTCTTTGGTTTTTGTACTTTTTTTAGTTTTTGTATTTAATAACTCACTTGGATGAATATTTATGATGTGGTTCTACATTTGATTCTAAAAATTAAGAAATAAAACTCTTTAAGAATAAATAATGTATGACACATGGCGCAAAATTGGAACTTTGATTTGGAATTTTAATTTGAGTTTTTTTCAGCTTCACCTATTATTATATATATAGATGAACACAAAAAAAAAAAAAAAAAATATTGCATTACAATAACAAAAATTAAGTTAAGAATTAAGTAACAAAAAAATTTCTTCTGTCTTTTCAAAAATAAAATAAACAAGAATGAACAATTTGCATGTTTTACCAAATAAAATTGTTACAAGGATTTTTTAAGAGTTGGCAAAATATAGGAATGACCATTAATAATATTAAACTTGTGTAAGAATTTTAATATGCATCTAATTATGTTTATTTTTAAATGTATCCATGCATGTAAATGAGGTTAGAAGCTAATTAGATTCTAATTACACTCTAAGTTTGTGTCAAATATCATAGCACAATTAGATTTCACATACTCTAATTTTGTGTGAATCACCTAAATTATTTCTAAACTATTCAGAACTATGTCAAGCCATAAAATGATCACTTCTACTAATTCTACTTGAAGCCCAGTAAAAACTAGCTAGTTCCACGATTTCTTTAAAAGAAAGAATAAGGGGAAAAAAACCTATCGTATTTGTTATATAAAAAAAACTATTATTAATTTATGTATAAATTTCAATGAAAATTTGTACTATATTCTAAAAATTGCCTATTCCTTTTCATTATATCTTCATAATAACTCAACTTTCGTAACTTACATGAAAACCATAAATAGGGAATAAATTACATACATGACAATAACATAAATTACGTTAAGAAAGATTATTAATTAAGTATATAGATAATTCAACAAACAACATTTAATTTTCTTTTAACTAAAATAGAGCAATTAATAATGAGTAATATCTCTTGCAAATGTTATCCTTACAAAATTTTTCAAGAATTGATAAAAATGATAGAAAGTAATAGTATAAAATTAGATAAGAACCTTTAATGTGAATCTAATTATAAGTTTATAACAAAATGCATCTATATATATATACAAAGAGTTACAAGCTAGTAAAAAAATTGATTTGTAGCTATTTCTTTCATTAAAATTTTAGTTTGCCTAATTTTTTTTTATAAATTTCGTTAACTCTTTCACTACTTTAAATGTAATTAAGTTTGGTTCAATTTTTAAATGTAATTATGTTTGGTTCAATTACAAAAGATAACTGTCTCTTTTTCAACCTTTTTCCCCCTCACTTCCCACCAATTATGATTTTTTTTTTTTTTGGTATCTTTTCAATTTGACAAGTTTAAGCTCATCATATTCTCTACTTCAAATTTTGTCATTTACTTTTTAACTACTTAATGATAGCTGTTTTGGTAATTAAAATATGAAACCGACAAAAATTCATGTTTTTGAAGGGTTAAAAATGGGCTATAGATCTATATTTCTGTTGTTGGTTGGACTAATTTTATTATATGTTTGGGCTCAGGATCATACCAGGGGGCGGAGAAGAATTTCGGCCAGAAACTAAAATTCCATGTAAACAAATAAAGTATTCACCTAGTCTTACTTCTTTATATATATATATATATATATATATATATATCTTTGCGGTCACCTAGTCTTACTTTTATTATATATTATTTTTTTCATTCTTTATGTATCAAGTTTTCTACCATTTCAAAAAAAAAAAAAAAGTTTTCCCAAGGAGACAGCTTTTTTGACTGGGTGGTAAAAGAAACATAAATTGCAGATAAAGTAAAAGAAAAAGAATAAAAGTTGTTATACATGCTTGAAAGTTGAAATAGTATGATTTTGTTGAAATGACTTAGTGGATAAATTTATGTTGATATTATTTATTTTGTATTTAGTATTCTATTCTTTCTTTACATATCTTAATGATAAAAGAAAAGAGGTAATGTTGGATTTTGAACGTGAAAGAAAGAGAAAAAAAATTAAAAAAATAAAGAAAAATTAACATTTTAAATGAAATATTTTGTAAAATAGGTAATTTGATATTAAAAATTTTAAAAAGTGAATAAATAAGATAAAAAAAGTAAATTTTTATACTAAAATAGACATAACCTTTAAACAAGTTGACGTGAATGCTTTAAACGTGTGGGTAAGAATGTAAAAAATGCTACTAAAAAAAACCACGATTTTACCTTTGATGTGGCAGTAAATGCTTGCCGGATAAATTCCCCACTTCTCTCGTAGCATCCTTCCATTTTTGGATCTTCTCTCTGTTGATTTTGTCATTTTTCTGACGTTCGTCAAAGGCTTTTTCAAATGGCCTAGTTTGCTTCCGTACGTCGGAAGGAACTACGTGATAAAAGACAGGCACCACTTTAAGTCCCTTATTTTTTTTGCATTCAATAATTTTTGTAAGTTCATCCAAGCATCACCTGGAATTGGCACATTTTTCTGAGAAAACAACTGTAGTGCTAATGGGCCCAAAGTACGTACTAGGCCGACTCAAAGACTCTCACAAGGAGGGAAGTCTAACCTAGCATCATAAAATAGTCTGAGGACATAATAAGTCCAGTCTATGAAGCCACGTGACAAAGAAATGTGCCATGCATGAACAGAGCACCATGGAACATGACGTCCGAGGATGACCTTGTCCTCGGCGGCATGCTGCTGAGGACAGTATTAATGATCTGGCGGTTCAAGGGTGTCCGTACTGAGGACTTGGGTTGCAGCGACTGAGGGAACGAGAATAAGGGATAAAGAGAAGTAGCAAACAAATATCAAGGAAAAAGCTACCACCACCGCATTGAAAGCACCATACCTACCTCTCTGGCCGCATTAATGAGGAAGTGACTCCTGAACATTGAAATTCAACCTTACCCTCACCGCCAAAGACTTGAGGAAGGAGGAATGATGGGACAAGTATCCAAAAAGGGAACACCTGGACTACACGTAGAAAAAAGGAGGAAGAGATGCAGGCCTATAAAAGGGCGAAAGAGGAGAAACGGAGGGAGGGACACACACACACGTAAGAGAGAAAAACTTGTAAGGAAACACCCAGGATTGTCCTCGGCATCCATATATGAAAAGGAATATTACAGCTATATGTGAGATTTGTGCATGGGTTCTATGATTGGGTCCAACATTTGTGTTATCTACCGTCTTAAGAACCTAGATTAGAAGCCTACTCTCTATAAATTCATTGTTCAGGGCTCATTGGGCTGGTCTGAAGGTCCAACTCTGGTCCAGCTTGATTTGTGTCC
Organism: Castanopsis chinensis; assembly: GCA_032878915.1. Lineage (NCBI taxonomy): Eukaryota > Viridiplantae > Streptophyta > Magnoliopsida > Fagales > Fagaceae > Castanopsis > Castanopsis chinensis. The sequence continues at coordinate 292,721 of JAVQMG010000053.1, read as the reverse complement.
TTACAACAACAATTGCAAATTGGGACTTTTCTATTGCTTGTATGAGCTCAGAAGCAATTTCTTGTCCTAGTTGGAGTTTTTCACTGTTTCTAAAGGCTTCAATGCCTTTCGATCTAAATGCCTCATATAAGTGGTCTGTAAAGCTATGGCGGGTGTCCTCACCCCGAAAACTGAGAAAAACATCGTAGTTTGAACCAAAAATTGAAGAAGAAGATGATGACAATGATAAAGAAGGTGTTTCGGAGCTAGTGGAAGCCATTGGAAACTTAGTAACTAGCTTTTTTGTGCAAAAGTTACAAAGAAAGTTGCAGAACAAAGAAAATGGAAACCTGGAAAGAGAGTTATCAAAGCTTTATGAGATCTTTCTTTCTGTAAATAGAATGCCCTATGGCAAGGAACGCAAAGCTAGCTCTATTAGAGAAAATGAGAAGCAGAGAAAGAAGATAAGGATGGGGGAATATAAAGGTCGAAGAAGATAAGTGTGAAAGGAAACATGTGGTTGAGAAAAAAAAAAAAAAAGAAGTAAAAAATATATAAATAAATAAATAAAAGGTAGAGTGAGATACGTGTCAATGCAAGGAAATTTACAAAATGAAAATTACAACTGAATTAGGACACAATAAATTATGACAAAAGTTTCAAAACAGTTATGGTATCAAATCTTTTATTAGGCTAGGATTGACAACAACTAAAAACATAGATGGGATGTTTGGGAGAGGAGTTTGAGTTATATTGTTTGATTGTTTTTGATATACGTGTGGGTAAAAAAATGTGTAATATTATTTAAAATGTGAAAATGTGAGTTAAAACTCACTTATCAAACAGGGCTGAAAATATTGTTACTCTCTACTTTTAAAATTAGTGATATTTTCTTTAGAAAAAAAAAAATATAGATATCGAAGGCATGCACTTGGCTTAGAACGCAGCACAGCAACCTGCAGACTGCAGTGTGAACTTGGCTTAGAATTAGGGACTTTCATGCATGCGAACCAACGAGCATGATGACCGATTGACTGGGTTATAAAGGGAAGAGTTATTGGAACATTTGTATTGTGGGAGTCCTTCCAAGCAGTTTCCTGTACATTTACTCTCTCTCTCTCTCTCTCTCTCTCTCTATATATATATGTATATATATATATATATATATATATATTTATTGTCAATTTAGTTTATATTATTTTCAATTTGTAGCAAATTAATCTTTACCATCAACTCATTAAGAAAAACTGATTTAAAATTGAAAATAACAATAACTAAATTGACAATAACAAAATGTAGGGAACTAAATTGACAATAACCCTCATAAAAAAAAAAATGACAATAACCTCAAACTTTAGTAGCTAAAATGGTATTTTCACCTAATTAATATATTGTGTATATTTTCATACTGCTTATAAACTCTTTCTACCGTTTACATTAAAAAAAAAAAGCTCCCATCAATACTATAAAGGGCAAAAAAAAAAAAAAATTGTTTGAGAGTGATGTACTGTTCTTTCTAATTGTTATGAACTGGTGGTGGTACCAATTTTTTCATAATCTTAGAATGAAATTAATTATACTATTCATTAAAGAATAAATAAACTAGAAAGAGAACATTGATAAAAAGAAATATTTAAATGGGTCTAGGGAAAAAAATAGAGCCTTGTATAATATTGTATAAGGATCTGTGAGAACTGAACTAAATTTATAAAAAAAAAAAATAACTAAAAGTATATATTATATAATAAATTTTGGATATTAAAAAAAACTATAATTTTGTAATTATTGTACATTATCTATAATCTATCTACAAAATATATAAATGGAAGTTATTTGACTTTTGGTTAACTTTATAATATTATTATGCCACATAAACTTGTAAGACCTCACAATTTACAAGTCATTATTATTATTTATATTTTTAATTGAATTTAAATTCTATTCTTTATTTAAATATTCCATTATAATCTTGGTACTTCATGCTTTCTTTAGATAGTAGAATATAAATTCTTTATGCAAACACAATTATAATGAATGCCTCATGCTAGAATATAAAGTTCCCTGCACATACAAACTATTAATAACTACCATAATTATCAATTTTCAAATTTAAAAAAATATATATATATATATATATATATATATATTATGTTATATTTCACGTGTATTGCATGTGTTGCTGAATAATTTAGAATATTTTAGTAACTATAATGATTATTCTTTCCTAAATCCTTCCCAAGTATTTTCTATTGTTTTCTTTTTTATTTTTAGGTCATGTAAGAGATATCCTTAGGGCAATTGTTAACAAACTATTTTAGAAAAGGTTTGACACCACTTTTATGAGAAATAGAAAAAGCTGTTAAAATATTAATTATTTTTTTCTTTCCTTATAAAAACTTTCCTAAAATGATTCACTAACCAATATCCTTAGAGAACCTGTTAACATTTCCCTTTATTTTTTAATTTTTATGTTAGTAAAGTAGTGATGCAAAGTGAAATGAAAAATATTGAAAAAGTGATAAATTGGTGGGAGATACAATATGAAAGAGGGGGAAATTTTTGTCTCATTAAAAATTGTGAGTGGAATTTAGCGATTTTGGTTAAGCTAGAGTAAGCAATCATGATAATTAGCCATTTAAAAAAAAAATGTCTCTATGTAAAATTCAAGAACTTTATAATTCAGTAGCATAATGCGTGCTCTCCTTTATTATATAAAATTAGTGATAATTCCAAAATGATACACCAGTATTAATTAGTACCGAAATATTTTGCTTTTTTACCAAACTAAAATAACCTCCGGTACAATATTGAGTCCCTTCTTCCCAATTCCTTTTGTCCTTTACAACCTTTCTTTTTTTCCTTTGAGAGGTAATTGGTAATTAGTGGTAATTGGGGTCTAAAGTAGTGTTTTTTTAGTAATAAATTTTCACTATGCATGCCTTGTAAAACTATTGCTTATAAGCGCACACTAGAATCATGTAAAGTATGCTTTGATTTTTCAATTAATTTAGCGTCCGTTTGGAAATAGTTTATTTAGCTGAAACTGAAATTTTTTTTGCTAAAATTACTATAAATAAAGTTAAAAGGTAGCTAAACTAGTACACTGTGAATCATAAATAGTATCAAAAAGTATAATGAGACCACTAAATAGTAGCAAAAAATAAACTAAATAGTAACAAAAATAAATTAAATAGTAAAAAAAACTGAATGCCAAATGCAACCTTAATGTTCTTAAACCGTTGATAACAATCATTTTTAAATATGAATATGATAATAATTAATATTTATTATTAAAAATTAGTCAAATAATCATGACTTTTGATTTTGAGTATTCGTGAATAAGTTAATCCATTTCCATGCACTTTCCTGAAAAGCCCTTAGATATTTTCTCCTGGAAAAACTCAACTCCTTTAACGACAATTCAATGCCGTGGTCAAGCCTAGCCAACTTTCCATGCAAGTTCTAGAGAAGAGCATAGCTTTAACTTCAAACCAGTGTTTAGTCAATTGTCATTGGCTGATTGCTTTATTCTTTTTTAATGGTACCATTGGAGCATAGAAACAATAAGGCTAAATGTCATTTCCACGGAACTCATGGGCAACCTACTAGTAAGTGAGCTTCTTACAAGTCTTATAAAAGAATGGTAACTTTTAACCTTTATTTTTATAGAGAATATTTCTTGATTAATTGATTACTTGATTTAGATTATTAATTTTACTATAAGAATATTTCTAATGGAAAAAAGTTAGACTTACTTTAAATAAACTTAGTGAATGTATGACATATATATATAGTCTGATAGAATCTAATGAGGAAGTTCATGAAGATCTCATTATATGGAGCTTAGCTATAAAGCATAAAGTACAATTTATCTATGGAAATGGAATGAGCTGCATACCTTGCTTTAGTGTTAATGGTAAATACAATTTTTTTTTTCTTTTTTTATATGATAAGAGTTAACTTTATTGTATCAAACTATCAATTATTTAATAACAATTTTTTTTTTATCCCTAGACATAAATAAAAATTTTATTTTATTTTTAGTGTAAATAAAATTTAAATCTAATTTTTTTATTTAATCACAAAATAATTACAAATTGATCTAATGTAACCCACGACATAAAATGTAGACTTGATGACTAGTACAGCCAGTCATACAACTACAGTCAACCAAAGGAGTACAATCTGTACACAGGTGGCAAAAATTTTATTAAATTTTTTTAATTACCCAATTGCGTGCCAAGTTTTCTAGCTTGCTTAAATATTTTTATTATAAGTTGATTTTGAGGATGGGGAGGGAAAGTTAGGTTGCGATTGGTACTAGCTGAAAAAGACAGATTTATTTATTTATGATTATTTAGCTTATTTTTGTTACTATTTATGAGTTTCATTACTTATTTTGAAATTATTCATGGGCACTACTGTACTATTTCAACTAGTTTTTAACTTTATTTATAGTACTTTTAACAAAAAATTTCAGTTTTAGTTCCAAAACGGACTATTAGAGATAAGATTTGAACTATATACATAAAACACCACAATAAATATACCAATTACATAAATCTTGTGTAGCTAATGGTGTCATGCTTATATATGCATAATTGAGTAACTCACAAGTGTTAAAACACTGTGTTTAATAAAAGTGCTGAAGGAAATTATGAACATAATTTATGTGGGTTTTTCAGATAGGCAATTCTTCGTCCCACAAGATTTGAAGTTTTCTTCTGTTAATTTATTAATTTATTATTATATGACTTCAAGTCCAAGAGACACAATTACAATTGCTCATACCTCATACCTCGATTTATTAGATGATAAATTACAAGTTGTCTCTTGGACTTGAAGTCATATAAAGAAGTTTTCTTTATACAAGTGCACATGAGATAGTAACACCACCCTAGGGAATCTTAATCATCTGATAACCCAATTTTATTGGTGTTTGTGTTTATTAAGATAAATGTTCACAAACATAACTGTGGACCAAGTTGCTCTGTGTAGGAACTGTTGATGCATTTGGTTGTTGTATGACCAATTAAGTCAGGTTTTCCCTTCATAATTGGACAGTAATGTAGCCAGATTTTAGAGCAACAGTGTTTTAGTCTTGAAACACTTTCGAGGAATATAATTTTTGGATAAGTAGTTTGGATACACCACCAACCCCCCCCCCCCCCCCCCCCAAAACACACACACACACACCTTTTTTTGGGGATCTACTAGTTCCATTGTGTTAAAACCAAATTTGCAAACAATATTTTGGGAGCTTAATCATGCGTCAGCTCTGAACATATTCTTCACTATCTTCTTTGGCTAGCCAAGTATTTTTAACGAGTTGTGATCAAAATCATCTTGAATTAAATTATAACTTCAAAGAAGGCATTTAAAATAGGCGTAAATGTTGTATATATAGGTATAGACATACATAGATTGTAATAATGACGTTTGAGTTTAGGGAATATTATTTCATAAAGTTGATAAAGTAAAAAATTCAAATTTTGGAATTTTCTAAGTAAAAATTTGAAATTCAGTATGTTCGATCGGTCGAAACTTTTGCTCGATCAGTGGGGAAAATGATCCTGGAGCTTCTGCCTCCAAGTTATTTACTATTTGTCTTTTGTGTTAAACTCTTTCTTTTTTTATTACTTTGTGTAATATTTCCAACAGTAAATCTTATTGGTCACCAGCATAAATGAGCATAAATGAGTGCTGCTTTTACATCCAAATGCATTGGGTCATATTAAATATGAAGTAATGCGGGCCAAACTCAGGCAATTTTAACTTGAACAAATTGAATTATATCTCATATTCTCTACTTTCTAGTTTTCTCTGAACGTAAAATGTGTGTACAGTCCAATATTTGCAGAAATAGTCCCTGAGAAGTCTCATACGAGCATCTATGCTTTGGATCGATCATTTGAGACCATACTATCGTCATTTGCTCCCGCTGTGGTTGGGATTTTGGCTCAGAACGTTTATGGTTATAAACCAATTCCGAAAGGGTTATCAACCTTTGTACAAATTGAAACAGATAGACAGAATGCTACATCACTCGCCAAGGCACTCTACACAGCAATTGGCATTCCAGCGGCAATTTCTTGCTTCGTCTACTCCTTCCTCTACTGCACATACCCAAGAGACCGTGAGCATGCAAGAATGTATGCATTAATAGAATCGGAAATGCAATATATAGAGGCAGATAATTCTCTTTCAGACAAAGTTGACATTGATTATGAAGGGTTGGATGGTAATAATGCGAAGTCATCTCTTCTTAAACATTAGCTAGTGCTCTCCAATCTGTGAAATATGAACTTACACAATGAAAAAGATTCATAGGCACACTTTATCCACCATTGTTAAATGCTTTTTATATTTCTTTTAAGTTCCTATCCAAAACAATGTTTATTCATACCATCTTTTGGTTAATTACTTGTAATATGGTTTTGGACACGAGTAGGTTATAAATTACTTTGGTGCACTTGTTAACTCTTCTTATACCCTTGCTGTAAAATTAATGTTGTTCATCTTATTGAAATCTAGATGCACTTGAGATACTTGTGCACATGCTGACACACATCTCTAAGTTTTATCTTGTTCTAGCATGTTTTATTGATTATGAAATCAACATAGGAAGATATCAGCAGTTTTCTTTACAATTTTGAAATTTTCATTGTCAGTTCACTATTGAGAAACTCACAATAGTTACAGTGTTTCAAAGTCATTAACTCGTTTTTATCAGCAATTTGGAAAAAAATAGAAAATATCAACACACACATACAAATGCACAAATTTATGCGATTTACCCAAAATTAGGGCTAAGTGACTATATCTACAGAATTGCTACGGTTTCAATTGTAGGATTATTAGCGCTTTTATATATGTGTGTGTACATGTAATAATAACTCTATTACTTTGATTACTTTCATGTGGAAATTCACAATAAAGGGTCTAGGACATCTATGGTACGCTCAAATACTAGAAATTAATATTATATCATTTTTTGATCCTCAAAAAAAAAAAAATATTATATCATTTTAAATTTTAAATAATATGAAACTATGTATATTACTATTTTGTTAGATATATAAGAAATAAAATCTGAACCGCGAAATTGAGTATTAAAAATGGGTTTGTTCACCTTTAAGAATTTTATAATGCTTTTCAAAGTCAATATTTTACAATGATGTTTTGTTTAAATACCATTGTTCTCTAATCCGATATTAGCATTGGAAAATATCTAATATACGTAGAGGGAGGTTTTTCCATCCATCCGTGGGTAAATATCAGGACGCATGGCCTGCTCTACTGGCTTGTCTAGCCTGAGCCTCGTCTAGCCCAAAGCTGAATAAATCATTGGGATTGTACAGAACTGGATTTTTTTTTTTTTTTTTTTTTTATAACTAAAGCCCATTAGTCTTCTACTTTTTTTTTTGGTATATCAGAAAATATAGGCCAAAGGAAAACTAATTACAGCCAACAAAAAATCCTATTAAAAATATGACTTATTTTTTTACAAATTGTTTTCTATTAAAATTTTCAAAGAAAAAAACTCTATCTCATAACGGGCTAAATAAGGGAAACCAAAATACAGTTTTCCAACTCATTGTTAAGGTCGCTACCCAAAAAAAAAAGAGATATCCTTTCAGAAAATATGTTTTGAAAAATGACCTTTTTTTATTTTTATTTTTATTCCAGAAAATGTTAACCTTGAAACAAAGAATGGCTTATGGCTATTACGGCGTACAAACATGCCCTTACATCCCAATTTGAAACATATTACAATACTAAGACGTTTTGGGCCATACAATCTAAATCTCGGAAAAATTGAATCAAAAGCTCCTTAAAGGCCTAGCGAGCCGTTTTTGCTTGTCGTGGGCCATATATTTAGAAAGAAAGTGTTGGGCCAAATATTAATTTTGATTATTGGGCTTGTATGGTTCAAAAAATTGATATTTGACCCCTCCCGAAAGTCAGTTTCAAAATTTATAGTTTACCCAAAAAACCCAAAATGTTCGGTAACCACCTAGCCATTACCTATGCGAGTCCTTCTAAAAAAAATAAAAAAATTTACTAACAAAGAAAATCCTTTATTTAAAAAAAAAAAAATCAAATCATTTAAAAAGCAGACTTATATATGTTTGTGTGTTCTGTGAAAATGATTATCTATACTATTATTTAAGGGGCTCCCCTTATTTGGATTCCTCATTTTTTAGTTCAAAAATGCCCTTACACCCCTTTAGAGACAAAACTAAAGGACAATTAGGTAAAAATGCAGACTTATATATGTTTGTGTGTTCTATGAAAATGATTATCTATACTATTATTTAAGGGGCTCTCCTTATTTGGATTTCTCATTTTTTAGTTCAAAAATGCCCTTACACCCCTTTAGAGACAAAACTAAAGGACAATTCGGTAAAAATGCAACTCTAACTCCCACTAAAATATTGCCTAAAAAATAGAACCACTCTTCTGTTAATTTTCAAATTGCTTTATTCACTTATAAATTATATTCTCAAAATAAAAATTATATATATAAAATAAAAAAAAAAAGATTTTTTTCTTTTGGCTAAAAAAAGCTTCATCACATGCGCAAAAAAACTCTATATATTGAAATTCTAATGCGGCATTTGGTATGAAGGAATTCACATTACTCTTGGCATCTAGATACCTAGGAATGTGATTTTTAGGAATCATATTCTTAGGAATGTAGCTATTCCTATGTTTGGTTTCATTGGGAATCTCTTAAGATTCTTAGGAATTTGAGATGATAATATTTGGTTTATTTTCAGGAATCTTAAATGAATTATTTATTTTTCCCATTCCTACAGAGAGGGGTTTAAGGGGGAATCTAGATTCTCCTAGCATCTAATTCCTTAGCGTGATTTGCAACCAATTATGAAAATTTTTAAACATTCTTAGAAATCCTAAAATATTACCCGTACCAAATGCCACATTAACATCTACAAAGGGCAAAAAAAAGTTATTATTATCTAACATACTAACATAAATTGTGTTCTCATTGTAACATACAAAATTTTTATTACATAATGTAATTATGTAAGACAAGAAATCATTTCATAAAAACCTTATTTCTTCTTATTTTTCTTTTCTAATTTTAATGCTATATATGTTTCTACATTTGTCTATCACTTTTCTTACCTTAAATGACCAAACAAGAAATCCTTCTAATTTATTTGAAAGAAAATACTCCAACATTATTAACTAACATTTTAAATTAGTATTCATATACAAAAGAATTTAATGGATAATATGATTAGAATATACATGTATAGTCATCTAAAAGTCACCTAATGATAATGGTAATGGCTAGAGGAAATTCATGATCGAAGGAGATCTTTATTGGGGAATGAAATTAATTGAAAACAGGGATTTACATGTAAGCCAAAAGGCGTTGATAATTTATTATGCGTTGGTTAAAACTCAAAAGAAGTAAATGATTAAAAATATTGAAAATCTGTCATTTTAAGCCAATAAACAATAAGAACTAAGAGCAGTATTATTACATATTCTAACAATTTTTTTTGTTCATAATGTTTTTGTTTTTACCCCCCAAAAGCACAACATTACATAACGAAGAAGTGATTTGTGGGGCAACTGTGAATTAAAAAAGTTAGTCGTCGCTTTTAGGTGTTAGGGCAAGCCTGCATGTCTTAGACGCATGTTGACTTGACCCTGCAGCAATTAAGAAATGTATATGTAGTCAAGTTCACGCGTAAATCATATTGCAATTTTCTGAGGCGTCGTTCTCATTTCTTTGTGAAAATCTATCACTGTTTTCGTCTTCTTACATATACAGCATAGTCGGTAAGTCCTACATGTTGCAAATATCGTTTTCAGAATCTTTTGTTTTTTCTTGTCATTATTATTTTTTTTGTCAACAACAAAATGACTTTACAATTTAGAGGGCGTTTGGGAGGGGCTGAAACGCCCACGTCTGCGTTTCAGCCCTTCACTTTTTTTTTTTTTTTTTTTTTTTTCACTTAAGTGGGACGTGCGTGGTCACTGTTTATTATCCATAACAGTAATTTTAGGCCAATGAACAGTGATTTTATGCGTGAACAATATTTTTTACATATTAAAAAATTATTTTGCTACAGTATCTTTCAGTTTTTAATTTTCAGTTTTCAGTTTCAGCTGCATCCAAACGGACCCTAGCGTAAACGTTGACTCGATATATATATATATATATGACTTTACAATTTAGCGTAAACATTGACTGGATATATATATATATATATATATATATATTTATGCCCAAATAAATTATCAATATAAGTGTGTCATGGAATTGGTTTTTTTTAGGTTAGCTCTAGATCCTTGAGAGGCATTTGGGTTTCTTTATAATTGATTATATTTATTTGCAAGAAGTTATATATATATATATATATATATATATCAAAAAGACTTCACAATATTTCACCATTATGAGCATAAAGTATTTCAACATTTTTTTTTAGAGAGTTTCAACCTATGACGTCTGCTCTTGATAATAGCTTTTTATCATCAAGCCAAGACACCAATCAGTTGTTGGTGTAGTCGGAGATTAAACCTCATATCTCTTATTCAACTACCAGAAACTTTACCAATTGAGTTAACTAGAACTCACAAGTATTTCAACATCTAAACTTTAAAAAATTGTTAAATATTTTGAATTGTGTCAATGGCTATTAAGCACTAGAAGATAAATGGCCAATCAATTTATTTATAGCATGCATACTTGCACTCATCTAGTTTTTATATGTGAATATTATTCAAAATTTTAAAAAAATATATAATAAAAAAAAATGGTAGATGACAATCTAAAAAACTCTTTAATTTTGTATATTACAAGGGAAATTGTTGCAAAATTTAGTATGCAATCAATAATAAATGATTTCAAAGATTTAAGAGAATTTTAAGTTCTTATTTGATAATACGTATGAGAGTTTAAATGTATTACTAATTATTTTGTGCTTTTTATTTATTAATATTGAATAAATACTACTTTTATTTTTTTATGTAATAATTTAATTTTAACCTTTAATTTTTTTTTTAATTCATAAGGAGTCAAAATTTTTTGCTTGATGTTTTGGCCTCTTAGACAAAATCCCGATTCCCTAAGGTCCCTTACTCATTGTACATACCAAGATTTAATGACTCAAGTGAAGTAAGTATCAAACATTTTGGTAAATCTTTCTTTGTTGTCTGTGCATGTTTTCATATTTATATATTAATGCTGTCTCTTCATATATTTATAATAGATGAAGAGACAGCATTCTACTTCAAGACCCACATTTCAAGCCTTTGATTGTACGACAAACATGTTAATCCAAAATTGAGAAATTATTGGATTACAACATTTTCATAAGAGAAATGATATGTCTACAACATTTCACAATATTATTACAAAAAATTATAAATGATAAGTTGTTATTGGTTTTAATTTAAATTTATCACTGAAATTACTTTTTTATTCACCAAAAACAACTCATAACAACCTGACATTTAAAATTTGTTGTAAAAATATTATGAAAATAAAATTTCTCTAATTAAAAACTAGCAAGTTTGGTCTTCAAGAAAAAAGTCGAGACATGAAATTGACACTCCAGAAATTTTTTAGTAGGATTATACTAACGTATACTTTCACAGCATATATTAATAAATTTTTATAGAAAAATGAAAAATTAACTAGCTATATGACTATTTTTTTCAATTTCTCAAATAAAATTTCATAAGTAACAGATAAAAAAAGTAATTTGACGTCCTTAGTTGGCCCAAATAACATCAATAAAACCTTAACAATTAAACAAAGTGCCAAAAAATTTGTCAATTTGTCCGTTCCACCTTCCCAACTTGCTATTCAAATCTCTTTTGAGTTTCCACCACGAGGTAGAATATTGTGTACACGACATATATGCTAAGTCTCTCGCAAACAGGCGGGTCCTACAGCATGTGGGGCCCACCTCTGTGTGAGAGACCCAGCGTATACGCCGGGTGCAAGATTTTCTTCCATCACAAACTCAAACTATCACAAACCCCTTCCAAAAATATAGCGAAGTCAGAGGACAGTACTTGCTTTGATCAAACAAGAAGATGAAGTCGGAGACTGTGACATTACTCTTGGTAAATCTAGCGAGCATAATGGAGAGTGCTGACGAGAAGTTGCTGCCTGGGGTGTACAAGGAAGTAGGAAGAGATCTCCACACTGACCCAACTGGTTTGGGCTCGCTCACTGTTTTCCGATCCATAGTGCAGTCTTTGTGTTACCCACTTGCTGCTTACTTAGCTAGCAATCACAACCGTGCCCACGTCATTGCTCTTGGTGCTTTTCTCTGGGCCGCAGCTACTTTCCTTGTTGCCATCTCTTCCACCTTTTTCCAGGTATCTACTACGTGTTACAGTTTCCTCTTGCTTGTGTTTATCATTGTTGATTTGATCGCATGGGCAGATTTCTGAGTGTTTGTTGATATTTTTAGACTTGTATAGTATATAATTTGGTGCATTTTGTGTGTTGTGTGTGTGTGTGTGTGTGTTTTGGGGGGAGTGTTGATCTATACCTATCTAGCATGTTGAGTTCGATGCTGTTGGAAATTGGCAATATGGGTTCTTGATGTTTAACTTGGTGTTAGTACATATTGTTGCTTATCAACATATAGGCAATTGTGTGTGCTTCAACGTGATAGCATACCAGTATCTTTTGTAGCGTTAATCCCACCTCCGACCTCTCTTACCCCCACTATCTACCTACTTTCCACAAAAAAAAAAAAAAGAAAAAAAAAAAAATAGGAATTTGGGCACCAAATAATATTACCTATTTTAGGAAAAAAATGAGATTGATGATATTTGAAACCTGATGAGGAAATTGAAAACTATGGCATTTTAACAAATTTAGTGCATTGGGTTGTATCCAAATCAAGTTTAATTGAGTTAAGGAAAAACATAAGAAACTTGGAATGTTGAAGTTTTAATGGAGGAGTTGCATGCTTTGATGGTTGAAGCTTCGACAAGTTGAATCTTAAACAACTTAAGTTTATGTATGTCGGATAGACTTGTGGGCAAGAATTTTTTTTTTATGGCATTTATTGCTTTGGTAGGAAAATTAGGCCTTTCTAATTTAGTTGCACAATGTAACATATGGTAGTATTATTTGGCTAATTAGGTTGCAGTCTCAAGAGGTTTAAATGGAATTGGACTCGCCATTGTCATACCTGCCATTCAGTCTCTTGTTGCTGACTCAACTGATGCAAGCAATCGTGGTTTAGCTTTTGGGTTGTTACAGCTAACAGGTAACCTTGGCTCCATCTTTGGTGGGTTCTGTTCAGTACTTATAGCCTCAAATCAGTAATGGGCGTGGCTGGCTGGAGAATTGCTTTCCATATGGTAGCATTTATAAGTGTCATAGTTGGGATATTGGTCCGCCTCTTTGCAAATGATCCACGCTTTTCTAAGAGTGATAGTGGCGCTAGAAATCAAGTTATTCATAAACCTTTTTGGTCAAATGTTAAAGAGCTGATTCAGGAAGCAAAATCGGTAATAAGAATCCCATCTTTCCAGATAATTGTCGCACAAGGTGTCTCTGGTTCAATCCCTGCATCAGCCTTTTTTTCATTTGCCCCTATGTGGTTGGAGCTTATAGGTTTTTCCCATGGACAAACAGCAGTCCTTTGGACCATACTAATAATTGGTCGTTCATTTGGATGTGTGTTTGGTGGATGGATGGGGGATAACCTTGCAAAATGCTTACCCAATTCAGGAAGAATTATTCTGTCACAAATAAGCTCAGCTTCGCTTGTTCCTACAGCTGCAGTTTTGCTGCTAGTATTGCCCGATGATCCATCCACTGCATTTATGCATGGACTGGCCTTGTTCATTCTGGGATTTTTTGCATCCTGGGATGCTGCAGCAACTAACAAGTATGTATACTGGATCAAATATATTTTTCTTTCCTAATTTTGAGATGCATTTTCTTTTCATTGTGCATATGGGGAGATAATGAAGTGCAAAAAACCTTTGCACTCAATTGTCACAGCATACAAGTGCACATGAGACAGATGGGATATGGTATGCATGATGCATCCACGGTATAGTAACACCACCCTAGGGAATCTTAATCACCTGATATCCGATATTTTTGGTGTTTGTGTTTATTAAGATAAATGGCCACAAACAAACTGTGGACCAAGTTGCTCTGTGTAGGAACTGCTGATGCATTTGGTTGTTGTATGACCAATTAAGTCAGGTTTTCCCTTCATAATTGGACAATACTGTAGCCATATTTTAGAGCAACATTGTTCAATTCTTGAAACACTTTCGAGGAATATAAATTTTGGATAAGTAGTTTAAATACCCCTCCCCCCACCTTTTTTTGGGAATCTGCTAGTCCCTTGTGTTAAAACCAAATTTGCAAACTGTAAAGTTGTGATTTACAACTATGTTTCATGTTGGCTTTATTTCATGACAAAAAGTGTTGTATTTGCTTTAATTTGTTCCTTGTATTTTTGTGGGATTTTATTATATTGAGTTTGGTATTAAGTTAGTAATGAATCGAGCATAAAATGAAGAATCAGTGAATTTTGTGAGTGTCTTACTAGAAGCCAACCTGAGAAAGAGTCACGTGAAAAGCACATGCTAGAAGCTGAAGAGTCGTGCCAACTTGGAAGATTTTGTAAGTGTCTTGAGGGTAAGGCCTTCTCGCGAGATACCCACAAAACTCTCTACTTAGAAGATTTTTAAGTGTGACTTTCTTACCCTTCCCTATATTATATATACCCTCATTACCCACAGAAGTATGAGAGACTATTTAGAGAGAAAAACCTTAGATAGGTTTTCAACACACACGTACCCATCTTTTAGAGAGAGAGAGCTATTCATCTTTAGTGAGAAATTATTGTAGCCTCTTTTTTTTCCCTCTCCTATTGTCATACCTTGAGAGAAGATTTGTACCCAAACACAACCCACACCTTTTCAGAGTATAGAGAGTGTTTTGGAGCTTGGGAAGCTTTGAAGATTTGCCAAATGAAGCCGGTGAGGGTTGGAGGTTGCAATCGGGCATATTGCGGAATCCAGAAAGCCAGATAAGACACGGTTCCGAGAAGCCTTGTTGGAGTAGGAGCTTGGAGGGCTTAGATACATTGGGTAGATTAGGCTTGAAGGGTCTCTTGCTATTCGTGTATCCCAATTTATTGTCTAGTGGATCAATTTACTGCTTGGAGGGTAGTAGAGAGGTTTTTCGCCGAGTTTTTCAGTTTCCTCTTCAATAATACATCGGCGTGTTATTGTGTGTTTGCATTTCTCTTCCCTACTCTTTTAACTTTCATTTTATTGTTGTGTTGTGATGAATATGGCTTAGAGTAGTTGTATTGTTTGTTCGCTCGCATTTACTTTATTTCGCACTTAGTTTAATTTAAAGTAAAATCAATGGAGCCGTAATTTATTAATTTGGGGTCTAAATAGCTCTTATGTTTTTAACATAAATTCGAGATTTCACAAACAATATTTTGGGAGTTTAATCATGTGTCAGCTCTTAGCATATTCTTCATTATCTTCTTTGGCTAGCCAAGTATTTTTGACGAGTTGTGATCAGAATCATCTTGAATTAAATTATAACTTCAGAGAAGCCATTTAAAATAGAAGTAAATGTTGTATATGTCGGTATATATATGGATAGATTGTAATAATGATACTTGAGTTTAGAGAATATTGTTTCATAAAGTTGATAAAGTAAAAAATTCAAGTTTTGGAATTTTCTAAGTGGAAATTCGAAATTCATTATGTTTGATCAGTCGAAACTTTTGCTCAATTGATCGAAGTAATGGGAAAAATGATCCTGGAGCTTCTGCCTTTCTCAATCGCTATTCGATTGATCGAAAAGAGCCTTCAATCGATTCTCGATTCCTCTCGATTAGTCGAGACTTGCAAAGACTGAATTTTCTGGTAACTGTTTTGAATGTTTGAAGCCTTGTGAACAGTTTTATGAAACGTTTTAACTCTACAAACGTGCCTTTTGATGAAATATAATCCTATCTATATATTACTAAAAGCTGAAGTATAGCGTTTAATACTGTTGCTCTCACGTTGCGCCACATCAGCTGCCACGTCATTTTAAAAAAAAAAAAATATATATATATATATATATATATATAATTTGTCCTACAATTTTGTGAGAGACCGCGCCCCCGGCCCGTTTTATTATAAGTTGGGCCAAACCCACGTGAATGGGTGGAGTCGTGTTATTGCCTCTCAAAATGGAAGTTCGACTAGTTATATTTTTCCCTTTAGATTAAGGGTTTTACAATGGAGTCGCCACTTATTTAATTATTGGAAAAATAAGAAAACCAAAATTGAAAAATTCATCATTTTATTAATTTTCAATTGAATTTACAATGGTCATAGGAAAATTACATGGCTTTGGTCCTAGATACAATCTAAGAAAAAGTACATGGCCTTGTTTCCTAGTTACAATCTAAAAATTGAAAATTACATGGACAAGCATTTGATCTACTAACCCTTGATCTAAGTTCGGAGGCTATGTTACAAAGTGGGAAGGTGTTAGGCACCCACCTTGCCCGGTGAAACCGGTCTTCTAGACTATGGTAGCCAACGTTCATATCATATCATCCAATATGTCAATCAATTTGCATGTTGAATTTAAGGTGTGTGCATGTGATGAACCCTAATTCAATTTATTAAGCATGGCATTTGGATTGAAAAATAAATTCTAGTGAATGTGTGTGTATGGTGACATCCTAGATTCAAGGATTTGAAAGAAATATGAAACAAACATGTTTTTTTATATTTTTGATGTGGATTTAAGATCAAAACTAGTGCTTATGCATGAATATGTGATGAATAACAAGAACATATGAAGAACACATAAGAACATTCAAACATATTCAAGAGAATTTAAATAATTACTATCATGCTTTAATCCTAAATTCCTATCATGGCAACACAAAAAACAAGTTAGGAAAAGGAATTATACCTTCATTCAAGATCAATATGGTGGATGAGGAGACTTTTGAGGGAGGTCTTATGGGTGGAGGAAAAGAAGAGTTAGGAAAGGAAGAGTAAGTCTCACTTAATACTTTGAGTCTCAAGAAGACCAAAATATGACAAGACTACTCAACTTCCTAAAACTCAAGAAAGGAGAAGAGAGGGGGGGTTTTCTCTGTGTCCCTTGAAATGAAGGAGAAGGGGGGTTTATATAGTAGTGGTAGAGGAAATATGAATGGAAGGCCATTAATGAGGGTTGACAAAGAATCATGAACCTAGACCTCATTTTAGCCTTTGGGGAGATTTGGTGCATTAAATGGAAAGATTGGTGGGAGTAAGGAGCAAGGCAAAATTCGGTTTTTCCGTAGCTGCTGTAACAGCTTGTAGAGCTAACTTTGAAAAATCATATTTGACTCAATTTTGATCGGAATTGTGTCGTTCTTGTGCTCAAATTGAAGCCCCGGATGTCTAGTTTCTGGGAAAATTAACCTCATTCACAGATTCAAAATATTCTGAGAGATATCAATGAAATAGTGAGCAGAGGTCATTTCTTAGAAAAATGGTTTCAGCATAATTAACATTAATAGGTCCCAAATTAGTTTCCAATTAACATTAATAGGCTCCAATCACTCCCATTTCAGACCTAATTAGTTCCAAATTTACCCTAATTAAAAGATAATTGCACAAATTACTCATTGAATAATTAATGTTTAACTATCTAATTAATTAGGTGTATGCAACCTTACCATAAAATGTAGTCCTAACCAATCAAATTATGACACATCATTAATTTCAAATTGATTATAATTATAACCAATTAGAATCAATTGTTCATAATCACATAAGGTTGGACTCAATTTGTGATAGTGCATTCCGATCATTAAAACTTGATTTGATGATAACTTTCAATCCGATGGTCCGATTAGGGCTTATAACCAGTCGATTTGATCGTTACAACATCAAGATCATTTTGGTGAAATGAGATTAAGGATCTAATGACCAGAATCAAGATGCATATTTCCAAGATGAAATTACCCTTTTACCCTCCAAGTGAGGTTAAATGTGGGTTGCAAAATGAGGTGTCAACAAATTTTAAAATGATTTTTATAATTTTCAGCCCTAAAAATGCAGCCCACTACTTATTTATTTACTTCCACTATCACCCTATAATAAATCCAACCCACTGATTTATTTACATCCACTATCACCTTATAATAAATCTATATAATTAATCTAGCACACCTCTTATTTATTTAGTTCCACTATCAAGCCCAATCCAAAACCTTTTCGGTTCAGTTTTAGGGTTTTGTATGAGCCTTTTCATCTTAAAGAAAGAAAAAATAAAATAAAAATCTTTGAAGTCTTTCAAGCTTTAGGTTTTTTTTTTTTTTTTTTTCTTTCTAATTTTCTTATAATTGTTTTTAACATTTATTTTTTTAATATTTACACTTCTCCAACCTTTCTCTCTTCCATACCATTTCATCTCCCTAATACTTCTTCAATCTTTCTCCCTTCCTACCTTTTCATCTCCCTACTAGCCTCAACATTAATATCATTCTTTCTCTTTCCCTTCATCTTCCTTTATTTTTGTCTCTTCTTATTCACACCCTATTACTATAAATTGTTCACTATCTCTTCTATTCTATGCATAGCTTTCTCTCACAAAAATGGTTCTCTCTCTCTCTCTCTCTCTCTCTAAATTTTTTGGTGGATTTGTTTTCCCTGGCATCTCTACTTTAGGTTCATAATTTTTTATATTCTTTAAAACTCTATTTTGGGTTGATGCAATTTAGTTTTGTTTTATAAATTGTTGTTGTTGTTGTTTTTTTTTTTTTTATATTCTCTTTGATTGTTAAATGTTATCCTATTGCGTTCTAAAAAATATAATATTATTCTATTACATAGCATGATTTGGATAATTTGGTATTTATTCTGTTACATAGTATGATTTTTTATAGTGCTCAATTTAGATGTTAAACTATGAGACTTTACTAATTTTTGTTTATTTTCCAATTCTTTGTGGTGGACAAAGTACTCTTAATAGTTGTATTAGAAGTACTCTATAATGCCATTCATTTAAAGAAAAGCAAAGGTTAGCCAAATGAAAATAATAGGATAGGTGACAAATTTTAACTTTTGCTATTTTTTTTTAATTATTATTATTATTTTATAACAATGCATGTATAGAAATTTAATTCTTAGATTTTGCTAATAATTGTTTATTTGATAATTTGTTTTGGGTGGCCGAAATTATAATTTCTACAAAGAAAATAACCTTAATAGATAGTCAAAAACAAAATTTTATCCTAATATTGATTCAATTATTCATTGTTAAGTTTTATTATTTTTTTTTAGTTTACGTTTTTTTGGTGTTTTGGATTGTTCCTATATTACATTTAAGATTGTTCCTATAATAAATAAAAATATAATTACAAATACTTTACTCATTATTAGATTAGTTTAAATTGTAAAAAGAAAAATTAATAAAACTACCATAAAAATAATTATCACGCGCAACGCGCGGGTTCGCGGCTAGTGAATATAAATAGTGGTTTATGTTCACTTGATAACTACTACTTAGTTTCTAAGAAATACAAGAAATCCTGCAGGTGTTCTTTAGAATTGATATCTGTCGAACCCAACAACATGGTTGTATCCTAGGGATAAGTTTGTGATAACCCTATAGCAACTCTAGTGTAGGGGTAAATATTGTCTAAGGATAACAATTTTGTGCCTCTAAGTTATTTATTTTCTATGTGTCTTTTGTGTTAAACTTTTTCTTCCTTTATTACTTTGTGTAATATTTCCAATTGTAAATCCTATTGGTCTCCAGCATAAATGAGTGCTGCTTTTACGTCCAAATGCATTTGGTCATATTAAATATGAAGTAATGCAGGCCAAACTCGGGCAATTTTAACTTGAACAAATTGAATTATATCTCATATTCTCTACTTTTGTAGTTTGCTTTGAACGTAAAATGTGTGGACAGTCCAATATTTGCAGAAATAGTCCCTGAGAAGTCTCGTACGAGCATCTATGCTTTGGATCGAGCATCTATGCTTTGGATCGAGCATCTATGCTTTGGATCGATCATTTGAGACCATACTATCGTCATTTGCTCCCACTGTAGTTGGGATTTTGGCTCAGAACGTTTATGGTTATAAACCAATTCAGAAAGGGTCATCATCCTCTGTAGAGATTGAAACAGATAGACAGAATGCTGCATCACTCGCCAAGGCACTCTACACAGCAATAGGCATTCCTGCGGCAATTTGTTGCTTCATCTACTCCTTCCTCTACTGCACATACCCAAGAGACCGTGAACATGCAAGAATGTATGCATTAATAGAATCTGAAATGCAAAAGATAGAGGCAGATAATTCTTTTTCGGACAAAATTGACATTGATTATGAAGGGTTGGATGATAATAATGAGAAGTCATCTCTTCTTCAACATTAGCCAGTGTTCTCCAATCAGTGAAAAATGAACTTACACAATGAAAAAGCTTCATAGGCACACTTTATCCACAATTGTTAAATGCTTTTTATGTTCCTTTTAAGTTTATATCCAAAACAATGTTTATTCATACCATCTTTTGGTTAATAACTTGTAATATAGTTTTGGACACGAGTAGGGTATAATTACTTTGGTGCACTTGTGAACTCTTCTTATAGACTTGTTGTAAAATTAATGTTGCTCATCTTATTGAAATCTAGATGCACTTGAGATACTTGTGCACATGCTGACACACATCTCTAAGTTTTATCTTGTTCTAGCATGTTTTATTGATTTTGAAATCAACGTAGGAAGATATCAGCAGTTTTCTTTACAATTTTGAAATTTTCATTGTTAGTACACTGTTGAGAAACTCACAATGGTTACAGAGTTTCAAAGTAATTAACTCTGAGTTTTCATCAGCAATCTGGATATATTGTAGGATCTTCTTCAGGATTGTCCTGTTCCCATGGAGCTTGTTGAGAAACTTAGTTAATGCCAAAATATTTCGCAGAAAATTTCTCACCACGGAATAAACTATTTGTAAATTTTTTTCATGATCACTGGCTATGCTGCATGAACTTCAGTGGCACATCAAGCCACCCTCATCACGCTTCTATATTCTTCTTTGCATCTTTAAGTTGTCAATAAGAAGATTTAGAAATCAAATTGCTCTCCTCAGCAAGGAAAGCCTGTTGGTGGGTAACACGGTTCTTTCAGTTCCATTTTCTCCTCTTTTTTTCTTGACTGATCTCTTACCTATGAGGCACTTGGATAATATTTTGACCCAAAATAAGGTCTAGAAGGGATGTTTGACTTTTAATAGAGTCTGCAAGACCATGTTGGAGCAAAACTGCACTGCTACATGGCCAATGTCTACACAAAAACTGAAGCTGCATGTACTAACATATACAAGCCAGAGTATTCAAGAAACCACAATTGGCAGGGAATTTTTATCAATATGAGTAGCTGCAAGAGTTTTCTTCTTGCCTCAAAATGATCAACCACATTGACATAAATTATAGCTAGAAAAACTAGCCCATGGTTATTGCACATGAATCCCTCACACTCAAGCAAGAATGTCATTTCTTTGAAGCAAGCAAAGTGAAAGTATGAAATGTGAAAGAAGGGAACTTCCCTATGAAGCCATCACTTCAGCTGTCAACTCCAATTTCTTAAAGTATTCACAGTTTTCTTTTTATTTATTTACTTTTGATTCATTGGACTCACTTGCCCAGTGATTTTTTGAAAACGGGTGCAGATAGCTCCACCAAACTTGAGGCAGCTTTCTGATCATTGTCATTTCTTTTTCCACTAAAGAGCTTAGCTAGATTAGGCATTACCTTATTTTTCTTCTATATAGTGAAAGAATTAAGATGCCATGAGCCTGATGAGGCAGAATTCTGAAACTTGGCTCACCTGGATGGAGTAAAATTGCCATTACCTTTCGTAGATTTTCTATGTAATTCTAGTTGCAAGTTTTCAGCTTCTGCGTTCCTCTTGCGTTTCTGTCTCCAGTTTTGTAATTCTCCCTAAACTGTACGCTTTGCTGAAAGTGATCTCTTTGTTTTGTAGGCCTCACATTCTTCCTCCACCCTTACCTCTCTGATCTCTCTCTGAGCTAATTCTCTATTCATCAATATTTGTTTCTCACTGGACTTTAGAGCTTCAATCCATTCATGTGCAGCAGCAACCTTTTTATCAGCGGTTCCTTTAGCCCAAACTGCACGCCCAGTTGAATACTCATTCAAACTTTGAAATGCAAATTTTGGAACTATTCTGAGATGCCAATGCCCTGGCTGTCATGGTCTTTTCAATAAGAGTTCTCAGATACTAAAGAGCTAAAGCTTCTTATGATTTAATTACCTCAATTTCTTGCATGGCAGCCTCTAATCTTTCCTCAGTTAAGTTTATCTCAAACTCAGTCTTTTGAATGTTTGCCTTAAATGGTTGCAGTTTTTGCTGAATTAAGCTCCTTTTCTTTCTTTAGCCACACGCACACAAAAACTCCTTTTCTTTCTTTGCAGTCTCTCTTCTGTCTTAAGCTGATCAAGAGTTAGGAATAGATTGACTAAATTGATTTAGCCTTTTCCTCAGCTGCAGATACAGCTTCCAACTTGGACTTGGCATGCAGCTTTGAATTGAGATTTTGAATGGTTAAATCAGGATTCACTTCTATTTTCTCCAACCTAACTGTCTCTTTCATGACATGCTTTAGTTTATTTCTTATAATGTCCATGGAGGACATGAACTGAAAACCTTTTTCTCTGACCAAAGCCAATTCATTTTTTGCTGCTTCCAGTTCTGCTGTAATTGACTGCAATGAAGGTGAAGTAATGAAGTTCCCAATTCTTTACCTTTTCAAAACTACTACGGCTCTAGCTATCATTTCTTTGAACTTTTGTTTCCATTTCTTTTACTAAGCTTTAGCTCATTTTGCAAATTGCAACACATGAGCATCAGACATAGTGGCAGTCAATTTCGCTTCAAGCTCTTTGATCGGTCAATCTCTTCAAATATGCTTCATCTTCTGCTAGGTTTTCTCCCTTGAAGCTGAGAATTTAGTGGTTTCCTTCACTCTTTGAGCTTGATCTTTCCAAACTCCTTTGAAGCCTCAATCCGTGCCAACTCAACAAACACTTCTTCTTCATTGGCACCCTCAATCTATTTCCTAAGGGCTTTAACAGAGTTCAAATAAGACAACATTTTTGAACTTGAGGCTTTAACTTCCTTCTTCATCCTCAATTTCTCTTCCAAAACATAAACCTTGTGAAGCTTAAGTTTACTCAATTCATGTTTCACAAATTCCAATTCTCTCATCACTTCTTCATACTGATAACTCTCAATGTTCCTACCAGCCAATGCCCCTTCATCATGCATTTCTGATTTCTTTAGCATCTCAAAGTCTTGTATCTGTGCCTTTGCCTTCATGTTCAACTCCTTGATTAATACAAACAGATCTTTCACTGTCTTCTTTGCATTAGGGAGCTAGGATCCTGTTTGAGCTCTTGCTAACTCAGCAGCCTTCTTGCTGTCTTTGTATCTATCAGACTATCAATGTCCCTTCTTGCCATATGGACTTCTTTGCTCTTGAAGATGACTTATTTAAGAATTCAGAAGAAAAAGTTTCATTAGAAAATGCAAATGGATGATATTGTATAAAATTAAATGCAAATGGTGTGATGAGGTTTTGACAGTTCTTTGAAAAATAACTCAGAGAAATCCATCCAGGGTTTCTTGAGTGTAAGACTACCTTCAAGAACCTATCTCCTTACAGATATATAGCTGTTTTAACGGACCAAGTTCTCCTTCAATTATCCAACTTTGCTCTATCCATCTGAGCCTGTTCTAAAACCAAGAAAATATATATTATATGTACTTGGTTAATCAATAATTCTTTAGCTCAAAACTGAAGCCAATTTTGTAAGAACCAAAATCTGGCTACGCATCTGGCTAGAGGAACTATAGTAAAGATTTATATTTTACAATAAAATGCAAGCAGTTTCATGGTCTTCAAATGATGGAAGAATAGTCATTTAAGAATGCTAAGAGACATAGTATGAGTCTTGACAACATGTGCACAAATAATTACCTGAGAATGTTTTTGAATTTATTGAGGTAGTCTTGCCTGTAAGATGGACGTTGTGCTTTGTTAGAGAGGAATGGTTTAAGTTTCATTAGGAAATCCCTAGAAGGAACATAAAGATAAAACAGCAAAAGAGATTGAGTCCTGATGATTGGCTGACATTGGTTGGAAGCACGGGTACCAACTGGAGTTCTTCTAAACACAGAATAAAATCTCATAACATTTCACAAAGAGTGAGTGTTAAATCACATCAAAATAAAATAAAAATAAAAATTAATATTTATTACACATAAAAAAAACAACTAAAATTGTGAGTTGAAAGTATAATTTCAAAGTAAAAATTGAGACTTTAACTCACAGTTTCAGTCACTTGTAAATGTGTGTAACAAGTTTTATCCAAAAAATAATTATACTAAGACCCACTACAATTCTAAAGACAATGCATGCACAACACTCTTGTTTTGAATTATGACTCACATAATTTATAAGGAGAAAATGGCTAAATGCACTTTATTTTTTAGTATGTAGAAAAACACCTCTCTTTCCAAAGTATTTAGCAAAATGTCCATCATATTTTGGAACTTGCTTTTAACACAATTGGGTCCTATGTAAAACTCGATGTCGAGAAATTGAGTTTTATGTGATTATAAGTAGAACTCAATATTACTAGATTTTGAGGAAATTGAGTTTTATGCGTAATTTTAAGTAGAGCTTGATATTAGTTCCGAGTTTTACTTAAAAAAAATTTAAAAATTTAAGACTCAAATATGAATAGAATTCAACATTCGTTAAAATTGAGTTTCAAAAAACATGACCATTTTGCTAGATTCAAATATGGGTGTTGTACTAATATTTAGCCATTTTGCCAAAATGTAAACATTAGATGCAAACTGGGAGACCATCAGGGTATCTGGAATGTCCCACTAAAAGTCAACGCCATTCCCAACTCCAATATTCCTGGTACACACTATATGAAGCAGAGGAAAAGAGAGTACAGTGACTGAAACAAAGTCATATGAAAATGAAATCAGAGGCTTTGACGTTGGTGCTGGTCAATCTAGCTGGTATTATGGAGAGAGCTGATGAGGCGTTGTTGCCAGGTGTGTACAAGGAGGTTGGTGAAGCTCTACACATCGATCCAACTGGGTTGGGCTCACTCACTCTCTTCCGATCCTTAGTGCAGTCTTTATGTTATCCAATAGCTGCTTACTTAGCTCTGCGTCACAACCGTGCCCATGTCATTGCTCTTTGCGCTTTTCTCTGTGCTGCTGCCACTTTCTGTGTTGCCATCTCCTCCACCTTCTTTCAGGTACCTCTATACCTATACAACTTCCTTATTCTTTCTTCAGTGCTTATGTTTAAAATTTGTGTATGTAATTTTTCCATTTTCAAGTCTCTTCTTTTATATATTAATCTCATATGTGCAAGTCCAGAGCCATTCAGCATGTTAAGTTCGGTTTTGGTTAAATCAGAAAGTGTGAAATGAGTGGAAATGCATGTAGGAAACATTTTGGATTAAACTTTTTTCTTTAGCTTTTGTAATGGGACAATAATAAGAATGATACCACTCCACCTTCTAAACATTCTTTTTGTTAAGAATCCATATAAAAGTTCTTGCCCCACTCTTATTGTATTTCACAAACTCTCTAGAATCTTACACTCACCTAAAAAATTCATTGAAATAAGTCTTCGAGCCATGAGATCCAAGAGATAGGGAACTGTAATATATAAGATAGGGAAATGCAAATGTTTTGCATTTGGGTGCTTAAAGTGAAAGCCCATTCATTACATGAATTAAGCAAAAAACCCATGTAACTAAGGATTGCAAGTCCTAATGGAAGGGTTGCATTGCACTCTCTAATGTTGAAGCTTGAAGATTTTTTTTTTTTTTTTGGGGGGGGTGGTGGGGATCCTTCAAGAGTTGCATTTGATGCTTGCTGCCCCCAAATAGGTAGGCAATACTGACAAAGACATAGTTCTTTTAATTAGCATGGGCTCACATTTCGGTATCATTTGGTTAATTTAGGTGGCAATCTCTTGAGGTTTAAATAGAATTGGACTTGCAACTGTTATACCTGCTATTCAATCCCTTGTTGCTGATTCAACTGATGACAGTAACCGCAGTTTGGCTTTTGGATGGCTGCAACTGACAGGAAACCTCGGATCCATAATTGGTGGATTGTGTGCTGTACTTTTTGCCGCAACTTCTATCATGAGTATACCTGGTTGGAGAATTGCTTTTCATCTGGTTGCAATCATAAGTGTCATAGTTGGTATATTAGTCCGCCTTTTCACAAAAGATCCACGTTTCTATAAGAGCAATAGTATAACTAGAAATAAAATTCAAAAGCCTTTTTGGTCAGATGTGAAGGACCTAATTAATGAAGCAAAGTCAGTTATTAGAATCCCATCTTTCCAGGTAATTGTGGCTCAGGGTGTTTTTGGATCATTCTCTGGGTCAGCTTGTGTTGGGCTTTGTGGAGCCTAGTTTATGTTTGATCCGGTGGACGATCCGACTCTACCCGAATAATGTTGCGTGGTTTTTTAATGGGAGAAAACGTTGGTTTTAATTAGGGTTTCCATGTGTAGTCAGTTGGGAATATAAAAGGTTGTTTTTGTAGCCGCAATTTGTAATTCTCTCTGATAATAGTAAAATCCCTGCAACTCCGTGGACGTAGGCAAATTGCCGAACCACGTAAATACTGTTTTGTGCGTGTGATTATTTTCTTTGGCGTGTGTTTTCTCTCTATTTTTTTTTTTTTGTTTCTCACAGGTTTAGGAATTCGGTGGAAATTCCCTACAACTGGTATCAGAGCCTAGGGTTAGGTTTGAGTGGGAGCAATGGCAGAGGAAGCAGGAAAGGCGTCTGGAATAGAAAAGTTCGATGGCACAGATTTTGCGTATTGGAGGATGCAAATTGAAGATTATCTCTATGGGAGGAAATTGCATCTACCTCTTTTGGGGACAAAACCTACGACTATGAAGGATGAGGAATGGGCTCTTCTTGACAGACAGGTACTGGGAGTTATCAGATTAACGCTGTCTAGGTCTGTTGCACACAATGTTGTGAAGGAGAAGACCACTGTAGATCTGATGAAGGCTTTGTCTGGTATGTATAAAAAGCCGTCAGCCAACAACAAGGTGCATCTGATGAAGAAATTATTTAATTTGAAGATGGCAGAGAACGCATCAGTAGCACAACATTTGAATGAATTTAACACTATCACAAATCAATTGTCGTCTGTAGAAATTGATTTTGATGATGAGATCCGTGCACTGATTGTTTTAGCCTCTTTACCAAACAGTTGGGAGGCAATGAGGATGGCAGTAAGTAATTCTACAGGAAAGGAAAAGCTGAAGTACAACGACATACGAGATTTAATTCTGGCTGAGGAGGTTCGAAGAAGAGATGCAGGTGAAACCTCTGGATCTGGTTCTGCCCTAAATCTTGAGACAAGAGGCAGAGGGAATGATAGAAATTCAAACCGAGGTAGATCAAAATCCAGAAATTCTAACCGGAACAGAAGTAAATCTAGATCAGGCCAACAAGTACAATGCTGGAACTGTGGGAAAACAGGCCACTTTAGGAAGCAATGCAGAAATCCTAAGAAGAAGAATGAAGATGACTCTGCTAATGCTGTAATAGAAGAGGTACAGGATGCATTACTTCTTGCAGTAGACAGTCCACTTGATGATTGGGTTCTGGACTCAGGAGCTTCGTTTCATACCACTCCACACCGAGAAATCATACAGAATTATGTTGCAGGTGATTTTGGTAAGGTGTATTTGGCTGATGGTTCAGTCTTGGATGTTGTGGGTATGGGAGACGTCCGGATAAAGTTGCCCAATGGGTCTGTTTGGTTATTGGAGAAGGTTCGACATATTCCTGACCTAAGGAGGAATCTGATTTCTGTTGGACAGCTTGATGATGAAGGGCATGCAATACTATTTGTTGATGGTACTTGGAAGGTTACAAAGGGAGCCAGAGTGTTGGCTCGTGGAAAGAAGACTGGTACTCTCTATATGACCTCAAGTCCAAGAGACACAATTGCAGTTGCTGAAACAAGTACTGATACAAGCCTATGGCACCGCAGACTTGGTCATATGAGTGAGAAAGGGATGAAGATATTGTTGTCAAAAGGGAAACTACCAGAATTGAAGTCTGTTGATTTTGACATGTGTGAAAGCTGCATCTTAGGAAAGCAGAAAAAGGTGAGCTTCTTGAAAACTGGTAGGACACCGAAGGCTGAAAAATTGGAGCTTGTGCACACTGATTTGTGGGGGCCTTCTCCGGTTGCATCCCTTGGAGGTTCAAGGTACTACATTACTTTCATTGATGACTCAAGCAGAAAGGTATGGGTTTATTTTCTGAAAAATAAATCTGATGTATTTGAAACCTTTAAGAAATGGAAGGCTATGGTTGAGACAGAAACAGGTTTGAAAGTAAAATGTTTGAGGTCAGATAATGGAGGTGAGTACATAGATGGAAGGTTCAGTGAATATTGTGCTGCACAGGGAATTAGGATGGAGAAGACCATTCCTGGGACACCACAGCAGAATGGTGTGGCTGAGCGCATGAACAGAACTCTTAATGAGCGTGCTAGAAGTATGAGGTTGCATGCTGGACTACCAAAAACCTTCTGGGCTGATGCTGTTAGCACTGCAGCTTACCTGATAAACAGAGGACCATCAGTTCCTATGGAGTTCAGACTTCCTGAGGAGGTTTGGAGTGGTAAAGAGGTAAAGTTTTCCCATTTAAAAGTTTTTGGTTGTGTTTCTTATGTTCATGTTGATTCTGATGCTCGTAGTAAACTTGATGCAAAGTCTAAAATATGTTTTTTCATTGGCTATGGTGATGAGAAATTTGGCTATAGGTTTTGGGATGAACAAAACAGGAAAATCATCAGAAGTAGAAATGTAATATTTAATGAACAGGTTATGTATAAGGACAGGTCAACTGCAGTGCCAAATGTTACAGGGGTAGATCAAGATAAATCTGAGTTTGTCAACTTAGATGAATTGACTGACAGCACTGTCCAGAAAATGGGTGAAGAAGATAAGGAGAATGTAGATTCACAGGTAGATCAGAATACACCTGTAGCTGAGGTCCGCAGATCTTCCAGGACCATTAGACCTCCACAACGTTATTCACCCGCTTTGAATTATCTCCTGTTGACTGATGGTGGTGAGCCAGAATGCTATGATGAAGCCTTGCAAGATGAAAATTCAAGCAAGTGGGAGTTAGCCATGAAGGATGAGATGGATTCCTTGTTGGGGAATCAGACATGGGAGCTGACTGAACTGCCAGCAGAAAAGAAGGCTTTGCACAACAAGTGGGTATACAGAATAAAGAATGAACATGATAGTAGCAAACGTTATAAGGCCAGATTAGTTGTTAAAGGGTTCCAGCAGAAGCAGGGCATTGATTATACAGAGATATTTTCTCCAGTTGTGAAGATGTCAACAATCAGACTGGTACTGGGAATAGTGGCTGCAGAAAATTTACATCTTGAGCAGCTAGATGTGAAGACAGCTTTTCTTCATGGTGACTTGGAGGAAGACATCTACATGATTCAGCCAGAAGGGTTCATTATTCAGGGACAAGAGAACCTAGTTTGCAAACTGAGAAAGAGCTTGTATGGCCTCAAACAAGCTCCTAGACAGTGGTACAAGAAGTTTGATAGTTTTATGCATAGAATTGGGTTTAAAAGATGTGAAGCTGATCACTGTTGCTATGTTAAGTTCTTTGACAATTCTTATATCATTTTACTGTTGTATGTGGATGATATGCTCATTGCAGGGTCTAGCATTGAGGAGATTAATAATCTGAAGAAGCAGTTGTCAAAACAGTTTGCAATGAAGGATTTGGGAGCTACAAAGCAAATCCTTGGGATGAGAATCATTAGAGACAAGGCTAATGGTACATTGAAGCTTTCACAGTCAGAGTATGTGAAGAAAGTCCTCAGCAGATTCAACATGAATGAAGCCAAACCAGTGAGCACACCCTTGGGCAGTCATTTCAAACTAAGCAAAGAACAGTCACCGAAGACAGAAGAAGAAATGGATTATATGAGTAAGGTGCCCTATGCCTCAGCTATTGGTAGCTTGATGTATGCCATAGTGTGTACAAGGCCAGACATTGCACATGCAGTGGGAGTTGTGAGCAGATTCATGAGTAGGCCAGGAAAGCAGCATTGGGAGGCAGTCAAGTGGATTCTGAGATATCTGAAGGGTTCATCAGATACATGTCTTTGTTTTACAGGTGCAAATTTGAAACTGCAGGGTTATGTAGATGCTGATTTTGCTGGTGATATTGATAGTAGAAAGAGTACTACTGGGATTGTATTTACTCTAGGTGGTACAGCTATATCTTGGGCCTCAAATTTGCAAAAGATTGTTACCTTGTCTACTACAGAAGCTGAGTATGTTGCAGCAACTGAAGCTGGGAAGGAGATGATTTGGTTGCATGGTTTCTTAGATGAATTGGGTAAGAAGCAAGAGATGGGTATTCTACACAGTGACAGTCAGAGTGCAATTTTTCTTGCTAAAAATTCGGCTTTTCATTCAAAGTCGAAGCATATACAGACTAAATACCACTTTATCCGGTACCTTGTTGAAGATAAGCTAGTAATACTTGAGAAGATTTGTGGATCTAAGAACCCGGCAGACATGTTGACTAAGGGTGTCACTATTGAGAAGCTGAAGCTGTGTGCAGCTTCAGTTGGCCTTCTAGCTTGAGAACAGAAGGATGAGTTACAGGGATGAGGGATTGTGTTTGGAAGATAGCGGCTGATGTTGGTGATTGAACTAGTCTCCAAGTGGGAGATTTGTTGGGCTTTGTGGAGCCTAGTTTATGTTTGATCCGGTGGACGATCCGACCCGACCCGAATAATGTTGCGTGGTTTTTTAATGGGAGAAAACGTTGGTTTTAATTAGGGTTTCCATGTGTAGTCGGTTGGGAATATAAAAGGTTGTTTTTGTAGCCGCAATTTGTAATTCTCTTTGATAATAGTAAAATCCCTGCAACTCCGTGGACGTAGGCAAATTGCCGAACCATGTAAATACTGTTTTGTGCGTGTGATTATTTTCTTTGGCGTGTGTTTTCTCTCTATTTTTTTTTTTTTTGTTTCTCACAGGTTTAGGAATTCGGTGGAAATTCCCTACAGCTTGGTCGTTTGCTCCTATGTGGTTGGAACTTGTAGGTTTCTCCCATGAAGAAACAGCATTCCTTTGGACTATACTAGTAATTGGTGTTTCACTTGGGGGTCTGTTTGGTGGAAGGATGGGGGATATTGTTGCAAAGCGTTTACCTAATATTGAAAGAATAATCTTGTCACAGATAAGCTCAGGTTCCGCCATTCCTTTAATAGCACTTTTCCTGCTTGTATTGCCTTATGATCCATCTACGGCATTCATGCATGGACTGGTATTGTTTATTATTGGATATTGTGCATCCTGGGAAGCTCCGGCAACTAACAAGTATAAATTGTTCGTTGTGAACTCTGCACATTCTCTCTTACTAGTGTTTTGGAATTGTTAGTGATAGTGTTTATTAGACAAGCCATTGTCCATCTGCACTAGTAAAAGCCCCAGGTTTTAAGTGCAGAAGTATAAATCCTTAGCTGGGTTGCTTCGAGCTAAAATATTGAAGGTTAGGACCATGTCTAGGTCTCCACCCCCTGACTATGCTTCAACGCAGCCATACTGCATAATGACCTTTTATAGTAAAAATCAGATCTTGCTTAGAGAATCAAGATTAGTACAGATGTAAGTGATGGAGGTATAAATAGCTTTAAGAGAGTATATGGTTCCAATTTCCAAAATGATTGTTCTTCTTTACCTTAGCTTTTACAATTTTCCTTGACATTGCATCTTTCTTCATGAGACAGGTCGCTTTCATAAATAGAAACTATATACGCATGATCCATCACAGCATATTCTTCATTGAACTTGTATTAATAATGAAAATTTTGATCAGAATCATGGTGATTAAATTTAAAAGTTATATTAAAGTTGAAGCAGGTCATATTTTAAAGTGAGGCCTGCCCAACTAAGCTATGTTTGACTTCAACTAATGAAATTACTATTTATTCTAAAAATATTTTAGAAAATTTCTATTAACTTACCTCATTACTATTTCATTAACATGTAAATGGTGCACAGTCCAATCTTTGCAGGAATAGTCCCTGGGAACTCTCGTACAAGCATCTATGCTTTGGATCGATCTTTTGAGACTATGCTAGCATCATTAGCTCCTGCAACATCACTCGCCAAGGCACTCTATGTAGCAATTGGTTTTTCATCGGTAATTTGCTGCTTCATCTACTCATTCCTCTATTGCACATACCCACGAGACCGCGAATGGGCAAGAATGAATTCATTGATAGTGTAAGAAATGCAACAACTAGAGGCTAATGATTCTCCTTCAAGTGAAATTGACATTAATGACAAGTCAACTCTGCTTTCCCGATCAGCTAACATTCAAAGACATGGAATGATAATGAACTCAAACAATAAAAAGACTTCATGGGCACACTTTTTGTATTGTGTGTGTATACATATAATAACTCTATTACTTTGATTACTTTCAAGTGGAAATTTACAATAAAGGGTCTAGGACATCTATGATACACTCAAATACTAGAAATTAATATTATATTATTTTAAATTTTAAAAGATATGAAACTATATATATTACTATTTTGTTAGATATATAAGAAATAAAATTTGAACCGCGAAATTGGGTATTAAAATTGGGTTTGTTCACCTTTGAGAATTTTATAATGCTTTTCAAAGTCAATTTACAATGATATTTTGTTTAAATACCATTGTTCTCTAATCCCATATTAGCATTGGAAAGATATCTAATGTACATAGAGGGAGGTTTTTCCATCCATCCGTCGAGATGCATGGCCTGCTTTGCTGACTTATCTAGCTTGAGCCTTGTCTAGCCCAAAGCTGAATAAATCATTAAGGTTGTACAAGACTGGATTGTTTTTAATTAAAGCCCATTAGTCTTCTACTTTCTTTTTTTTTTTTTTTTTTTTTTTGTGTGTTTGGTATATCAAAAAATATAAGCCAAAAGAAAAAGATAAGCCAAAAAAAAACTATTTACAGCCAGCAAAAAGTCCTATTAAAAGTATCACTTATTTTTTAGAGGTTGTTTTCTGTTAGAATTTTTAGGAAAAAAAAAAAAAAAAACTCTATTTCATGCCAAACTAAACAAGAAAAACCAAAATATAGTTTTCCAGCTCATTGTTAAGGCCACAAACAAACATAAAAAAAAAAAAAAAAAAAAAAAAAAAAAGAGAGATTAACAAAAAAAAGACATTCTTTCAGAAAATATGTTTTGAAAAATGACTTCTTTTTTTTAACCGAAAATGTCAACCTTGAAACAAAGGATGGCTTATGACAATTACGGCGTAGAAACAGGCCCTTACATTACACCCAATTTGAAACATATTAGTACAATAAGACGTTCTGGGCCATACACTCTAAATCTCGGAAAAATTATATCAAAAGCTCCTTATAGGCCTAGCTAGCCGTTTTTGCTTGTCGTGGGCCATATATTTACACCATAATGTAAGTCTTGGGCCAAATATTAATTTTGATTATTGGGCTTGTAATGGTTAAAAAAAAACACATATTTGACCCCTCCCAAAAGTCGGTCTCCAAAATTTAGAGTTTACACAAAAAAACCCAAAATGTACAGTAACCACCTAGCCATTATCTATGCCAGTGGCCCGCTTCTTAAAAAAAAAATTTACTAACAAAAAAATCCTTTATTAAAAAAATAAATCTCTACTCATTTAAAAACCAGACTTATATATGTTTGTGTTTTCTATGAAAATGATTATTATTATTTTGTCATCAACAAAATAACTTTACAATTTATCGTAAATGTTGACTGAATTTTTTTTTATGCTCAAATAAATTATCAATTATAAGAATAAAATTGTCAATATAAGTGTGTCGTGGAATTGGTTATTCTTAAGTTAGCTCTAGATCCTTGACAGGCATTTGGATTTCTTTATAATTGATTATATTTCACCATTATGAGTATAAAATATTTCAACATCTGGACTTTAAAAAATTGTTAAATATTTTGAATTGTGTTAATGGCTATTAAGCACTAGAAGATAAATAGCCAATCAATTTATTTATAGCATGCATACTTGCACTCACTCTTCTAGTTTTTATATTGCAACTATGGAACCATTATTTCAACTATGAATATTATTCAAAATTAAAAAAAAAAAAATATATATATATATATATATATATAATCAAAAATAAAATGGTAGATGACAATCTAAAAAACTTTTTAATTTTGTATATTACAAGGGAAATTGTTGCAAAATTTAGTATGCAATCAATGATAAATTATTTTAAAGATTTAAGAGAATGTTGAATTCTTATTTGATAAATACATATGAGAGTTTAAATGTAATACGAATTATTTTGTGCTTTTTATTTATTAATATTGAATAAATATTAATTTTATTTTTCATGTAATAATTTAGTTTTAACCTTTAGTTTGTTTTTTTTATTCAGAAGGGGTCAAAATATTTTGCTTGATGTTTTGGCCTCTTAGATAAAATCCTGATTCCCTAAGGTCCCTTACTCATTGTACATACCAAGATTTAATGACTCAAGTCAAATAAGTATCAAACATTTTGGTAAATCTTTCTTCATTGTCTATGCATTTTTCATATATATATATATATATATATATATTCCTATGACTACCCGAACCCATCCTCTCCCTAGAAAGGTGCCAATGCCCAATGGACAATCTATGCAGTCCGCAAATTAATGAGATATATGGGTACTAGACATTTGTAATTTTGACTTTTTGAGTTCTATAAATTGTTGAATTTATTTGTTTCTTATAGGGTTTAACTTAATTTTAGTATTTTTTTTAACTAGAGGTGTCATTTTATTTTAAATAAATAATAGTAAATGGTAATGAATTTTAATCTTCACATTTTATTTCCTTAATGGGTGATGTGACAACTTCTCATTAAAACAAAAGAAGATTCTAATAAAAAAAAGTTCTGAAAGTGACCCAAACCTTTCTCACAAAACAAAAGTTACAAAACAAAAAATTGTTGAATTTATTTGGACACTACCATATGGAGAATAAGAGTCAAAGAGATAGCATTCTACTATCGGACCCACATTTCAAGCCTTCGATTGTATGACAAACATATTAATCCAATAAAGAAATTATTGGATTACAACATTTTCACAATATTATCACAAAAAATTATAAATAATTAGTTGTTATTGGTTTTAATTTGAATTTACCACTGAAATTACTTTTTTATCCACAAAAAACAACCTATAATAACCTGAACCTTAAGATTTGTTATAAGAATATTAAGAAAATATTATGGAGATAGAATTTCTCTAATTGATAACTACCAAGTCTTCCACATATGATGGTCTTTAAAGAGAAAGTTTAGACACAAAAATTGACACTTGTGAAGATTTTTAGTAGGATTTTACTATCGTATGCTTTCACAACATACATTAATAAATTATTTTTAAAACTTTTTATAAAAATATGAAAAATTGACTAACTTTTTAACTATGTTTTCAATTTCTCATATAAAATTTCACAAGTAACAGGTAAAAAAAAAAAAAATGACGGCCTAGTTGGCCCAAATAAGACCAATAAAAACTTGACAATTAAACAAAGTGCCAAAAAATTTGTCCTTTTCTTTTGCTGAATAAAATATTTTTCAATTTGTCCATTCCACGTTCCCAACTTGCGATTTAAATCTCGGAGTCTCCACCAAAAGTCAAACTATCACAAACTCCTTCCAAAAATATAGCAAAGGCAGAGGACAGTACTTTGTTTGTTCGAACAAGAAGATGAAGTCAGAGACTGTGACATTGCTCTTGGTAAATCTAGCGAGCATAATGGAGAGAGCAGACGAGAAGTTGCTGCCTGGGGTGTACAAGGAAGTAGGAGCAGCTCTCCACACTGACCCAACTGGTTTGGGCTCGCTCACTTTTTTCCGATCCATAGTGCAGTCTTTGTGTTACCCACTTGCTGCTTGGACTTGCTGCCTGGGGTGTACAAGGAAGTAGGAGCAGCTCTCCACACTGACCCAACTGGTTTGGGCTCACTCACTTTTTTCCGATCCATCACAAGCGTGCCCACGTCATTGCTCTTGGTGCTTTTCTCTGGGCCGCAGCTACTTTCCTTGTTGCCATCTCTTCCACCTTTTTCCAGGTATCTACTACGTGTTACAGTTTCCTCTTGCTTGTGTTTATCATTGTAGATTTTATCGCATGGGCAGATTTCTGATTGTTGATATTTTTAGGCTTGTATAGTATATAATATGGTGCATTTTGTGTGTTGTGTGTTTGTGTTTTGGGGGGAGTGTTGATCTATACGTATCTATCATGTTGAGTTCGAATTAAGGTCTTGGAAATTGGCAATATGGGTTCTTGATGTTTAACTTGGTGCTAGTACATATTGTTGCTTATCAACATATAGGCAATTGTGTGTGCTTCAACGTGAAGCATACCGGTATCTTTTGTAGCGTTAATCCACCTCACCTCTCTTACCCCCACTATCTACCTACTTTCCACACACACACACACACACACAGAAGGAATTTGAGCACCAAATAATATTACCTATTTTAGGGAAAAATGAGATTGATGATATTTGAAACCTGATGAGGAAATTGAAAACTATGGCATTTTAACAAAATTTAGTGCATTTGGGTGTATCCAAGTCAAGTTTAATTGAGTTAAGGAAAAACATAAGAAACTTGGAATGTTGAAGTTTTAATGAAGGAGTGATGGTTGAAGCTTCGACAAGTTGAATCTTAAACAACTTAAGTTTATGTATGTCGGATAGACTTGTGGGCAGGAATTTTTTTTTATGGCATTTATTGCTTTGGTAAGAAAATTAGGCCTTTCTAATTCAGCTGCACAATGTAACATATGGTAGGATTATTTGGCTAATTAGGTTGCAGTCTCAAGAGGTTTAAATGGAATTGGACTTGCCATTGTCATACCTGCCATTCAGTCTCTTGTTGCTGACTCAACTGATGCAAGCAATCGTGGTTTAGCTTTTGGATTGTTGCAGCTAACAGGTAACCTTGGCTCCATCTTTGGCGGGTTCTGTTCGGTACTTATAGCCTCAAAATCAGTAATGGGCGTGGCTGGCTGGAGAATTGCTTTCCATATGGTAGCATTTATAAGTGTCATAGTTGGGATATTGGTCCGCCTCTTTGCGAATGATCCACGCTTTTCTAAGAGTGATAGTGGCGCTAGAAATCAAGATATTCATAAACCTTTTTGGTCAAATGTTAAAGAGCTGATTCAGGAAGCAAAATCGGTAATAAGAATCCCATCTTTCCAGATAATTGTCGCACAAGGTGTCTCTGGTTCAATCCCTGGATCAGCCTTTTCATTTGCCCCTATGTGGTTGGAGCTTATAGGTTTTTCCCATGAACAAACAGCAGTCCTTTGGACCATACTAATAATTGGTGCTTCATTTGGATGTGTGTTTGGTGGATGGATGGGGGATAACCTTGCAAAATGCTTACCCAATTCAGGAAGAATTATTCTGTCACAAATAAGCTCAGCTTCGCTTGTTCCTACAGCTGCAGTTTTGCTGCTAGTATTGCCCGATGATCCATCCACTGCATTTATGCATGGACTGGCCTTGTTCATTCTGGGATTTTTTGCATCCTGGGATGCTGCAGCAACTAACAAGTATGTATACTGGATCAAATATATTTTTCTTTCCTAATTTTGAGAACCAAAGGGCATTTTCTTTTCGTTGTGCATGTGGGGAGATAATGAAGTGCAAAAAACCTTTGTGCTCAATTTTCGCAGCATACAAGTGCACATGAGATAGGGATGGGTTATGTTATGCATGATGCATTGACAGTATAGTAACACCACCCTAGGGAATCTTAATCATCTGATACCCGATATTATTGGTGCTTGGGTTTATTAAGATAAATGGCCACAAACATAACTGTGGACCAAGTTGCTCTGTGTAGAAACTGTTAATGCGTTTGGTTGTTGTATGACCAATTAAGTCAGGTTTTCCCTCCATAATGGACAATACTGAAGCCAGATTTTAGAGCAACAGTGTTTTAGTCTTGAAACACTTTTTGAGGAATATAATTTTTGTATAAGTAGTATGGTTCCCCCCCCCACCTTTTTTTCGGGATCTGCTAGTCCCTTGTGTTAAAACCAAATTTGCAAACAATATTTTGGGAGCTTAATCATGCGTCAGCTCTAAGCATATTCTTCACTATCTTCTTTGGCTAGCCAAGTATTTTTTACTAGAGTGAGGTTTGGTAGGATTGGTGGTATGTGAATCAACCTTTTTCAATTGGCTTTCCCAAGGTTGTATGATATTGCCATTGATAAGGAGGCTTCTGTAGAAGCTTCTTTGCCAAGGCAAGGGGCGGAGGAGAGAAAAATTTGGAATGTTCATTTTATTAGAGATTTTAATGATTGGGAGATGGATAAAGGGCTGCATTTTCTTCGTATATTGGGAACCAATACTCTTCCTATGGATGCTGGAGACCGGATGAGATGGAAATTGAAGCCTAATGAGGCTTTTGACATCCGGTCGTATTATAACAAATTAAGGGACAACTATCTTTCCTTGGAAAACTATATGGAGAGCAAAGGCCCCTAGGCGAGTTTCTTTTTTCGTTTGGTGTGTAGCTTGGAATAAGATCCTAACGGGAGATAACTTGAGATGTGGATTGGTGCATTATGTGCTATCATTGTGGAGAGACGGTAGACTACTTACTTCTTCATTGTGAGATGGCTTATCAGTTATGGAGTTTTGTCTTTATAACTTTTGGCTTGTCTTGGGTTATACCTAGATTGATACCAAACTTGCTTTTTGATTGGTGGAATTGGTTGGAGAAACATTTGTCTCAGATTTGGAACTTAGTTCCATTGTGCATCCTATGGTGTATTTGGAAGGAACGGAATCAGAGGACTTTTGAGGACTTGGATAGCTCTGGTGATCAAATGCTTGCTTCTTTTAGTGAAACTCTTTTTAATTGGTCTCGGGCTTGGGGACTAACGTCTAGTGATTCTCTCCCTTCTTTTCTTAGCTCCATTTCGCTTTTGTAATTATTTTGTTATTTGGTTTTCTTTTATGTTTTTTCTTTGTTTTCTTCTTCTTGTAGTTTCTGGGTTTGCTCTATGTTCTTTATGCATAGAGTAGACTTTCATATATATATCATTCTTACATATAAAAAAAAAAAGTATTTTTGACTTTCTGGGTTTGCTTTATATCATCTTGAATAATATTATAACTTCGGAGAAGGCATTTAAAATAGATGTAAATGTTGTATATATAGGTATATACATGGATAGGTTGTAATAATGATGTTTGAGTTTGGAAAATATTGTTTCATAAAGTTGATAAAGTAAAAAATTCAAGTTCTGAAATTTTCTATGTAAAAATTCAAAATTCAATATGTTTGATCGGTTGAAACTTTTGCTAGATTGACCAAAATAATGGGGAAAATGATCCTAGAGCTTCTACCTTACATGATTGCTATTTGATTCCTATTCGATCAATCGAAAAGAGCCTTCGATCGATTTTTGATTCCTCTCAATTGGTCAAGACTCATAAAAATTGAATTTTCTACAGAATTTTTTGGTAACTGTTTTGAACGTTTGAAAATGTTTCAAGCCTTATGAATGGTTTTATGAAATGTTTTAACTTTCCATATGTGCCTTTTGATGGAAAATTATAACTACAGAGAAGACATTTAAAATAGACGTAAATGTTGTATATATAGGTATATACATGAATAGGTTGTAATAATATTGTTTGAGTTTTGAAAATATTGTTTCATAAAGTTGATAAAGTAAAAAATTCAAGTTCTGGAATTTTCTAAGTGAAAATTCGAAATTTAATATGTTTGATCGGTCAAAACTTTTGCTAGATTGACCGAAATAATGGGGAAAATGATCCTGGAGTTTTTGCCTTACTTGATTGCTATTTGATTCCTATTCGATCGATCGATTGAAAAGAGCTTTCAATTGATTCTTGATTCCTCTTGATTGGTCGAGACTCATAAAAACTAAATTTTCTACAAAATTTTTTGGTAACTGTCTTGAATGTTTGAAAAGGTTTTAAGCCTTGTGAACGGTTTTATGAATGTTTTTATTTATATTTTCTATATATTTTTACTATTAAAATATTTTTAAAAAACATATTACTATGCTTTAATTCACAAAACAAAGAAAGAAGAAAGCAAGAAACACAAAACCAAAAAGAAAACACAAAAGAAGTAACAAATATTTAAAATAAAATTGAGAAATGACAGATTTAGGGTGTTTAAGTCTCATTTAGAGCCGATTTCGGCTGTTTCGGCATGATTCAAGGCCGATTTCGGCATGTTTCGGCCGTTTTGGTCTATTTCAGCCGTTTCGGTCGCCGGCAGATATTGTCTGATTCGGCACGAATCGAAGCCGAGTCAGCGTGAGCCAAGCCGCATCGGCGTGAGTCAGCTGAAAAAAGAAAAAAAAGAAAACACGTGGCAGACGTGGCCTGAATCGGCACCGACGGGCGAGCAGCAGTGTCCCTCGCGCGTCTCCGCATCGTGTCTCCGCATCGTGCCGCGTCAGACGCGGGTGCGGCACCTCTGGCGCCGCATCCGTGCATCCCGGGTGATAACCCTATAGCAACTCTAGTATAAGGGCAAATATTGTCTAAGGATAACAATTTTGTACCTCAAAGTTATCTATTTTCTATATGTCTTTTGTGCTAAAATTTTTCTTCTTTTATTACTTTGTGTAATATTTTCAACAGTAAATCTTATTGGTCTCCAGCATAAATGAGTACTACTTTTACATCCAAAAGCATTTGGTGATATTAAATATGAAGTAATGCAGGTCAAACACAGGCAATTTTAACTTGAACAAATTGAATTATATCTCATATTCTCTACTTTCTTAGTTTTCTTTGAATGTAAAATGTGTGGACAGTCCAATATTTGCAGAAATAGTCCCTGAGAAGTCC
This sequence comes from Castanopsis chinensis, assembly GCA_032878915.1. Taxonomy (NCBI): domain Eukaryota; kingdom Viridiplantae; phylum Streptophyta; class Magnoliopsida; order Fagales; family Fagaceae; genus Castanopsis; species Castanopsis chinensis. The sequence continues at coordinate 251,637 of JAVQMG010000053.1, read as the reverse complement.
CGTACGAGCATCTATGCTTTGGATCGATCATTTGAGACCATACTATCGTCATTTGCTCCCACTGTAGTTGGAATTTTGGCTCAGAACGTTTACCGTTATAAACCGATTTCGAAAGGGTCATCAACCTCTGCAGAGATTGAAACAGATAGACAGAATGCTGCGTCACTTGCCAAGGCACTCTATACAGCAATTGGCATTCCAGCGGCAATTTGTTGCTTCATCTACTCCTTCCTCTACTGCACATACCCAAGAGACCGTGAACATGCAAGAATGCATGCATTAATAGAATCTGAAATGCAAAAGATAGAGGCAGATAATTCTCTTTCAGACAAAATTGACAATGATTATGAAGGATTGGATGATAATAATGAGAGGTCATCTCTTCTTTAACATTAGCCAGTGTTCTCCAATCTGTGAAAAATGAACTTACACAATGAAAAAGCTTCATAGGCACACTTTATCTACAATTGTTAAATGCTTTTTATGTTCCTTTTAAGTTCATATCCAAAACAATTTTTATTCTTACCATCTTTTGGTTAATAACATGTAATATGGTTTTGGACACGAGTAGGTTATAAATTACTTTGGTGCACTTGTTAACTGTTCTTATAGCCTTGTTGTAAAATTAATGTTGTTAATCTTATTGAAATCTAGATGCACTTGAGACACTTGTGCACATGCTGACACACATCTCTAAGTTTTATCTTGTTCTAGCATGTTTTATTGATTATGAAATCAACATAGGAAGCTATCAGCAGTTTTCTTTACAATTTTGAAATTTTCATTGTTAGTACACTATTGAGAAGCTCACAATAGTTACAGAGTTTCAAAGTCATTATCTCTGATTTTTTTTCAGCTATCCTGATATATTGTAGGATCTTCTTCAGGATTGTCCTGTTCCCATGGAGCTTGTTTCGAAACTTAGTTAACACCAAAATATTTTGTTGAAAAGTTTTCACCACCCAATAAAATCTTTGTAAATTTTTTTCATGATCACTGGCTATGCTGCATGAACTTCAGTGGCAAATTAAGCCATCCTCATCACACTTCTATATTCTTCTTTGCATCTTTAAGTTGTCAATAAGAAGATTTAGAAATCAAATTGCTCTCCTCAGCAAGGAAAGCCTGTTGGTGAGTAACAAGGTTCTTTCACTTCCATTTTCTCCTCTTTTTTTCTTGACTAATCTCTTACCTATGAGGCACTTGGATAATATTTTGACCCAAAATAAGGTCTAGTAGGGATGTTTGACTTTTAATAGAGTCAGCAAGACCATGTTGGAGCAAAACTGCACTGCTACATGCCCAATGTCTACCCAAAAACTGAAGCTGCATGTACTAACATAAACTAGCCAGAGTATTCAAGAAACCACAATTGGCAGGGAATTTTTATCAATATGAGTTGCCGCAAGAGTTTTCTTCTTGCCTCAAAATGATCAACCACATTGACATAAATTATAGCAAGAGAAACTAGCCCATGGTTATTACACATGGACCCCTCACACTCAAGCAAGAATGTCATTTCTTTGAAGTAAGCAAAGTGAGTATGAAATGTTAAAGAAGGGCACTTCCCTATGAAGTCATCACTTCAACTATCAACTCCAATTTCTTGAAGTATTTCACAATTTTCATTTTATATATTTATTTATTATTATTTTTGATTCATTGGACTCACTTGCCTAGTGATTTTGTGAAAACGGGAGCAGATAGCTCCACCAAACTTCAGGCAGCTTTCAGATCATTGTCATTTCTTTTTCCACTAAGAGCTTAGCTAGATTAGGCATTACCTTATTTTTCTTCTATACAGTGAAAGAATTAAGATGTTGTGAGCCTGGTGAGGCAGAATACTGAAACTTGGCTCACCTGGATGGAGTAAAATTGCCATTACCTTTCATAGATTTTTCCATGTAATTCTAGTTGCAAGTTTTCAGCTTCTGCATTCTTCTTGCGATTCTGTCTCCAGTTTTGTAATTCTCCCTTAACTGTACGCTTTGCTGAAAGTGATCTCATTGTTTTGTAGGCCTCACATTCTTCCTCCACCCTTACCTCTCTGATCTCTCTCTGAGCCAATTCGGTCTTCATCAATATTTCTTTCTCACTGGCCTTTAGAGCTTCAATCCATGCATGTGCAGTAGCAACCTTTTTTTCAGCAGTTCCTTCAGCCTGAACTGCATGCCCAGTTAGATACTCATTCAAACTTTGAAATGCTAATCTTGGAACTATGCTGAGATGCCAATGCCCTGGCTGTCATGGTCTTCTCAATAAGAGTTCTCAGATGCTAAAGAGCTAAAGCTTCTGATGATTTAATTACCTCAAGTTCTTGCATGGCTGCCTCTAATATTTCCTTGGTTAAGTTTATCTCAAAACTCAGTCTTTTCAATGTTTGCCTTAGTGGTGGCAGTTTTTGCTGTATTAAGCTCCTTTTCTTTCTTTAGCCACACACACACACACACACACACGAAAACTACTTTTCTTTCTTTGCAGCCTCTCCTGTCTTAAGCTGATCAAGAGTTAGGAATAGATTGACCAAATTGATTTTGCCTTTACCTTAGCTGCAGATACAGGTTCCAACTTGGACTTGGCTTTGAGCAGCTTTGAATTGAGATTTTGAATGGTTAAATCAGGATTCACTTCTATTTTCTTCAACCAAACTGTCTCTTTCATGATACACTTTAGTTTATTTCTTATAATGTCCATGGAGGACAAGAACTGAAAACCTTTTTCTCTGACCAAAGACCATTCTTTTTTTGCTGCTTCCAGTTCTGCTGTAATTGACTGCAATGAAGGTGAAGTAATGAAGTTCCCAATTCTTTACCTTTTCGAAACTACTACAGCTCAAGCTATCATTTCTTTGAACCTTTGCTTCCATTTCTTTCACTAAGCTTTAGCTCATTTTGCAAATTGCAACACATGAACATCAGACATAGTGGCAGTCAATTTCGCTTCAAGCTTTTTGATCAGTGAGTCTCTTCAAATATCCTTCATCTTCTGCTTGGTTTTCTCCCTTGAAGCTGAGAATTTAGTGGTTTCCTTCACTCTTTGAGCTTTATCTCTCCAAAATCTTTTGAAGCCTCAATCCGTGCCAACTCAACAAGCACTTCTTCTTCATTGGCTCCCTCGATCTATTTCCTAAGGGATTTAACAGAGTTCAAATAAGACAACATTTTTGAACTTTGAGGCTTTAACTTCCTTCTCCATCCTCGATTTCTCATCCAAAACATAAGCCTTGTGAAGCTTAAGCTTACTCAATTCATTTTTCACAAATTCCAACTCTCTCATCACTTCTTCATACTGATAACTCTCAATTTTCCTACCAACCAATGCCCCTTCATCACGCATTTCTGATTTCTTTAGCATCTCAAAGTCTTGCATCTGTGCCTTTGCCTTCATGTTCGACTCCTTGATTAAAACAAATAGATCTTTCACTGTCTTCTTTGCATTAGGGAGCTAGGATCCTTTTTGAGCTCTTGCTAACTCAGCAGCCTTCTTGCTGTCTTTGTATCTATCAGACTATCAATGTCCCTTCCTGCCATATGGACTTCTTTTTCTCTTGAAGATGACTTATTTAAGAATTCAGAGAAAAAGTTTCATTAGAAAATGCAAATGGATGATATATTCTATAGAATTAAATGTAAATGGTATGATAAGGTTTTGACAGTTTTTAAAAAATAACTGAGAGAAATCCATCTGGGGTTTCTTGAGTGAAGGACTACCTTCAAGAACCTATCTCCATACAAATATACGGCTGTTTTAACTGACCAAGTTCTCCTTCTATTATCCAACTTTGCTCTATCCATTTGAGCCTGTTCTAAAACCAAGAAAGTATATATTATATGTACTTGCTTAATCCATAATTCTTTAGCTCAAAACTGAAGCCAATTTTGTAAGAACCAAAATCTGAGTACGCTTCTGGCTAAAGAAACTATAGTAAAGATTTATATTTTACAATAAAATGCAAGCAGTTTCATGGTCTTCAAATGATTGAAGAATAGTCATTCAAGAATGCTAAGGGACACAACATGAGTCTTGACAACATGTGCACAAATAATTACCTGAGAATGTTTTTGAATATATTGAGGTAGTCTTGTTTGTAAGATGGACGTTGTGTTCTGTTAGAGAGGAAATGTTTTAAGTTTCATGGCAATCCCAAGAAGGAACAGAAAGATAAAACAGCAAAAGGGATTGAGTCCTGATGATTGGCTGACATAGCACCAATACCAACTTGAGTTCTTATAAAGATGCAACAAAATCTCATAACATTTTACAAAAGTGTCAAATCACATCAAAATAAAATAAAAATAAAAATAAAAATTAATGTTTATTACACACATATCAAAAAACAACCACAACTGTGCATCGAAATCATAATTTCAAAGTAAAAATCATGACTCTAAGTCACACTTTTCGTCACTTGTAAATATGTGTTATAGTTTTTATCTTAAAAATAATTATACTAGGACTCACTACAATTCTAAAGACAATGCATGGACATTTTCACAACACTCTTGTTTTGAATTGTGACTCACATAATTTATAGGGCAAAATTAGGGAGGAAATGACTAAATGCACTTTATTTTTAAGTATGTAGCAAAACACCCCTCTTTCCAAAGTATTTAGCAAAATGACCATATTTTGGAACTTGATTTTAATAAAATCGAGTTCTTTGTAAAACTTGATACCCTCAAAATCAAGTTTTATGTATATTTTTAAGTAGAACGTCAATAATACTGAGTTTTACTTAATTTTTTTTTAAAAATTTAAAACTCAAAATATGAATAGAACTCGACATTTGTTAAAATTGAGTTTTCAAAGACATGATCATTTTTCTAGATTCTTTGGAAAGATGGATGTTGTACTCTATACTTTATATTTAGCTGTTCTACCAAAATGTAGACATTAGATGCAAACAGGAGAATTTTTTTTTTTTTTTCCATTTAACTTTATTATTAGAAGAATTTTGTTAGTTGACAAGCTGTGAAAGAAAGTGGAAAACTAGTATCTCGAGTTTTTAAAACTCGAGTTCAATAACAAATCGAGTTTTTAAATCTCGAGTTCAATAGCAAATCGAGTTTTTAAAACTCGAATTCCAGAGTACTGAGACAGTTGACATGGATAAAAATTCCACATCGAATCCAAGTGGAACTCGAGTCTTAGAGACTCGAGTTCTAGCGCGTATTAACTTTGCTAAGAACTTTGAGTCAAGAGACCATGCAAAAAGAGGAAGAAATCCAAAGGGAAGAAGAAAAATGAAGAAGAAGAAGACCTAAACAAAGCTATATGTAACCTTTCAAATCTCATTCAATTTCGTCTCTCCTCCATAGCTTTTTCTTTCAAATCATTCACATCTTTATGAGTTGTGTGTAATTTGTTCAAATTGTTTGCTCGATGATGGAGATCGTGAACTGTACCGTAGATTGACAATCAAGATGTGCTTGATGGAGACTGGATTTGTGGGTGCCGTGGGTCTTCTTCTTTGCTGTGGATCTTCGTCTTTCTTTCTTTCTTTCTTCTGGGTTTTTTTTTTTTTTTTGGGTTTTTTTTTTTGGGGTTTGTACTTCTTTCTTTTGGGTTCTTTCTTCTTTTTCTAGGTTTGTACTTCTTTCTTATATGTTTTTTGAAATCGAGTGTAAAAGACTAAAGATCTATGTAACATAAACATGTCCAACTCAGCAAGTAAGAAATGAGTCTTTAAGCCTCAAGTTTTATTTGGAACTCATGTTTCTAAAATTCGAAATGTTAGTTTACAAATATCTTTCAAACTTGTATTAATTTACTATATTTTATCCCCTCCTTGTGCTAGTCTCCAAATATCCCCCAAACTGGGAGACCATCAGGGAATCTGCCATCAGGCAATCTGGAATGTCCCACTGAAAGTCAACGCCATTCCCAACTCCAGTAGTACTAGTACACACTATATGAAGCAGAGGAAAACAGAGTACAGTGACTGAAACAGAGTAATATGAAAATGAAATCAGAGGCTTTGACGTTGGTGCTGGTCAATCTGGCTGGTATTATGGAGAGAGCTGATGAGGCGTTGTTGCCAGGCGTGTACAAGGAGGTTGGTGAAGCTCTACACATCGATCCAACTGGGTTGGGCTCACTCACTCTCTTCCGATCCTTAGTGCAGTCTTTTTGCTACCCAATAGCTGCTTACTTAGCTCTTCGCCACAACCGTGCCCATGTCATTGCTCTTGGTGCTTTTCTCTGGGCTGCTGCCACCTTCTGTGTTGCCATCTCCTCCACCTTCTTTCAGGTACCTCTATTCCTATACAACTTCCTTATTCTTTCTTCAGGGCTTATGTTTAAAATTTGTATATATAAATTTTCATTTTTCAATTCTCTTCTTTTATATATTAATCTCATATGTGCAGGTCCAGATCCTTTTGTCATGTTAAGTTGGGTTTTGGTTAAATCAGAAAGATGTGAAAATGAGTGGAAACACATGTAGGAAACATTTTGAATTAAACTTTTTTCTTTAGCTTTGGTAATGGGACAATAATAAGAATGATACCACTCCCCCTTCTAAACATTCTTTTTTTGTTAAGAATCCATATAAAAGTTCTTGAGCTAGCCTTGCACCACTCTTATTGTATTTCACACACTCTCTAGAATCTTACACTCACCTAAAAAATTAATTGAATAAGTCTTCGGGCTATGAGATCCAAGAGATAGGGAACTATAATATATAAGATAGGGAAATGCAAATGTTTTGCATTTGGGTGCTTAAAGTGAAAGCCCATTCAGTACATGAATTAAGCGAAAAACCCATTGGAAGTAAGAATTGCAAGTCCTTACGGAAGGGTTGCATTGCACTCTCTAATGTTGAAGTTTCAAGATTTTTTTTTTTTTTTGTGGGGGGGGGGGGGGGGGGGAGGGGACCCTTCAAGAGTTGCATTTGATGCTTGCTGCCCCCATATGGGTAGGCAATACTGACAAAGTCATAGTTCTTTTAATTATCATGGTCTCACATTTTGGTATCATTTGGTTAATTTAGGTGGCAGTCTCTCGAGGTTTAAATGGAATTGGACTGGCAATTGTTATACCTGCTATTCAATCCCTTGTTGCAGATTCAACTGATGATAGCAACCGCGGTATGGCTTTTGGATGGCTGCAGCTGACAGGAAACCTTGGATCCATAATTGGTGGACTGTGTGCTGTACCTTTTGCCACAACTTCTATCATGGGTATACCTGGTTGGAGAATTGCTTTTCATCTGGTTGCAATCATAAGCGTCATAGTTGGTATATTAGTCCGCCTTTTCGCAAAAGATCCACGTTTCTATGAAAGCAATAGTATAACTAGAAATCAAATTCAAAAGCCTTTTTGGTCAGATGTGAAGGACCTAATTAATGGAGCAAAGTCAGTCATTAGAATCCCATCTTTCCAGGTAATTGTGGCTCAGGGTGTTTTTGGATCATTCTCTGGGTCAGCTTGGTCGTTTGCTCCTATGTGGTTGGAACTTGTAGGTTTCTCCCATGAAGAAACAGCATTCCTTTGGACTCTACTAGTAATTGGTGTTTCACTTGGGGGTCTGTTTGGTGGAAGGATGGGGGATATTGTTGCAAAGCGTTTACCTAATACTGGAAGAATAATTTTGTCACAGATAAGCTCAGGTTCAGCAATTCCTTTAATAGCACTTTTCCTGCTTGTATTGCCTTATGATCCATCTACTGCATTCATGCATGGACTGGTATTGTTCATTATTGGATTTTGTGCATCCTGGGAAGCTCCAGCAACTAACAAGTAAGTATTAATTGTTGATTGTGTACTCTGCACATTCTTTCTTACTAGTGTTTATTTGTTTTGGAATTGTCAGTGATAGTGTTATTAGACAAGCCATTGTCCATCTGCGCTAGTAAAAGCCCCAGGATTTAAGTGCACAAGTATAAATCCTTAGCTGGGTTACTTTGAGCTAAAATATTGAAGGTTAGGACCATATCTTGGTCCCCGCCCCCTAACTATGCTTCAACAAAACCATACTGCATAAAGACCTTTATAGTAAAAATCAGTTCTTGCTTAGAGAATCAAGATTAGTACAGATGTAAGTGATGGAGGTATAAATAGCTTTAAGAGAGTATCTGGTTCCAACTTTCAACATGATTGTTCTTATTTACCTTAGCTTTCACAATTTTCCTTGACATTGCATCTTTCTTCGTGGGACAGATCACTTGTATAAACAGAAACTATATACGCATGATCCATCACAGCATATTCTTCATTGAACTTGTATTAAAGATGATGAGTTATGTGAGAATCATGGTGATTAATTTAAGAGGTTATATTAAAGTTGCAACAGGCCATTTTTTAAAGTGAGGCCTGCCCAACTATTCTATGTTGACTTCAACTAATGAAATTACTATTGATTCTCAAAAAAAAAAAAAAAAAAAAAAAAAAAAAAATAATATTAACTGATCTAATTACTATTTCATTAATATATAAATGTTGCACAGTCCAATCTTTGCAGAAATAGTCCCTGAAAAGTCTCGTACAAGCATCTATGCTTTGGATCGATCTTTTGAGACTATGCTGGCATCATTGGCTCCTGCAATGGTTGGGATTTTGGCTCAGAATGTATATGGTTATAAAGCAAATCGAGAAGGATCTTCTAACTTTTTAGGGATTGATGAAACAAATAGAGAAAATGCTGCATCACTCGCCAAGGCACTCTATGTAGCAATTGGTTTTCCATCGGCAATTAGCTGCTTCATCTACTCGTTCCTCTATTGCACATACCCACCAGACCGCGAACGGGCAAGAGCGAATTCTTTGATAGTGTCAGAAATGCAACAGCCTGAGGCTAATGATTTTCCTTCAAGTGAAATTGACATTAATGACAAGTCAACTCTGCTTTCCCTATCAGCTAACATTCACAGACATGGAAGGATGATGAACTCAAACAATAGAAAGACTTAATGGGCACATATATTGTATTGTGTGTTTGCTTCTGAAGTGTAATAAAGTAAACATACCGTTAGGTTTTTAGTATTGTCCAATTCCATGGCATTTGCTTTTAATCCAATTCTAGATTGTTGGTGTAATATTGCATGGTGTGTAAATCTATAAATCTGACTAGAAGAGTCTTGAAGTACTGAAATTTATAGCTCGCTTGAACGAGATCAAGACTTGCTCAAGCTAGATGGAAGAGGCAAGCTCAAGCAAGAATTATACCAGCTCAAGCAAATCGCTTAAATAGCAAAAGGCTTGTCTAACCCTCACTTGAAGCTTGCTCAAGTGAGGTCGCGAAAACCGAAAACCTTGTTTCCATTTTAACCTCAGTTTCAACTGTCACCTAAACCCGACATTGAGCATGACTATATAAAGCACCTTATGCACAATTTTCAGTAGATTGAGGGGCTAAGAACTTAGAGCTATGTAGATACACCATTTTGCACCCTTTGCTTAACCTTACCTCAAGGGCAGCGTCATCATTTCACGATGCAAGCAAAAATTCATAATCTTTAATATTAGATTGTTTAATAGCCATTGAAAATAGATCTAGAAGCTCTAACAATCAAAACAACATGTTGTGTGCTTAAATTGAATCGCCATATCAAAAGTTATAGTCAAATTAAGATTTCAATATTCAATATGCATTCTTGCAATTGAGGTTGATTCCCTGTGATTATGATAAATTAATTATGATTGGTTTTTAAAGAATCAATTTTAATTAATGATGTGTCATAATTTAATTGCTTCGATTTTAATGAAAGATTGCATATTGATGCACCATTAGGTTATTACTTGTTTTAAATAATCGATTAATTATCTTGAAATTTGAGATAATTAATTAATATTTAAAATTAAAAAATGAACCATGATGATTCCTGACTCTAAAATGACTAAAATTAGAAGAAAAAAAAGTCAAAAATCTCAAAAGAAACAAAGAAGAATCAAATTAGGACTAGATCCAGATAGGTGTCAAGTCTTGTTGTGTCAACCTGTTTAATAAGTAAATCGTATTAGGATTAAGGAATCCTTACACAATTAAAAAATGTGTCATGTTCATGTTGATTTATATAATCGAATACTCATAAGTCAACACGAAACGAATTACAGGCTTCTTTTTACATCTAGGATGGACAAATAGTGTAACATTGGAATTATAGGCGATCAGATATGGTTTTAACCTAACTTGAGATTGTAGTTGCAAAAAATTACTAATAAAAACAGATTCTTGATTAACGGCCCATTTCTTAACAAACTCAAAAGAAACCCTATAGTAATGGTAAGTCTTGTTTTATTGCTGGAACGGTGGAAGATATAGGAAAAAAGTGACTAGTAACAATAGAGCACGTCTATCTTGATGCACAAAGGTGTTCTGATCTTTTAGCAACCATGAGAGCTAACCAACAGAAAATTAAGGGAAGTGTTGCATGATGATTGTCCTAATGTTTTGGCTGCCTGTTACATGTGGGACAATACTGGGATCTGTATGTTAAAGACTAGTCAATTTTATTTTACTTTGTTTGTAATATAACTAAACAATATCTTAGTATATATTTCGATGTGTCCATGTGTTAACTTAGTGATAATGACATCTTTAGTCATCTTCGACATTTGCGCTCCTTCATTTAGTTCAAATAAATTTAACAAATTTATTAGTTGTTAATCGTAATCACTTAGGTGTCAATCCTATTTTCTTTAATTTTTATTATTGTTGTTGTGTTCTTAATCTTCCCCATCACTAAAAAAAAAAAAAAGTCGTCTTATTAACATGTTACCAATAGAAAATTAATATTTCTACGCACTAGACAATACCCCAGCTCAGCTGCCTCCTCTCTCTCTCTCTCTCTCTTTAATATGAAGCACCTGAGAGAGAGGGAGAGAGAGAGAGAAAGAAAGCAGTTTGACTAAGAAAGAAGAGTGTAAATGAAAATGAAAGTGAAAGCAGAGACTGTGACATTGGTGCTGGTGAATCTGGCTGGTATTATGGAAAGCGCTGATGAGGCTTTGTTGCCAGGCGTGTACAAGGAGGTAGGGGAAGCTCTACACACTGACCCAACTGGGTTGGGCTCACTCACTCTCTTCCGATCGATAGTGCAATCTTCTTGTTACCCACTTGCTGCTTACTTAGCTCTCCGTCACAACCGTGCCCATGTCATTGCTCTCGGAGCTTTCCTCTGGGCTGCTGCCACCTTCTGTGTTGCCATCTCCTCCACCTTCTTCCAGGTATAACACACTTCTTTTCTTGCTTTTGTTTAGATTTGTAACCTTTTCTTTTTGAATTCAATTCTTTGTTATTGCATATTCTTTTAGACGTGCAGATCCATATACCAATGGCAATCTAGCATATGTTGGTTTTCTTTTTTACTTGCCCACTTCTTTGCTACTTATTGAAGTTTTTTGTTTGACCAAGGTTTCTTTTTATGGAAAGTACTATGTTTTTCTTAAGTCTTTTTTTCTAAAATGAAAAAAGAAAAAGAAAAAGAAAAAAAGATTCCTGACATATTTCATTCCTTATGTATTGCATTATTACAAATTGAGCTAAGGTTTTAGATTTCTAGTTAGCTCAATTGATAAAATCCTTGAATAATTAAGCCACTGCAATTTAGTTCTGCCCAAAAAAGAAATATTGGCTTAATAGTAAAAATAGTATTTAAAAAAGAAGGAAAAAAAAAGAAAAAAAAAGAGAATAACCCATGAGTAGGAAAGAGCTAGAGCATTATCTCTGGTGCAAGAGTCTTTAACATTCAATTTGGGTCATTTGGTTAATCAGGTGGCAGTGTCACGAGGTTTAAATGGAATTGGACTTGCCATAGTTATACCTGCAATTCAGTCCCTAGTTGCTGATTCGACTGATGATAGCAACCGTGGTTTGGCATTTGGATGGTTACAACTAACAGGAAACCTTGGATCCATCATTGGTGGGCTGTGTGCTGTACTTTTTGCCCCAACTTCTATTCTGGGTGTACCTGGTTGGAGAATTGCTTTTCATCTTATTGCAGTCATAAGTGTCATAGTTGGTATATTAGTTGGCCTATTTGCAAATGATCCACATTTTTCTAAGAGCAATAGTACAGCTAGAAATGGAGTTCAAAATCAAAAGCCTTTTTGGTTGGATGTGAAGGACCTAATTAATGAAGCAAAATCAGTTATTAGAATCCCATCTTTTCAGGTAATTGTGGCTCAGGGTGTTTCTGGATCATTTGCTGGGGCAGCTTGGTCATTTGCTCCTATGTGGTTGGAACTTGTTGGTTTCTCGCATGAAAAAACAGCATTCCTTTCTACCATACGAGTAATTGGGGTTTCACTTGGGGGTCTTTTTGGTGGATGGATGGGGGATATCCTTGCAAAACGTTTACCCAATACTGGAAGAACAATTCTGTCACAGATATGCACGGCTTCAGCCATTCCTTTAACCGGAATTTTGCTGGTACTATTGCCTGATGATCCATCTTCAGCATTCATGTATGGATTGGTCTTGTTCATTATTGGATTTTTCACATCCTGGGCAGCTCCAGCAACTAACAAGTACGTATACTTAATCAATTATGTGCTCGGCTCATTCTCTGATTCTCCCCTTCTAATTGTTTAGTATTAAAGAATTGATTGCAATAGTGTTGATTACACCAGGGTGATTGTTCATCTGTAATAGTAAAATTTTTCAGGTTATAGTGATGCAAAAGTGCAGAGATTTAGTTCTTGAGCTAGGTTACTTCATGCTAAAATATTTGATTTTATGACCGTATCTAGTATCTAGATCCCCACCTCCTGATTGCTTCAGAAGGACCACGTCTAGATAATGACCTTAGTAATAATGATCAGATCTTGCTGAGGTTTAAGATCAACACAGTGTGCAGAAAGTGATTAGGCATATGTTAGTGTACATGGTATTAATGTTAGTCATGGAGATATAAATAGCTTTAAGAGAGCAGCCAAATTCAATTATCAACAATTTAATATGGCTGTTCTGCTTTTTTACCTTTGTTTTCACAATTTCCCTTGACCTGGCGTTCCTCTTCAACGTAAAGATTGCATAAGCAGCAACTATATATACATGATCAGTCCTTTTTTCCCCCCTGAATACATGATCAGTCAAGTGAAAACACACTCTTCAATGCACTTCTTTCCATGGCTGAGAAATGTTGATAAGTTATTATCAGAACGTCATATTAAAGTTGCAACTGCTCGTGTTTTGAAGCGAGGCATGCTCAACTATGATATGTCAACTTTAACTAATGATCTTGCAATTAACATACCTCAACTCTTTCTTTGATATTCAAACGGTGTACAGTCCAATATTTGCAGAGATAGTTCCTGAGAAGTCTCGTACAAGCATCTATGCTTTGGATGAATCATTTGAGTCCATGCTAGCATCATTTTCTCCCGCTGTAGTTGGGATCTTGGCTCAGCAAGTTTATGGTTATAAACCAAATCTGAAAGGATCCTCAAATTCTCTCTGGATTGAAACAGATAGAGAAAATGCTGCATCACTTGCCAAAGCACTCTATGTAGTAATTGGCATTCCTTCCGCAATTTGTTGCTTCATCTACTCATTCCTCTATTGCACATATCCAAGAGACCGTGAACGAGCAAGAATGAATGCACTGATAGCATCAGAACTGCACGAGCTGGATGCTGATAATTCTTCTTCAAGTGAAATTGACATTGATTATGAAGGTGACGAGAGCCTTGGTTTGAATGATACAGATGACAAGTTATATCTGCTTTCCCATCAGCTAACACCTAACATTCAAACACACTCCACAGAAGAATAATGAAACTGTCAAGTAGAATATTTGTACATACTTTTACTCTGAACCAACTCAAACGATAGAAAAGATTCATTTACATGCTTAGCCCAAGGCTGATATCTGCTTTTAAAAGATCACCAAATTGATTTTTGGATATCTTGAAATTTTTAGTTGCGCAAGCTCATAATTTGTTCGGGAGTTTCAATGAGAAGGTTTCTACCAGCCTGGTCACTTGTTAAATTGCCTTATTTTTTGGATTCTTTTTGTATACTCAAATCACATTGTTACCTAGTTCCTACTGATTTAATATTTTCTCTCTTCTTTTTTTACAATAAGCAGGGGATAAGCACCCTGCATATTCAAACTTGGACCCTCCTCTAAGACAATAATTATCTTATGAATTAGATATATGTACGACTTACACGTTATGAGAGGGATGATACATATATTGGATGTATGAGATACCTTCTCCTACTAAAGGGAGGGTGCTTGGGAGTGATTTAATAATGTACGTCTTTATTACAATCTTGATGCAGTGGAAATAAATTGCATGGAAGTCAATTAGATTTGTAAAGACGTTGGACTGCAAATTTGGGGTAAGTTTTGGCATCTAAGGTCATAATGAAAGTTTGAAACTGCTTCAAAAAATAAATCACACCAAAGTTGAATGCCGGTTTCCTACATAATATAGATTTAAGAAGTAACCGTCCCAAAAAATTTATGAACAATAGTTTAGGCTAAATTTCATACACAAACATCATTATGTGATGAAGATGGCAAACTAGGGTATCCATGTAAGTAGGTAAATGCATTAATTTGAGACCACCTCTAGAGTCCTCCCTATAATTATCGGGTGTGTGAAATTGAGTTTAAGTCTAATTCCAAGGTCTGAAATCTAACTTTAACTTGGAAGATAAAATCATCCAATACTAGCCTAATATCCTTAAGGAGGCTTTTTTGAGAAATAAAATTGATTTTTTAAAGAATATGGTTTAGTGAAACTGTCTTAAAGTATGAGGTAGGGAGTATCACAAGTTTGTATTGAAGTGATGCTTAAATTCATCCCTTAAAAAAAAAAAAAAAAAAAAGCCGATGCTTAAATTTATTTATTTTTAAAAAGCTAGTAACTTATGATTTGAGATTAAAACATTTAAAGATATGAATATCATGAAAAGTAACTACTATGGGTAAGTGGCAGTAAAAATTTAAAACCCACATCAGAACTGATCCTAGAGACCTTTCATATAGCACCAAGGCACAAATTATTGCTATGTAATAAGTATTGAAATATGTCCAGACTTTATAAATTTGACTAGTTTTTTTTTTTTTTTTTTTTTGAGAGGGTATAAATTTGACTAGTAAAATAATGAAAGAGTGTTGCTACAACAATAAAATAATAATAATAATAAATGGGTTCCAGTTAGGTCAACTGGTAAAGTCTCTAATGGTTGTATAAAAGATCTAGGGTTTAATCCCTGCCTATACCAGAAATTGATTGGTGTCTTGGTCTGATGATAAAGAGCTATCATCAGGAGCGGATACCATAGGTTAAAATTTTCTCAAAAAAAAAAATAATAATAATAATACTACAGACACAAACTATTTTACAACAATTTTACAAACTGGTAATGTGGAATGCTCCAAAAATTTTGAAATTGGAACAGATCTTTAAGTTGGGTCCACTAGGAGTCAAACTTTTTTTTATATAGTTTTTTTACAAAAACTAAAACTTAAATATATGATTTATAAATCCGATATCGATCAAATTCAATAAATCTACAGAAGATGGGATTTTTAGAGAGAGAATTGAATCTTGAATCATATGGCTAATTTTTTCATCCTATCCTTAGTTAAAGAAACTTTAAAACATAAATAATTTGAAAAAAGTGAACGTAATTATGGATAATACAATTAGAGATAAACCTAATTGGTTAATTATGTACCACTTAACTCATGGGAGAATCAAATTCAAGTCTTGCTTACATCAAAAGTAAATTAGTTAGTGTTCTGACTTTATAATAAAGATTATCTATAAGTTCAAATCCTTTCATATCTATTAAAAATATACTCATTAATTTGAATATTCTAATTAACCCGAGATAAATCATTGATAATCTTGTAGATTAAGAAATAATAATGTAATGCTTTTTCTCCTTTTCAAGGAAAATATGGGATCCAAAGAATTCATCATCCTAATCTTTAAAAGGATATATTCCTTCCACTTAAAAGAAGAAAAGGGGAAAAATCATAAAATAAAATCCCTTAACACATCTGGATGACCGCTGGATCATTTCGCACACTTGTTGCCGCCACCTCTGGCCTCACTTACACAGGACAAAAACGGCATCGCATCTTTTACATAAAGACAAGAATTTATAAAGCCACTTAACTGTAAATCTTGCTGTCCCTAATTTATATGCTCCTCTTACATACCTCCACTTGAATCCAAGAAATTTAGTACCACACATTTCGCGTACACTTTGTCGTAACTGTTCTACATAGAAAATTGTAAGTAATGAAATAAAAATTGTGAGTCTATGTAGTAGTGATAAACAACTAATAACAATTTGTCACATAGGACAATTGTGACAAAATATGTGTGTAAAAATTTACATTACTTGATTTATTCACTTGAATCTCATACATCCCAAGTCCCAACCCTACATGGCTACACATGACAACCCTCCACTTAATAACAAAAGTAACCATAAGTAAAGGGTGCGCTAATATTTCATAGAGGGCTGTAATTTAAATTTAATTTCAGATAGAAGCCAAGTTGGAGAACTCATCAACAATTAAATAAGATTATATATTTAAGCTTTGTTCATTTTTTGGTTAAACAAGCTCAAACTTGTTCACAACCTTCTTGAAATTATATTATTTGAGTTAGTTATATAAAATGATTTTCATTTATGAAAATTGGATTCACCAACTTTGTATTATTAAAACTACTTATATATCATTTTTATTATGAATTGAATGTTTATATTATCAATAAATTATAAACAATAATTTGATATTGTAAGAACCAATTTACAAATTTACACAATCTAATATCAAGTCTATATAAGAATATTTTTAAAGTTTAAATTAGTATACAAATAAATATACAATATCATATAACACTTAAATCAAGCCTCTTGTTCACAAGTTCTTTTACAAACACATTATTATATTTAAGCTTAGTTCGTATAATAGTCGAGCCTAGACTTAGAATGGCTAAGATGGTTGCAAAGAAACACCATTAATTTGAAGTTCTTGATTGTTTCTTTTTCACAGATGCCACTCGTTTTGCAACTAGAATTTTACACCATTAATCTATTGTTGCTTCATGACATGTAAAGATGCCAATAACCTGATAAACCAAAGCAATGGTGTTGCCTCATGACTGGTGAAGATGCTTATAACCTGATACACCAAAGCAAAAAAATGTTGTTTATTGCATACTTGATCTATAGGCAGTAGCGTGAGTTTGGATTAATTTTTTAGTTTAATTATTTATGTAAAACTTTTTAAAGGTCATTTTTTCAGGCATAATTATATTTTTATTAACTTTTAGAAAATAAATAAATCAATTGTCAGGAAAAGGCTAATCCAAAGGCACAAAAATTTACAGCTATTATCATATGTGCTAGGCTTTGCAAATTTAACATACTCCACTAATTTTTTTTTTTTTTTGGAGAGACATACTCCACTAATTTTTCTCTTAATTCAAATATGATAGATTTTTTAAACCCTATCTACTAAAGAGTAAAGAGGCATCTTGATCTGAGTAGTAATAATTTACCACTATCTACTAAATAATTTACCACTATTATTGTAAGTGCTAAGCTATTCTATTCATATGGTATCACTAACAAATCGGTAGTAATTGTTATTTCTTTACATATTCCTCTATTCCTATTAACAATTATTTCTATTTCCATATAAATGTACCAACTAATTGTTTTTCTGGATTTGGATGATCTTTTTTTCATGAGTTTATTTTATTTATCATATAAAATAAATACATCTTGAAAAAAAGTTGATACCTAAAGAAACTGTATATTCCTTTAATAAAAATAAATAAATAAAGAAAAAAAAAGACCTAGTGAATGTAAACATAAAATAAAAAAAGACCTACGGGATCCATGGAATTAAAAATTCCTTCCTCCTATTCTTTAAAAGGAAATATTTGCTTCAAGATGATAAAATCCTGATCACATGCCTGACTTCTTAGTTCTTACAAGCGTACAGCCTATCTTGCTTCTTTAACATATGTTAGTATTGGTTTAAAAATTATTTTTAAAATTAAATTAAAAAAAAAAACAGTTGATTTATTTTGACAAAATTTTATAATTTTATTTCACATGAAGATGTTACTATTAAAACTTTCTTAAAATTATTCATTAACGAAGTCTTAAAATAAAAAAAATAAAAAATAAAAAAGCCACTTGAAACAGTGACTCAGATCCTGTCCCTAATTTATCTCCTAAAACCCCGCTACTAAGTTCCATGCATCCCAGCCCTACACGTGGCAATTTCTCCAACTTTTTAGCTAGGCGTAGACATCACAACATTTTGTACCTATCTCAAGGCCTTTTCTCAGTTCTCACTCAAACTACTCACAATTTTGTGTATGTCCAAGTCAGTCAACCAACCTTAAAACCTTCCCCCCACTTCTTTCTGAGTTCTCTGTCCAAAAACAGAGACAATCCACATTTATGAATTTCTGATTGGTCTCCTCTGTTTCTCATTCTCAGAAAGAAACAGAGACTCTCTGTTTTGAAACAGAGGAAGAGAAGAAAATAAAAAATGAAATCAGAGACGTTGACGTTGGTGCTGGTGAATCTGGCTAGCATAATGGAGAGGGCGGACGAGTCATTGTTGCCAGGAGTGTACAAGGAGGTAGGAGAAGCTCTACACACAGACCCAACTGGGTTGGGCTCACTCACTCTGTTCCGATCCATAGTTCAGTCTTCTTGTTACCCACTTGCCGCATACTTGGCTGTGCGTCACAACCGTGCCCATGTCATTGCCCTCGGAGCTTTTCTCTGGGCCGCCGCCACCTTTCTCGTTGCCATCTCTTCCACCTTCTTCCAGGTATCCCTCTCTCTGTCTCTCTGTTAAAATTGGGTGACATTTGTGTATGTTTAAGGTTATAAATTTTGTGCTGTGTTCGTGTTAATATGTACAGATCTATAGAGTCAGTAGTAACACGTTAAAAGATTGAGTTGATTCAAGTTGAGGCAAAGAAAAAGGATTAACATTTTTAGAAGTAGTAAAATAATACATATTAATTAAGAAGGTGACAGATATTATAGCTTTGAATAGAATAGAATGGAAAAATATATTGGCCGATCCTAATGAGTCTATTGAAGATCCATAGCCGACCTCAAGCTTTTGCTGGCTAAGGCTTGGTTTTGGTTGTTGTTGTATGGGGTATTTAGTGTTTTTATTTTGCTTTGTGAAACAGGGTCTTTATTTTTTAATTTCTTTGATTCTAGTGTAGAATTTTTTGGAATGGGCAATATGAAAATGGTTTGTTACTCAAAACATGTAATTCTTATGATTTCAGCTCAGCCAAAAGAAAAGAATGAAAGAAGTATTTTGGTGCTATGAATTCTAGTATGGGTGTATTGATATTTTTCATTGTACTTCTATACATGCTCTAGGTATTTACCAGTCAATGTGGTTTCTGGTCACTTTTCTGTGTTTTCCTTTGACCCGCTCTTCAAACTTTTGAAGGATTTAGTTTAAAGTACGTAAGAGGTTTAATTCATGACTGCTAAAATGTTATTTCGAAATGACTTTAAAGATTAAAATTTGATGGATGAAAGATTGATAGTATAGCTTGTATAGTAGCTAATAATGACTACCAAAAAACCTGACAAAGAATGAGATAATTTGATGTTGTTTTTATAGTATTTGGGTGCAAAAGCCTCTCTTTTTTTTTTACTCTTGGGTGCAAAAGCCTTAGTGTAAAGTTAATTCTGTCCACCAAAATCTCCCAAATGGTAACAATAATGCAAAGACGTTTATGATGAGTCCTTAAATATAGCATTACATATTCAGAAAAGGCTGTTGTTCTTTCCAGGGCTAAAAGTCAGTATTGCAACAGCAATGAAATTCTCCTCATATGAATTTGGTCTGGCCATAACAATATCCGATCTGTATTAGACATTGCTCTCACCAAACAAATACACATTTAAGTATGAATGAAATAATAGTCATTCCAAGTGCTTTTCAATATTTTCAGATAAAGCCTTGTAGTTGGTTATAGTTTTGAATTAAATGGTGTGTGAAAGAAAAAATGTGTACATGGCATAAGAGCTAAACCATATTGCAGAATGAACAGTTAGAATTTAGGACAAGACAAAAGAAAAACTATGACATATAGGTTATATATATATATGAAGTCAAGGAATTTGATTCTTTAATGAATGAGCTCCAAACTAAACCTCGGTGGAGGAAACAAAAGTCTTCCTGTTTATTCTGTTTGATTCATTTTCTGTTAATTCTGTTCCCAAAAAGAATATGCTGACACTAGAACCACGGTTTCCTTTTACTTGCATGATAAATATGAACATTTAGTTTCCTGGTTTGATAAAACAGGTGGCAGTTTCAAGAGGTTTAAACGGGATTGGACTTGCAATAGTGACACCCGCCATTCTGTCCCTCGTAGCTGACTCAACTGATGATAGCAACCGTGGTATGGCTTTTGGTTGGCTACAACTAACAGGAAACCTTGGTTCTATAATTGGTGGGCTTTCTTCTGTATTAATAGCCTCAACATCATTCATGGGCATCCCCGGTTGGAGAATTGCCTTTGTTTTGGTTGGACTAGTAAGTGTTATCGTAGGAACTTTGGTTTACCTATTTGCAAATGATCCAAACTTTTCTGAGACCGATAGAGCTAAGGATAGAATTCACCATAAGCTTTTTTGGTTGGAAGTTAAAGACCTAATTAAAGAAGCAAAGTCTGTTATGAGAATCCCATCTTTCCAGATAATTGTGGCACAGGGTGTCTCTGGATCATTCCCCTGGTCAGCATTGTCATTCACCACTATGTGGTTAGAACTTATTGGGTTCTCCCATAAAACTACAGCATTACTTTGGACGCTCTTTATAATTGCTGCTTCACTTGGGGGTCTGTTTGGAGGGAAGATGGGGGATTTGCTTGCAAAACGCTTACCCAATTCTGGGAGAATAATCCTTTCACAGATAAGCTCAGGTTCTGCCATTCCTTTAGCCGCGATTTTACTGCTGGTACTGCCTGATGATCCATCCACTGGATTCATGCATGGGCTGATTTTGTTTGTAATGGGATTGAGCATATCCTGGAATTCTCCAGCAACTAACAAGTATGTATTCTTTATCCATTAGATCCTCTTTCCATGTGTTCGAGAACTAACAGGGTATTGGCTTTTCTGTTTTAGGGTTGGGTGGGGAGGAAATGGAAGAGCAAGAAAACTGTTGCTTCGTCAGTTATCACAAGCACTATAGTGCACGACACATGCATTGTGTGCATCCACAATTTAATAAAACCACCCTACAAATTTTTTTAAACTAACTTAAATACTATGGGTCTAAATGTCCATTAAGATGGATAGTTGGTGCAATTGAGTTGAGAATGGATGAGGTTGCTTGATTGGACTTGTTAGTGCAGGTGGTTGCTGTGCTGCAGCCTCAGAGTGACCCTTTAAGAGTGTGATGCTATCAGTCTGGAATAGCACATGTCAGTCTTGTTCATATGGACATGTAGGAAATAGGAATGTTTCCGACATGTAGGTTAGGAAGGCCCTGATGTTAAACAAAAATTGCACTCACTCCACTCATTGATATCGATTTTTAAAAATCTCATTATACATTTTAAAATTTTCTCAACTCTTTAGGTATGTTGGCAGACTGTCAACTGCCAACTGCCAAACCTCTATTTTAATTGAGAATATTTGATGGTGAAGAGCTAGTTTTGTCTAATAATGAAAATTGTTGTAGGAAAGTGTAATATACACGAGGGGTCAAAGAATGATATGCAGAAGCATGCTAGCTTAAGGAGGTGACTTTAGGAAAACCGGATTGGTGTTTCCACTTCTGGATTCCTAGCCGTACTAGGTAGCATGTTAGATCTCAAAATATTTAGGGCGGTGCAATGCATCAGTGTTAGTCTTTTGGCGGTAGCAGTATAATTAAACCAGTGAGTTTAGCAGTACATACAGTAGAAAAGGCAGGTGCAGTTGAGTTATTATCACAGATTTTTATTTCTTAAAAACAAGTCATGCAGAGGTTCAAGATCTGTGCAATGTGCAAAAAAGTGGACTTATTTGCTAAATTATTCATATATGCATCTATATTTTCATTGTATTGTACTCATTTTGTGAAGAGTGGGGGGTGGGGATGGAGTTCATGTTAGTCATGAATTATAGCAACCATTCCAATCCTCAACTCTATTGCTCTACTTCTTTTTCCTTCACAGACATTGTTTTACCAAAGCAGGCACTCTTGTATAGATGAAAAAATTGTAGGCATGATGTGTCAAGCTAAAACTTACTCTTCACTGCACTTCTTTGCATGGCAAAGAAGTCCCCAAGTTATGGTTGGTGTCATCCTGGATGAACTTTGAACTCTCTATGAAAGACCTGAATAGAGATAGAGATTCATTCCTCCATATATGTGCTGCTACTATGTTAAAATCCACAATGTCATATTAGAGTGACAGGCCAAGACTATTGTAGTTTTAAAACGAGCTGATGAAATTAAATATGCTTAAACCTAGATTCTAGTATTCTTTGATATGTAAACAGTGTGCACAGTCCCATATTTGCAGAGATAGTCCCTGAGAAGTCTCGCACGAGCATCTATGCATTGGATCGATCTTTTGAGTCCATACTAGCGTCATTTGCTCCCCCTGTAGTTGGAATTTTGGCTCAGCACGTTTACGGCTATAAACCTGTTCCAAAGGGATCATCAGATGCTCTAGAGATAGAAACTGATAGAGAGAATGCTGCATCATTGGCGAAGGCACTCTATACAGCAATTGGCCTTCCGATGGCAATTTGTTGCTTCATCTACTCCTTCCTCTATTGCACATATCCTAGAGACAGGGAGCGGGCAAGAATGCAGGAATTAATAGAATCAGAAATGCAACCGCTAGAGGAAGATAATTCTCCTGCAAGAGAAGAGTACACTGAAGTTCATGTTTCAGAAACAAAAGAGCTGAATGGCAAGGAAAGAAGTGAAGTCAGCATTAATTTTGGAGGGGAGGAGAATCTTGATTTGGATGACAACGATGAGAATTCATTGCTTTCCCATCAGCAAATGTTCTTAACTCCAGGACAATAATGAACCTGCCAAGCAGAAGCTAAATTACGAGGTCCTGTCTAGTTCAGAATCAACTCAAAATGATGAAAATGCTTCATCAATACACTTTGTCCAGAACGGTTAGCACCTTATGAGATCCCTTCGAGTTCATAACCAACACTTGTTTGCATTCCAAGTCACTCAGAATTATAGTCTTGTTTTAGAAATCAACTGGTTGGTTTATTCCACGATATGTGAAAAAAAATTAAAAATGTCAATTCTTGTTAGAAAACACTTGTTAAATCTTTTACCATCTCAATTTTTTGATTAACAGGTCTTATAATAATTATCCATGTTATTAGAAGTAATAACATGGAAATTATTTTCATTCATATTCATTAATACATTGAATTGTTTGACAGAGATTTTAGCCAACTGTGATATAACATGTGAAGGTTTTAGCTCCAGTATGGCTTTATGTAAAATGATATCGCCATCTTTATGCGGTCAAATCGCCAAAACACGAAATTAACTAGTGATTACTGACTACTTACTCTATCAATTACTGTTACACCAAACTCAAAAGGTGTTTATTTCCAAGATGTTTTCTGTTGTAAATTCAACTTGTTCATTTCTTCTTTGGGTTCGGAATCCAAACTAATCTATGTAAATTAAATTGAAATAGAATGCCTCTATTTTTTTTTCCTTGTTTTTTTTACATAGAATTAGAATGCATTTGAATTTCCCAACAAAGAACACCACCACATCAAATAAGCTCTTATGTCCCTTCTATTGTCATTCACCACATCAATAGTATAGAGATATTTCTCTATGCTATTCACAAACGTCAAACACATTCGAAATAAATGAACTGAATTGTAAATCCAATTAAATTCATCAAATTGAATTTCGAACTTGACTTTACTCTACTTCATCACAGTGAACTAAACTGAATTCCAAATCAAATTCATCACTAATTGATTTCAAACATATTGTTAATCTCCTCTACATTATATCCTGACACACAGCCAACACGCTCTTTTTTGACATGATTTACATATCATAGTTGTTTAGAATTTTAATGCATCACAAAATAAAGCTTACACTTATTTAGCAAATAATAATAATAATAAAGCTTACAAGTTGTAAATCTGCAAGTCTATTTCATCAATTGGCCCCAAGTTTTCTGTAACGACATCGTGTTAGGATCGCCCCCTGCAAATACTAAAGTTGTTCCCGGCCGGGAAGGCTCGTCATCTTTTCTCTACCTTCAAATAAGAAGAAGAATATAAAGAGAGTATGATTTATGTAAATCTCACAATCTTGTCATCTTTTTTAATATAATATCATAGTACTTTTTTTTATAGGATTTTGAATTCTTGAAAGTAAAATACCATACAAAAAGAAAAAAGAAAAAAGATAAAAATAAATTACTCCACAGTCGATCCACACTCTAAATAAAAACTATTATCATAAACATTTATAATCCACTTAATAATAGAAAATTTACAAAAGAAAAAAAAATGAAAAAAAAAATTTATTCAATACTTGATTTCTTGAAAGTAGCATACAAAAAAAAAAAAAAAAAAGATAAAGATAAATCACTACATAGTCTACACTCTAAATACTAATTACTATCTTAAATATTTATAATCCATTTAATAATATACAATTTACAAAAGAAAAAAAAAAGTGAAAAAAAAATTTATTCAGTCCTTGATTTCTAGAAACTAAAGTACCATACAAAAAGGGAAAAAAAATAAATAAATCACTCACAGTCCAAACTCTAAATATTAATAACTATCTTCAATATTTATTATCCATTTAATAATATAACATTTATAAAAGAAAAAAAATTTACCTAGTACTTTACTTCTAAAAGTAAAGTACCATACAAAAAAAAAGATAAAGATAAATTACTTCACAATCCACACTTTAAATACTAATTAATATCTTAAATATTTATAATTCACTTAATAATATAAAATTTACAAAAGAAAAATAAAGTGAAAAATAATAATTTACCATATACTTAATTTCTTGAAAGCAAAGTATCATACAAAAAGATAAAGATAAATCACTCCACGGTCCACACTCCAAATACTAATTACTATCTTAAATATTTATAATTTACTTAATCATATAAAATTTACAAAAAAAAAATGAAAAAAAAAAGTTTACCTAATACTTGATTCTTGAAAGTAAAGTACCATACAAAAAAAATGATAAATCACTCCATGGTCCACACTCTAAAAAATAATTACTACCTTAAATATTTATAATCCACTTAATAATAAAAAATTTACAAAAGAAAAAAAGTGAAAAAAAAATTACCTAGTACTTGATTTCTTGAAAGTAAAGTATCATACCAAAAGAAAAAGAAAACAAAAATATAAAGATAAATCACTCCACGTACCACACTCTAAAAACTAATTACTATCTTAGATATTTATAATCTACTTAATAATATAAAATTTACAAAAGAAAAAAAAAAGTAAAAATAAAAAAATTACTCAGTACTTGATTTCTTAAAATTAAAGTATCATACAAAAAAGAAAAAAAATGATAAAGATAAATCACTTCATAGTCCACACTCTAAATACTAATTACTATCTTAAATATTTATAATCCACTTAATAATATAAAATTTACAATACAAGAAAATGTGAAAAAAAAATTTACCCGATACTTGATTTCTTGAAAATAAAGTACCATACAAAACGAAAAAGAAAAAAAAAAATGATAAAGATAAATCATTTCATAATTCACGTTCTAAACACTAACAACTATCTTAAATATTTATAATCTACTAAATGATATAAAATTTATTTTTAAAAAAAAAAAGTGGGAATAACAAGTTTACCCAGTACTTAATTTCTTGAAAGTACCATACAAAAAGAAAAAGAAAAAAAAAAGATAAAGATAAATCATTCCACACTCTAAATACTAATAATTATCTTAAATATTTATAATCCATTTAATAATATAAAATTTACAAAAGAAAAAAAATTTTCCAATACTTTATTTCTTGAATGTAAAGTACCATACAAAACGAAAAAATAAAAAAAATAAAAAATAAAGAAGAATCACTTCACATTCCAAACTCTAAATACTAATTACTATCTTAAATATTTATAATATTTATAATCCACTTAATAATATAAAATTTACAATACAAAAAAAAAGTGAAAAAAAATTACCCAATACTTAATTTCTTCAAAATAAAGTATCATACAAAAAGAAAAGAAAAAATACAAGATAAAGAAAGAAAAAAGATAAAGATAAATAACTTCATAGTCTTAAAAGTAAAGTACCTAACAAAAGGAAAAATAAAAATAAATTACTCTATAGTCCATACTCTAAATACTAGGATTCGTTTGGTAATGTTGTTTAAGTGTTGTAGAAATACGTGTGAGTGAAAAAGTATTGTGGAAATACATGTTGTGTTGTTTAAACAACGAAAATTTTTGTTTAAACAACACTAACAAATAGGACCCTAATTACTATCTTAAATATTTATAATCCACTTAATAATATAAAATTTACAAAAGAAAAAAAAGTGGAAAAAAAAAATTTACTTAGTACTTGATTTCTTAAAGTTAAAGTACCATACAAAAAAAAAAAAAAAAGATAAATCACTCTCCACACTCTAAATACCAATTGCTATCTTAAATATTTATAATCTACTTAATAATATAAAATTTACAAAAGAAAAAAAAAATGTGAAAAAAAAATTTACCTAGTATTTTATTTCTTAAAAGTAAAGTACCATAGAAAAAAAAAAGAAAAAAAAAAAGATAAATTATTCCATAGTCTACATCTAAATACTAATTACTATCTTAAATATTTATAATCCACTTAATAATATAAAATTTAGCTACATAGAGCTTTAACCTTTTTTGAGGATAAATGGTAGACACAAAGGTTTAAGTAACTTTTAATGTACACAACTTTGGGGGTGAGTCAGACCTTGTAAGTTCTGAGCTACACATGGGTGGACAGTTTAGACTTGGGTCATAAATCATAATGGCTAGGCTTCAGCTCTTTGTCTATTTTGAGAAGGTAGTCATTTGTTTTTAGAGAATTACATTTATTTGTTCTAATTGTCATCCTTAGCCCATATTAATAACTAATAGTAAAAATAAGTTATTATAAGTTATTGGGTAATTGTTTAAAAACTTAATGAAAAAGGTTTAAAAAGTTAAATGTAAGTTTAGAGTGCTATATGACGGGACCTCATGCATTTTCACATGAAGTCTCTACTTTTATATATATATTGATAATATAGAAATTATTTTTATTCATATTCATGAATACATTGTGTTAGGACATATGTAGTTCAAGTCTGTGAACTTATGTCGCTATTTTATGTAATTGGCTTATCCTTAGACAAAACGTACTTTACTTGTAATTGGGTAGATCTAGGATGTGTTAAACATTTCAAGAAACTGTGGTTTAAGATTAAGTGTTTATAAGCACTTAATAATATAAGTCTGTCAAAAGAAACAAGTAAGGAAGTGCAAGATTTTAAAGCTCGATAGATTTCTCGACAGATACATCTATCGAGATTTAAAGAAACTGTTTAGCCCGAGCCTCGACAGCTGTCTCGATACCTCTCGAATACCTCTATCTATCGAGAATTAAATCTAAAATAATTCCAAGTCTGTTTCAAGTCCAATCCGTGAGCATGTCTTTACCTAGATTTTTTTCTTAACCCTAGACATATAAAAGGATTATTTTAAGGGCCGTCAAAAGAGGAATCACAAGATACAAGTTGCATCTTCTCTGAGAACTCGTTGTTCATGCAAATTGTGATCTGTGTGACAAAGTTCTGCCCTAGTTCATCTCTGATGATTTGAAGAACTTTGCAGCCAACATTTTTGTTCCTCAAGTTGGTGAGTGAGTCACGTACTGGGATTCGTGCAAAGGAGTAAGCCGCGTATGGGATCCGCGCATCAAATTGGTTAGTCACGTACTTGGGAGCTAGTGCATTGAAAGGAGAAACTGTCACTACAGAACAAGTCCAATTGGGTATTGGGGTAAGAGTTCAACTGTAGGTTGGTGAGGTAATTTGGGATTCCTTACTTGTAACTGCTTATTGTGATAATAGTGGAGTTTCGGGAGTGGTGACCTTAAATCACCCGGTGGGGTTTTTGCCGTAAGGTTTTCCCCATTCGTGAACAAATCACCGTGTTATTTATTTTTCGCTGCTTAACTTAGTTTGGTGATTTGTTTGTGCTGCCACGTGATTGCATGTTAATTTGATTAATTAATAACTGGGCTAATTTAATTAATCTAATTATCACAAGAGGTCAACGCATTTGTGGCCTGTCACATTGAAATTGCAACGTTTGACAGAGATTTTAGTCAACTGTAATACAAGATGCAAGGGTTTAGCTTTGGTATGGTTTGATGAAAAGGATTGTGCTAACAGATACCGTCAGAATTTACCATTTTATGTCAGAATTTTTGTCAACTACTTAGCTCTATGTCAGTATTTTATCAGCTTTATAGGCTTTAGGGTCAACTTTATACAATTTCTCCCATCTATTAAATTTTTTATTAAGCACCTCCCGTACTAGTTAACATTTGCCTATGTAAAATGATATCGCCATCTTTATGCGGTCAAATGGCCAGACACAAAATTAACTAGCGATTACTGACTACCTACTCTATCCTCTACTGAAAAAAACTAAATGAAAAAACTCTATCAATTACTAGTACACCAAACTCAAAGTGTGTTTATTTTCAAAGATGTTTTCAGTTGTAAATTCAACTTGTTCATTTCTACTTTGGCATACACGTATAATTTACAGCTTTAAATTCACCTTAGGCCTTTGCCTTCATCTGTTCGGAATCCAAACTAATCTTAATTTGTAAATTAAATTGAAATAGAATGCTTCTTCTTCTTCTTCTTCTTCTTTTTTTTTTTTTTTTTTTAATTTAAATAAAATTAGAATGCATTTATATTCCCAACAAAGAACACCAGCAAATCAAATAAGCTCTTAATAATCTATTCTTTTTTCAATTTTCTAAAGACCCTTTTAATTATATCCTAAAAACATTCCCTTTTTTTTTTTTTGATGAACAAAAACATACCTATGTTATTCACAAACGTCAAACACTGAGACATTCCCTTTCAAATAGCATATTCGAAATAAATGAACTGAATTGTAAATCCAATTAAATTAATTGCATTAGAGAATTGAATTTCGATCTTGAATTTTAATCCATTTTATCACAGTGAACTTAACTAAATTCCAAATCAACTTCTCCTCAAAAAAACCAAATCAATTCCATTACAAATTGATTCCAATCGCATTGTTAATCTCCTCAACCTTATATACTGACATAACTTTGCAAAGTGAACCAATACTCTCTTTTGACATATATATATTCTTTATGGAACATAAGTTTTTGTTTTAATGCTTCACACAGAAGCTTACACAAGAAAAAATAAATATTATGTTTGTCAGGTCGTTGGTAAATCTGCAAGTCTAGTCATCAATTGGCCCCAAGTTTGCTGTAATGAAATGCCATTCATGCATTTATCTTATTATTATGGAGCTGTATGTATCACTTTTTCATTTACCAATAATCACTCACCACATTAACAGTTTGTAAATTTTTTTGTAAAATAGTTTGTATCTCTAGTATTATTCTTATCTTATTATTATGGAGCTGTATGTAGTCATTAAATTAATACTTGAGCAACAACGTAAACATCGGGGTGGTGGCGCAGTTGGCTAGCGCGTAGGTCTCATAGCTTCTGAGTTATCCTGAGGTCGAGAGTTCGAGCCTCTCTCACCCCAATCCTTTTTGTTTTTTCTGTCTTTTTCATTTTATTTTAACATAGACTGAAAAGGTCCTAGGGTCAAACTTCCATGCAAACCGGTATTTAAAAAAATCCAGAAGATTTGAATAGTAGAAGCAAATCAGCATCCATCAATTTATTATTCTTTTTCTATCTGAGATGAGATAGCAATTTAATATTAGTCTCACAAGTGGCAGGAACTTTCTTCATTTATCATTGATGTACCCTGCTTTGAAGTCTGGAGTCTGGTCGGTGCTGCTCTGGATGCTCATTTTATTCATGACCTTCCTTCCTACCTTTGGGAGAATCAAAAGCATAGTTTCTGCTTAAAAAATGTGCTAATTCTGCCTCTATTCTAAGGGACATTTTAAAAATTAATAATAATAAATGCCTCTAAGAAATTAAGACTATGGTGTGTTTCAAAATAATTTAGACCACTGTTATATTTCTTATTGTAGGGGATTGTTTGGTTTATCAGTATAGGGAAACTGCACCTTGTAATTTACAAAGACGTGGCCAAAGAGAGTGAAGAGTGACACCATAATCTTTCCAAAAAGAGAAATAAATTCATCAATCTAGTTACGACAGACAAGAGCCTTGTAATTCAATTGACACTGCTACAAATTTTTAACTAAAATATCCAATGTTCAAATCTCATCTTCCTCGAAACAAATAGTTGGCCAAATTAAATTACTTACATAGCATTGTAGGGAATGAAGCAACCATCTTCAGAAAGTTTTATATATAAATATATATATATATATATATATATATATGTATGTATGTATAACATGATCAAGTTTTTGGGGTTTACATGTGGTGAGAGATAAGATTCAGACGTTAAATACATAAGATAATTAGTAGTAAAAAAGATTCCATCTCTTTTTTTGGTAAACAGATTCCATCTCTTTTTCCATATTTATTCACCTCTTGCTCCATATATACACAAAATAAATATGACCCATTTCAGCACATGGAAAGGGGGCCATGTCCTTATCAAAGATACAGGATATTTGCTTTAAACAAAGAGATGAAGAAATGTCATCTTTTCCTTCGTGGCCTTAGCTCATTTTTACATTGCTTCATGTGCTTTTCCAGACAGGTCAATTGCAAAGCAAAAATATTCATGCTTTCACTTGCAAAGATCGATTTATGAGTGGAAGAGCAATAGAAAAGAATTAAACTCAGTGGTTACCATAGAAATGTGAACAAATACCAATACATTGTGGCCAGTGATATTGGTCCATAATGTGAGGTGAGTCCATATCTGCATATTAAGAAGTCCTATGCAAAATGAAAAATGAAAAATGAAAGAGAAAAAGATTGGTGATTGATTGTTCCTTTTAAAAATCAGTAGCAATCGTAGAATTGGGAATGCACACAGATTTAGGAACCATGCTGGTCCTCAACCCATATTTGAATTTTGATCACAAAATAAAATAAAATCCAACATTATAATGGAACACAGACTACCTTGTTCTTTCTCTAATTTCTTTAATAAAGGTTTGTAGTTGTAGTTGTTTCCTATCACTTTTCAGTCAATCAGATAAGCCCGACTGTTGATGATATTAACCACTCAACAAATCAGAATAATTGGAAATGCATTGCTTAGCCATTTGACCCATTTGCCATTTTCTAGATCCTCTAAATTGATTCTTCCTTTTCCTTTACTTTTTATAATTGCTTTTAAATTTGCTGTCAAAGACTCAAAAGTGTGAACTAGACTCACATGATATTTCCTAGGAAAGAGTAATAATATGCATAAAGTTAGAATGCTCAAAATATGCTTGCTTTGCTTCAAGTAAGTCACCACATATCAGGGTTAGACAGACAAGCATGGAAGTTGGTTTCACGGCGTACATGTGAGATCTCAGCTCACCAATCTTTGTGAAAGTCCTGCAATATTAAACATAAGAGAAACATATATGCCGAGGAAAAAATTAATGTGTCAATGGTAAGAAATTGAAAAACATATGAACACACAATGATCGTTTAAGTAAAAAATAAAAAATAAAAGAAGTAAAATGAGACTCTCAATTGTACCCAACCATATTTTTCAAGTTCACTTTTCGTGCATATATCATATGATATATGCCTGAGTCTGTATACATGCGCGTGTGAATGAAAGAAAGAGAGAAAGATGAATTACTTCATAATAGAGGTAATTTTTCCATGCAACATTAGAATTTTATTAGATTCATTTTTTAGAGCAATGTAGCATATTTCAACCTTAGCTAGACATAGGCCTGTCCACGGGTCAGGCTGGGTTCATTTTGGACCCAACCAAGACCCGACCCGCCGAAGTCGGGTGGAAGGTGGAGGGACTCGAAACCGACCGTTGGTGTCAATCGGTCGAGTCAGTTTCAGGTTTTGGTGATGCTTGAGCCGATTTGATTGGTGGAGAGAGTCATCGGATCTTGCAAACGTCGCCGAAATCTTCAAAAACTTCGTCGAAATTTGCAAAAACTCACTCCATTTGCACCAAAAATCGTCGAGATCACAAGATCACCACCAGATCTGGATGGAGAATTCGAGATCTTCACCCGATCTGGGCGGAAATTGCGAGATCTACACCAGATCTAGGCGGAGAACTCAAGATGTCCACTTGATTTGGACGAAGAACTTGAGACCTCCACTAGATCTAGGTGAAGAACTTGAGATCTCCACCGGATCTGGGCATAGAAAGGGAGATCTCCACTAAAACTGGGCTGATCTAAGAGAGAAAAGGAGGAAAATCAAACAAATCTGCCCATTCTTTGGTCGGGTTGGCTCCGGTGGGTTGAGAGAATTGAAACTGAAACTCGAACTTACGAGGCTCGGGTTTCGTTGGACAAAACCGTCACAGACCACGGTGGTGCTCGGGTCGGTCGACTTTCGGTTTGAGTGGCGGCAGGTCGAGCGGTTAAGGCGGGTCAAGCAGGTCTTGGACACCCCTAGTTAGACACTTAAAGAATATTATAAAATTTAGGGTATTTTGTTAACTTTCAATATTAACTAATAAGTTACTATTGCACGGTGTAATAGCCTTGGATTTAGGTCTACAACCCAAATGGTAGGCAGGACAATGTCAGCCACACAGTTTTTTTAATCCTTGCATAGTTGAACTCCAAATTGGTGCCTTAAAGAATTCTAATAAAAGAAAATTAGAAACAATTTTTTTTTATGTATATCTTCTGAAAAAAATTAGAAAAATGTTAATAAATACCTTTAGGGCAATGGTTAATAATCCATTTAAAGAGATTTATTATGAAAAAAGAAAAAAAAATCAATTAATATTTTGATAACTTTTCATTTTTTATAAAAATAATATCAAAACTTTCCTAAAATGGATTGTTAACTATTACCGTAAGAGCATCCGTTAGCATGATCAAAAAATTAAATTAAACCACGCATCTATGAAATAAAAAAGGGAAATGCTAATGAATGCCCTTAGGGCATTCGTTAACAATCCATTTTAGGAAAATTTTTATGGAAAAATGAAATAAAGCAATTAATATTTTGACAGTTTTTTCCATTTCCCATAAAAGTAGTATAAAAACTTTTCTAAAATGGATTGTTAACGAATGCCCTAAGGGGATTCGTTAGCATGACCCAATAAAAAATAGTGAGGACATTCTACAATGAAAATAAACAAATATTAGGTAAAAAAAAAAAAAAAAAAAACTTTATACCATTGGATAGAAAGTACATGACTTAGTTTCAGTGAACTCGAACCGACATACGAGATCCAAAATTACACGATGATGTATTAAAGTCGTAGGACAAAAAAAGACAAAAACTTTAGGTGAAAGTTTGCTTAAAAGCCATGGGGCCTCCATTCAGATTCTAATTACCGACAGTTCAGTGGCACTGGCTATCGAGTTGCTTTCATTTGGGTTATGGGAACCTTCAACCACGAAATCTTTGGCCCCACGACTAATAAGAATATCACATTCTCAAAACTAAGAATTATACAGCACTCACGGTGGTGGATGTTATTGTAAAAAATCCATCAGAATCAGAACTAATCTATGATGTGCTTATGTGAATTTCTTTTTGTTTTTCGGGTCGGTCAGAACTAACCTATGGATGATGTGAATTTCCTTTTGGTTTTTCGGGTCGGTCATGAATCATCATGATGTGAATGAATTGTTGAACTCCATGTCGATCCTCACAACTCACAAGTCTTCCAAAGGGTGCAACGTGGAACCTGACTGAATTAACGTGTCTTGGGACCAACGAAAAATTGAGAGCTTTTACTATTATTTTTTCCTCTGATGATGAGAGAAATCGAATGGATTGGTGCACCCAAGTCAACTAATTAAACTATAAAAAAATTAAAAAAAAAAAAAAAATTGCCAAGTTTCCAAAAAAGTCCATTTTTTTTTTATTATTTCCCAAGGTAAAATAGTAGGTCTTCGTTTTTATTATTTACAATTTAAGATCCGTTTAAATACAACTTATTTTTATTAAAAATTAAAAATTAAAAATAATATAAAAAATTACTGTTCACAAAATTTTTATTTTTTATAAACCTAAATGTACGGTTCATGAATAATGAACAGTGCATGAAGTGCTGGATTAAAAAAAACAAAACAAAACAAAATACGCAAACACATGAGATTTCATCCGTATCCAAACCAACACTTATTATATTACAAGTTGTGGTAAAAATGATAAACTTTCTGTGATTTTAGCATTGTTATTCATCTATTCTTCCCTATTACATGTTTGCCAATAGGTTATGAAACTGATGGCAATTACTTAGGTGGAAATCCAATACATGCTAATACTTTCAGTGAGTCATACTCTTTGAGTCAAATTGGTCTAAACTAACCAAACCAATTTGGCACTTATTATTATATTATGTCTATAGGTTGGAAAACTAGTGAATAAACCAAGTTGTTAAAGTCAAACCGTATCATTTTAAATTGTAAAACGACCCGTGAATTGCAAATATGAATGCTGGTTTCCACCCCTCTTTTTTCAAAACACATTCCTTATTCGTTTGACTCTCTCTAATTTGGTTTGAATTTCATTTGCTTATGGACCAAATTGATTTGACAATTGAGACTCAGTTAAATTAATCACCCACCCTTTTTTATTATATGAAAAAAAAAGGTATATCCATCTTCCTTTATCAATTGCTAAATAGCCCTCAACCCAGAGCTCCAATCGATTGGATGAATGCAGATTTTGATCCCAAAATCCATCAAAAGTGTTTATAAGCGATAAGCATGCCGACTCCCACTTAAATCCTTAAGTCTTAACAAATAAGTCTATTTTATTTAATTCCTTATTAATTGATGTTCCCCAAAGTATGAAAATTTTTTAAGCTTTTAATAATTCGAGGAAGAGGACAAGCAAAACTTAAATTGAAATCAAGGCCTATATCACATTCTACATAACAAAAAATAATGAAGGGCCCTTTTTGTTTTTGGGGAACCAATTTGACTATAATTATTGACCTCTTAAGCCATCGTCTTAAATGAATTTTAATAGTCCTCGTACTATACAGTAAACCCAAATTAATGAATTAATTTTAGACTAAAATATCCATTTCCACTAAGCAAAATCTAGATAGCTTAATTAATAAGTATTAAGCAGTATTATTACATTATTGCCTAGAGGCTAGAGCTCAGAGAGAGAGAGAGCCAATGAGTGAGCAGCAACAGCTGGGCCAGCAAACCCGCGTAGATTGGAAACTCTACAGTCTACACTCCAAACTGCCTACTTGAACCATGTGACCCATCTCATCTCCAAAACACAGTTCTACTTCTGCATTTTAGTCCTTTCCTACCCACTCATTCCTCTGCTTTTTCCTCCTTTAAAAATGTGCTACTTATAAATCCTTCTTTTGCTCCTTCTCTCTGTCCCTCTCTCTCTCTCTCTCTCTTTCTCATATTAACACTCTGGGTCGGTGGATCCAATCCAAAGCCTGTTTCATCTGTGAAGAGCCTCTCAATAGAGATCTTCAAAGCAATACCTACCTAGCTTTCACAAATGGCTCCACTAGTGTACTTCAATCTCAGAAAGGTACAATTACTTTACCTTGTTCTATTACTCTTTACTTCTGTTCTCCTTTGTGCCTGCTCAGATTCTCAGCTTCCCAACAAACAGCTTTTTGGTAGAAGAAAATTGTTAGAACTAGAAACAGATGAGCCACCCAAAAAGAAAACCAATAGCCTGTCCACCAAGGACCAGATCAAGCTTAGCAAGCCTAGTTTATCCTCAAAAAACCAAACCAAACTCGTCAAGTCTAGTCTGTCCAGCAAAAACCAAACCAAGCTCACCAAAGCCACTAATTCTACCAAACCAGCATCCAATTTTTTATCCAAGTTAGGATTCAAGAAGCTCAATTCCACCTCCAAGATCAAAAAACTCAATTCCACATCCAAAGCCACAAACTTTACCAAACCCAATTCATTTTCCATGAAGAAAACCTCAGATCTAGCCAAATTAAGCACACCCAAGAACAAAACAACCAAAATCACCGCCAAGAAAGACACACAAAGTTCACAACTTTATGTAGAGAAGAAGTTAACAAAGCTTGAATCTGAAAAACCAATCAAAAACCAGCAACCAAATAAAAAACCCAACCAGCAAAAGACCAAAAAACCAACACAACCCAGCTGGTTAGACGAAGAGGATGATTTGGTTTCAGAGTTGAGAGACTTAACAGGTTTGCCCACAAAGTTCCAACGAACTCTGATTCCAGACCTTGAGAAATTCTCAATCACCTCAAAAGCATACATTTTCAAAGCCAACAAAGAAATCACAAAAGGGTTCAAACCCATAGTTGGAAACAAATATGCAGCCACCATTGCCACCGTAATTTCTTGTGCTTTCATGTTAATCCCATTGCTTCTAGTCTCTCTCATTTTCACTAAAATCAAAGCCTATTTCTCACTCCAAAAGCTCTTGATTTTCATCCAAATATACCTCTCCATCTACTTCTCAATTCTTTGCCTCTCCTCGCTGGTCACGGGGCTCGAGCCACTCAGGTTTTTCTACGCTACTTCGATGTCCACCTACGTTTGTTTACAGGTGCTACAAACACTTGGATACGTGTTATACTTGTTGCTGCTTTTGATGTACCTGATTCTTGTCTTCTCAACTGAATGTGGGCTGAGCTCAAAGTTTCTGGGCCTGGCCCAAACCTTCGTGGGCTTCGCCGTTGGGCTGCATTATTACATGGCGGTGTTTCACAGAATGGTGATGCACCAACCGCCCAAGACCAATTGGATAGTTCACGGGATGTATGCCACGTGTTTCCTTGTCATTTGTCTGTTTGCTAACGCTGAGAGAAGAAAGAAAGCCTACTTGGAAGAAGGTGGCGAAGAGGGCAAGAAAAGCTAGTTATAAATTTTTGGGCAAAACTTGTGTTCAGTGCTATCTTGCGTGATTTAGATATGTGTTCAATTTTAGACACATGTTCAGATTCAGATGCAAAAAAAAACTCGACACAAGCCAATTCCAATCTTTTTTCTCATTTAGTATTTTATTTATTTTTTGTTCTGTTTAGTTTTTACTAGACAGGTTTTTCCACCACCATAAATTTCAAGTGGTACAAAATAATACCATTGGTCAAGCTCAAGCAAGAAGCAACCATGGTGTTATTAATTATTACATTATGTATTAATTATAACTTTATGTACAAGAAAGTGGACAATTTTTAGCTACTTGATTTAATTTTTTTTTATATATATAATTGTATGTTATTATTATTATTATTATTATTATGATTATGATTATGGCAATAAAAATGAAGCCCACAATTTATTTATTTTCTTTGTGAATGTGCAAGTGCACGTTAATACGGCACAATTCTCTAGGGGTTCCTTAAAAAGGTAAAGCATTAAAGAAAGAATATTGGGATTTTACATTCAGTGAATGGCATTTCTAGTTCTAGACAGTTCTTTCTTCGTAGAAAATGAGGAATGCTCCTTTCACAAAGATAGGACACTGGCTAGGAATAGATTACTTCAAAAGACAGCTCGCCAGTCCCATTTGCCACTAAGATATTCTGGCTCCTCTGTAATTGGGCCGTGTTTTATTCCCCAAGACTAAATTACTTAGGAATTCTCTCTTCTATCACAACGTGGTTCACCAGTTAATTTAATAAATTAACTCACCTGTTAAAAAATTTTAAAATTTAAATTAGATGAGATATATGACGCAAACTTAAACTCTAATTAAATTTTAATTTAAAATTTAATTAGATTTTTTTTTTTGCTTTATCTATTATTATATATATAAATTCAATTTTTACACTAAATTAATTCACTTGGCACAAAATTTTAAAATTTGGATTAAATGATACACATGGTACAAAATTAGATTTTAATTGAATTTCAATTTAAAATTTATTTAGATTTTCTCTCTGCTTTACCCATTATTATATATATAAATTAGTTAAATTTATTGTTACATAAGAGAATATAGAATTATAGATTTTAATTAACTCAATCAATAAAGCATTTTATTATCGAATAATAAATATGAGATTTCAATTAACTCAATTAATAAAATCTCTTATTCTCAGACAAGAAATTTGAATTTTTTTCCTACATAAAAAATCAATTAGTGTCTTAATCTGATGATAAAGAACAATAATTAAGAACAAATCTCATAGATTAAAATATTTTAATTAACTCAATCAATAAAGCATTTTATTATCAAGTAATAAATATGAGATTTCAATTAACTCAATTAATAAAATCTCTTGTTCTCAAACAAGAAATCTAAATTTTTTTTCCTACATAAAAAATCAATTGGAGTCTTAATATGATGATAAAGAGCAATAATTAAGAACAAATCTCATAGATTAAAAGCTAAAACTCTCCTTAAAAAATAAATATGAGGTTCAAAAAAATAAATATGAGTTTTATGATAATTGCTTTTTATTATTAGATTAAGACACTAAAGAAAATGGTATAATTCGAGTACATTTTTTAATTTATTTTAATAATTTGATTAATGCTACAATTTCTTATATGTTGTATTAAACTATTAATTAAATTTAATCATATAATTATTATATTGATCAATGTAATATAAAATTTTAAATTAATTTAATTATATGAAGGTATTGACTAGTGTAATACAAATCATGTTATTTTCCTTCTTAAGATTTAATTTTATCCTTCATTGATCAATGCAGTCCTATACTTAGATTTAATTAAAGATAAGGTAGAGCAAGTGTAACTTTTTCTGAGTTTTGTCTTTGATCCATATGCCGACGGGTTTTGATGTTTTGTGTCGGTGGGTCATGGAATTACATCCTTGTATGTACAAATCGACAATACTAATTACAAATGCTTACATGAATTCAACGACTTTTTTATCTTGAAAACGAAGGTGTCTGCTGCTCTGATTTTGGATTCTACTAGAACCACTAGTAGTTTTCAATTCGACTGAAACGTTTATTATATGATTGGGCCACCAAAATTATTTTCTAAATTATTGTTGTTGAGACCACGATCTAAAGTGCCAATTACATAAATGTGATATAAACTTTTTTAATCTGAATACAAGATATGCTATTAAAACAGTAGGAACTATTTTATCAACTAGCCGAAAACACAATGCTCCATTTTTTAATATCATATTATATTATATACTATATAATAAAATTTGGGCTTTGTGTCAAGTGACTAGTCTCAATAATTAATAAATTAATTTTAAATTATTTGTTTGGATATATTTTCACAAATTAAGGGATAATATTTAACAATTATTTAATTTAGGTAAAATTTTATCATTTAAATTTCAATAAATTTAAATTATATTCAAAATAAAATTCTATAATAATAAACTCTAAATTTAAATCCCAAACAACAACTGTGGTACCCATGGGCCCAAATCGCGTATCTGACTCTCAAATAAAAAAAGCCCAACACTACATTGAGATAATCCGAGGACATAATCAGTCCGACCTACAAGATCACAGAGAGAAAGAAGTATCATGCATGTCCAGACACTAAGAAACATAACGTCCGAGGACAAACCAGTCCTCGGCAAGGCGTTATGTGAATGTTCTTATTTGAATAACATGATGAAGGTTTTTTCTTTTTGATGCTGGAGTTAAGAAAACGAGAATAAAGAATAAAGGGAAAGAATTGACTGCGGCTAAAGGAAAAGCTGCCATCACCGCATTTAATGCTCTACACCTGCTTCTCTGGCCGCATTAATGAAGAAGTGACGTAACGTTAGGTTTCAACCTTATTTCACCACCATTTGGGAAAGTATCTAAAAAGGAAACACCTGGATTGCACCTGGGAAGGAAAGGGGAGGCCTATAAAAGGAAAAGGAAGAATTTGGAAAGGAGGAGAAAGAAAAAAAAAAGAACGATCGTTCTTAGTATCAATGTATTCAACTCCAAGTTACATACTCATACAAGTGTAGTGCCTGAAGAAAAAAGCCGAACAAAACTTTTGTATTATCTATCATCTCAAAAAACCTAGATTAAACACCCACTCTCTACAAATTCATTGTTGAGTGCTCATTGAGCTGGTCCACTGTCCAAACTTGGACTAGTTTGATTTGGGCCCCTACAACAACCCATGTTTTCTTTCTCCAAAAAACTAAAATTCTATTATCAATATTTTAAGAAGAACTAATTAGTAAATTAATTTATTGATAAAAAATAGTAAATTAATTTTATACATTTAAATTTCAACAAATTTAAATTTTGTTAAATCTAAAAGTCTATTATATAAAAAAAAAAAAAAATTCTGAATTTAAATCCCAAACAACAACCCACGTTTTCTTTCTTAAAAAAACAGAACTTTTTGACTTCTAGTCCAACTAAATGTCTATTATCAACATTTTAAGAACAACTAATTAGTAAATTAATTTTTATAATATTTGTTATGCTATATTCCTCAAATTAAGGGATAACATTTAACAACTGTTTAATATATATATATATATATATAT
The DNA here is from genome assembly GCA_032878915.1 of Castanopsis chinensis. NCBI lineage: Eukaryota > Viridiplantae > Streptophyta > Magnoliopsida > Fagales > Fagaceae > Castanopsis > Castanopsis chinensis. The sequence continues at coordinate 210,933 of JAVQMG010000053.1, read as the reverse complement.
ATATAATCGAAGCCTCTGAAGTTCTCCCAATTTTCTACGTCGGCACAATATTTAAATAATATTATTATTTTTAGTTCAAACTTAACTAAGAGTGAAACTCTATTATCTCTTTAATAAGTTCAACTTAAACTCAAACTCATCATTAATATTTTTTTTAAATAAATCATTTTTATTTAATCAAAACTTAACAATGAGCAAATCTCTATCTCTCTAACAAGTCCAACTTAAACTCAAACTCAAACGTTGATAATCTATATAGATACAAAAAATATGATAGGGCTAAAAAAAAAAAAAAAAAAAAGACTAACGTTGAAAAAAAAGAGACTCACATTGATAATCATGGGTTTGGTTTTTGGGTTGAAATTTCTATTAATTATTTTTTTATATTGTACATGACAGATAAAACATCTTTATTTTTTTTGAAGAAAAATCAAATATGCAACTTATGTCTTCCAGCCTAGGAAATGATAAATTTTTATTTGGTATATTAGACTCTCATTGATAATCATGGGTTTGGTTTTTGGGTTGAAATTTCTACTAATTATTTTTTTATATTGTACATGGCAGATAAAACATCGCTATTTTTTTGGAGATGAGTTCAAGTTACACTTGGTATAACTCTTAAGAGTTACACCTTTTTTGTATCATAGATTTCTAATAGATCCAACAGTTGAAAAAACAGCATTAAATGATTTTTGCTTTCTACCTTATTTACCTAAATACTAACAATTTTTCTCTATCCTCATTTATTACTTTTCATAGATCTCATTTGGTGTTATTTAATGATGTCCCTTTCTTCTTACAATTGCTGGATATATTTTGGTTGGGGTTTTCAGTTTTCCTAATCTCTTAATTCACTTACTCTTTTTAAAAAGAATAATTGATAGAAAACTTTATAAATATAAAATGATTATATAAATGTGTGTATCTAAAAATCATAACAACTCACCAAGACCATGCATGTGTTGCTATAGAGGTGTCAAGCCACAATTACAAAACAAAGGCTCATACAAAACATAACTCAAACTCATACTGACATTTTTACTCAAAACCAATTAACTAAGTCTCATAAATGGGAAAAAAAGAAATCTCAGAATCAAAGAGTAAAAAACCTCAAAGCCTTGTCCAAGCTTCTTAATTCTATAAGTTCTTTTTTTTTTTTTTTTTTAATTTGTAAAAAAAAATCATTTTGTTTTTATCTTTTCTTCCTTTACCCAAATCACGTTGTGAGAAAGAAGCAGATCTGCTTCTCTAGAGAATTTTGTTTTATATTGGGTAAGCAAGAGAGAGATAATGGATGGGAGAAAGAAAAAGAGAATTTTGTCTTATATTGGGCAAGCAAGAGAGAAATTAAGATAGAATTAATTTGTAATAAATAAGAAAGAGAAACATAAAAGATGCTTTATTAATTAGGTTGGTTGAGGTGGCTAATATGTTTTTTTAACAGTTAGATTTCCTACAAATCTATGGTGTAAAAAAGGTGTAATATTTACAAAGTTACACCTGGTGTAACTTGAACCCATCTCATTTTTTTGAAAAAAAATCAAAGATGCAACCTATGTCTTCAGCCTAGGGAATGATACATTTTTATTTGGTATGTTATATATACATTTATTGAATTTGGTTTGGTTCTGAAGTAGAATTTGGGGATTCTATAAATTTTGTAGTTTTAAGTCTTGGAGTTTTTAGTATTTACGTCTCAATAGGTTGATCCTAATTCTTCACCTTAAATGCTTTTTATTTAGGTTCATGTGATTTTTTGTTTTCTTAATAAAAACTATATTTTTGGTTGATTAATTATTTGTTTGGATCAATTTAAATTAATTATTTTTTTCCAGAATGTCTATTTACTCATTGTTGGATTTTTTTTTTTTTTTAAGAGTTAATAGTTTTTCCATTACCAACTAGTTTAAATAAAACTAAAAGCCTATCATCAAAATTTTCTAAGCTTAAATCCTACACAACTCACATTTTTGTTTTTGTTTTTATTAAATTAATATTTTATTTGGATATTAAGGTACATGACTCTTGACTAAGGGATAAGATTTAACAATAATTTAATTTAGATAAAATTAATCATCTAAGTCTTAGAAATTTAAATTCTACTCCAATTGATAGTCTGTTATCAAAATTTTTCATATATATAAAGCCATGGCTTTTCAATATAATGTCTCTTAACCAATAGAGTTATCCCTATAATTAAATCCCATGCAATACACCCCACATTATTGTATTTTTTTTGTTTCACTTTTTTTTTTCCCAGTATGCAACTAACGCTTATGTTTCAATCTAATAAATTCATCTTACTTATAGTTTTTTGCTTTTGAATTTGCGTACACGATATTATGCCAAAGGAAGTTTATTATATAAATTAAAAATTTTAAAAAAAAAAACAAAACAATGGACACTCATTTAAATTCTTGGTTCTCTTATGTAAGTTTTTATTTATTTATTTTTTTTATATTCTCAATTTTTGAACTCTTTTGTGTATGTTTTGACTTTGGGTTTGATTATATATATTAAGGAAATTATTTTTTTTATATTCTCAATTTTTGAACTCTTTTGTGTATGTTTTGATTTTGGGTTTGATTATTATATTTAATATGTGAGTGTGTTGATATTTTTTTTTTAATTAGACTATCACTAGGAAATTAAAATTTTGTATTGAGAAACTATTTTGTTTATTATTGTTTGTGCTAACTAGAGCATATGTTAAACATAATCCAAATAGGAATGATCAAACTCATTCCATATCTCATATTAAGAAATTAACATAAAGCACAAAGACTAAACTAGTGTGAGAAAAAGTAAGAAAATTTGAGATTTTAAAAGCTACACATAAAAGCTAAAAACCAAAAACTAAACTTATAAACTTTAGCCAAATAGATAGGCCAAAATGGGTAAATGCCCTTTTTGCTCAAAAAACATCATTATGCCCCATTTACCAAACTAATTAGGGAAATGTCCCTCTTTTGAAACTCGATCTTCTCAAAATTGAATTAAGCTCTATAGCGACGTTTTAAAGAGTCTATAGTGACGTTTTTAAGGACTTATAGTAGCGTTTTGTAACTTGAGCTCCATGAACTCGAGTTATAGGTACAAAAAAAAAAAAACTTGCATAGAACTTGAGAAATTTTTTTTTTGTAAGTCGATTTTAAGAAAATCGAGTTTCAAAAGAGAAGTATTTCCCTAATTAGTTTAGGAAATGGGACATTTGCCCTTTTTTTTTTTTTTTTATATTGATTCTAATTGGAATTTAAACAAAAGAATAATATCATTTAAAATGTTGTTCCACACACAGGCTATAACATTGCACGAAATGGGCATTTGCCCATTTTCGCCCAAATAGATATATACACACAAAGTAAATGTGAAATGGAGGCAATGTTAACAATTACCTCCACCTTTTACAACCCAAAAAAGAAAGCTTAATTAGCAGACTAAATTAAAGACATGGGGGAAAAAATGCCAATACACAAGACAAAAATAACATGAAAGTAATTGTTTTTTAGCCTTCTTCAGTGTCAGCAATGCTGGCCTTCAGTCCAGAGAGATGTCAGAAGCTTCATTTGTAGACCAAGCTCGAGTGAGTTGCCCTTTGTGGTTCTTAACTATGGATGCCAAATATATATATGATTGGAGACAAGATTCATGAACAACATTCATATAAACATCATTTCCCTAGCCAGTGTCATTGAAGAAAAGATTATGGGTTCAAAAAATAGGCATTCTTCTTATCAAACTGACTTTGTGAAAATCGGTTTTTTTTTTTTTTTAGCTGAAAGACAGAAAGAGAAAATCCTTCATATGAATGTGCGTATGTACATATATTGCATCTTTTAGGCATGACTTAAAATGAGTTAATTGTTTTTTTGTGATTTATACTAACTTGTGTACATATAAACTTTGGCCTGATTTAGTTGTGTAATAGCTCTGTTTAGTTTGATTGATTAGAAAACAATTTTCGTCATTGCTTGTAGCGACTAGCTAGTGAGAGCATTCACATCAGCTCTTTCATTTTACACATTCATTTTTACTCTAAAAATCTACTTTTTTTATTTTACACATCTAATTTTACAAAACACCTACATCAGTTCATCTATTCTATTACCACTTTTAATTAAATAATCAATTTTATCAAATTTTTTATTATTTCCCAACTACCCCTTTAATACACGCTCGCTCTCTCTCTTTCTCATTTTTCTGATTTTTTGCTCACTCTCTACCCATCTCTCTATCCACTCTACCCATTTCTTCTCAGATCAACTCTCTTGATCACGATCAGATCTGACCATCAGATCAACTCTCTCGATCCGACCAGATCAGACCCACGACAAGGTAGCTCCGGCACCGCGACCCACGATCCACCACTCTGGCCTTGCTCCTGGGCCGCGCCACGGGGCGTCACGGCCCGTCCATGCTAGTGTGGGAGACGGCGGCGCAGCAACTGGAGGAGCGCAGAGTCGACTGGGGGTACTCGAAGCCCGTGGTGGCTCTGGACATCATGTGGAACGCGGCGCTCGTGGTGGTATCAGTCTCTCCCTAGCTTCGATCCACAAGCACCGACCGATCCCCTGGCTCTGATCAAGCTCCGATTAGGCTCTAATCAGGCAAGACCCATCTCGATCAGATCTCAGGCACCGATCTGTCTCTCTGTGTTTTTTTTTTTTAGCAAGTTTATCTCTATTAGATTTTTCTGTGTGGATGTGGATGTGTTTATGTGTGGGTATGTTTGTGCGCATCTGAGGAAAATGAAGAAGATGAGGAGAGAACTGGGGTTGTTGAGCACGGACAAGAGAGAGAAAAAAAAGGAGCAAACAGGAAAACAATAAAATATGGAATGAACGAGCTACAGTAGCCGTGTATATTTACACGGTTACTGTAGCTCGTGGATGGTTTTTCACAATTTTAGATAATTTTACACCCACTGATGTGGGTGTTTTTTTGATCAAAATATGTAAAATGGAGGTTTTTTTTGTATTATAGAAGATTTTAAAAGCACTGATGTGAATGCTCTGAGCATCCATATTTTCTTTTGAAACATACTAAATGCTCTTAACTCCTAATTTGGGAAATGAAATGAAAAAATCTTGTATGAGTTTGGTCTCACGAGACTGACTCAGGATCATATTGTTTCAAAAGAAATTAATGTAGAGAGTTTAATACCACGTTCCCTACAAAATGCTAATTTCAAAAATAAAATTTAAAAACTAGATTTTTGAGCACTACCCTACAAGCTTGTGGTTTTTATTATTTTTTTTTAAACAAAAATAAAAATAAAAGATAAGAAAGAGCAAAGCCAGTACCCTTATAGAAAACATTCTCCAACATCATGACGAGTAAAGTAGATTCCCAATCTTGTCACAATTCGTCTCTTTTTCAAGTCGAAGAATGGTAGTTTTCGTTTAATCATTTATTGTTAACATTTTCAAAAGTAGGTTAGCTTTTATTTCTTGCTGCATTTATGAGTTTTATTCTACTGGAATTAAATGCATAGCATATGACACCGTCAAATTAATATGCACGAAAGCTAGACAGTCCAGAGACTCCAGATCAAATCAGATATTTAAAAATGGAAAATGATATGTTCACAACATTTTTGTAATATATTTACAATAAATTCTAAGTGACAAGTTGTTACTGGTTGTTATTGTTATGACAAAAAAGTAATCTTCGTGTTAGGTTCAAATTTGAACCAATAACAACTAACTACCTATGATTTGTTGTGAAAATATTATAAAAATGTTGTGGACATAACATCTCTCTTTGAAAATAGTCCAAATCTTTTGTACCATTTTTCTTGCTCTAGTCTATATTGGACTAATAAAAATTTGCCACATGTTTACCTAATTAATTAAATACTTTCATTATTTTAACTATTATTTAATTAATTAGATAAACACGTGACAAGTTTTTATTAGTGGAGTATAGAGTAAAGCAGGAAAAGTGAGATAGAAGATTTGGACTCTTTTGAAAAATGGAACAAGGAGCACCTTTTACCCTTTGAAACTTAAACTAATTTTCAAGTTTTTGAGCAAGTAATTAGCTTTTCAATTTTGTCATTGCCACATATAATTTGAATCCACAAAAATAAATTGTACTAAATAACATATCTTAGTAGGACTTTAAACGGCTCAAGCATAGCTCAATATTAAAAGTTCATGTTTGTTCATTTAATTTTATGAACACAAATCAAGCTTGAACTTATCACCAAACAATATTACATATTCACGCATGGTTCATTTTTCTTGTCAAACAAGTTTGAGCTTGTTCACAAGCTTTTTTTTTTAGTGTTAGGAGTAGTGCCTTAAAATCCAATTTGTATGAAATTTTTTTAATTAATAAAAGGGTTTTATTTTTTGATATTATTTATGTATGAGCTTTTTGGAAATTAGATGTAATTCATGAGATACATTGTATTGTATGTGATTTAAGTTTGAAAATAAGATTCACACGCAAAAAATTTAAATTATAGGTTCCTTAAAAACTAACTTATTGTTTTTCAAAAAAAAAAAAAAATCGCTTATTGTGCTAGCAAAATTGGTTGCACTCAGGTGCTCTGGGGAGTATCAAGGGGCCCAAGTTATATCGACTTATAGTCATCTAGAGAAACCCATAGACCTATAAATAAGGCCCAAAGACGTACGCTATGCTAATCTAGCCTGCATTTTCTAGCTTATTCTGGTTCTGGGCCAGCCATTTGGATTTGGTTTAACTTTGATAATTCAAAATTTTGCTATGCGCGAATAGATAATATATTGCAATGGTTATTCACGTTAAATAGCTACTGTTTGATTGCATTTCATTATAAAGAATAACTATTTTTCTCTTAAATGTAATATTACCAGGAATCAAAATGATTTACTATGAATCCTTAATTTAGTTTAAGTATATTCCAATTAAAAATTATCGATCCATTTTTGATAAATATAAAATTTCTTTTCTTTTGTCCAACTGCTTGACATTTTTCACGATAGATTCATCTAGTGGCGAAGCTAGAAATTTTTTTCAGGAGAGACCAAGCTAGATATTAAAAAAAATTATTTAGGAGCTATTCAAAACTCAAACAATTGCACAATGTATAAAACTTGTGTCCTAAACTAATTCAAAAGGATTGAGGGGTTGAAGGCCTAAATTCTAAAATCTGGGGGCCAATAACTACATTTTTTTATAATTTGTACCATTTTTATAATTTGAAAACTATATATAATGGAAAATTGAAAAAGCTAGGGGGGCTTGGCCCCCCCTTGCTTCACCTCTGGACTCATCCAACATGTTCCCTAGTCGACCTTCTGTCAACAATGTGCAAAAGTCATCCAACCCTATGGACAAACACATAATGACAAAGGTTTCAAGTATGGAAACTCCCACATGAGATATTAGCCCACTAACTCATGTTATCCAATCAACTGTATGAATCTCAAGAATTTCTCTACCATTATTCCCGCACCTTCCATCATGCATTAGTTGTGAAAAGCAAGTTTATGTAGAATTTTGAAGCTTTAATAATTCAAGGAAGAGGACAAGAAAAACTTAAATTGGAATCAGGGACTATATCACATTTTACAAAACAAAAAATAATGAATGGCCCTTTTTGTTTTTCGGAACCAATTTGACTATAATTATTGACAAAAGTGAGTGATTAATATAATATAATTGATAGAAAATTCATATGCTTAAGCTATTTTTAAAACCCACATGCTTTATTTAAAAAAAAAAAAAAAATCAGCTATAATTGATTGAAGTACATAACATGAGATTGTAAATAAACATCCTTCATTCATACAGTTAAATCACTTGCATATCTCGCATGCTTAGTTAAATTTATGAGTTATAGAGTTACTTGATCTACGAGTATGGGAAAAAGATAAATTACAAAAGGCAACTTTAGATTATCTTGCAAAAGCAATCACATGACTAAAGGAGGAAAGAGATTCAGCCGCACTTCTCAAAGATATGAACTAATCAGTTTAGTTATTTAAAAACTGAAACAATTAGGTGTTTTTTTATTATTATTTATAATTGAACAATATATGGGTATGGGGGCATTTGTAAAAGAGGATACTTCCAAAAAATTTTCCACCCTTGCATGACGTATATTTGGCTTCTCAGTACAGAACTCTCTCTTTCTCTCATCAGACTATTCAGAACTATAACCTCAAATTCATACCATGCTCCATAACATTCTCGTACAAGGTTAGTTGAAACTTGAAACACAAATCTGAAAAAGAAACTGACTTGAAAGCCCAAAATATATAACAGAAAGGGAAGAAACCGAGGACTAATATATATATATATATATATATATATATATATATATATATAAAGTACAAAGTGTGGACATTTAAAACACCATAAATGAATTGTCAAATAGACAAATATACATTCATACAATATTCATATTTATTAGTGGTGATGGTGACCGGCGTGGTGGTGACCGGTACCGGCATGGTGATGGTGGTGACCAGTACCAGCATGGTGGTGATTGGCATGGTGGTGCTGATGATGGTGTCCTCCATCCTGGACTCCACGTCCATCATCACCACCTTCTACTCCTCCTTCTCCTCCTCTTCCGCCACCTCCTCCACCGCCATCTCTGTCTCTCCTCTTCGTAGGTCCTTCAGAGCAAGCAAGTATGACCATTGATAAAATAGAGAGGGACATGATAATCATGCCCAACAAATATAAGCCACCCGAGAGAGCAGCCTCATCTACATGCATGGCACCGACCAGAACACCAAAATCTCTCGCCATTCTTGGGGTTTCCTTCTCTCTTGCTAGCCCTCCAAGTCTGACAATGTATGTTGTGAGAATTGCCATAAACAGAGCCCCATTTCTTAAATAAATTGATTAGGGCAGCGCTAGGGCTATTTTAGTAAATGAGTCTAAACCCAATCTTGTCACAATTCGTCTCATTTTCAAGTCGAAGAATGGTAGTTTTCGTTTAATCATTTATTGTTAACATTTTCAAAAGTAGGTTAGCTGTTATTTCATGCTGCATTTATGAGTTTTATTCTACTGGAATTAAATGCATAGCATATGACACCGTCAAATTAATATGCACAAAAGCTAGACAGTCCAGAGACTCCAGATCAAATTAGATATTTAAAAATGAAAAATGATATGTTCACAATATTTTTATAATATGTTTACAATAAATTCTAAGTGGCAAGTTGTTACTGGTTGTTATTGTTAGGACAAAAAAGTAATCTTCGTGTTAGGTTCAAATTTGAACCAATAACAACTAACTACCTATGATTTGTTGTGAAAATGTTGTTGTAAGGACACAAATCAAACTGACCCAAAGTTAGACCAATGGACCAGCCCAATGAGCCCTAAACAATAAATTTATTGAGAGTGGATGTCTAATTTAGGTTTTCAAGACGATAGATAACACAAAGGTTGGATTGAATCATGTAATTCATGCACTGATCTTATACAAAGATGTAATATTAAGTTGTATACATTGATGCCGAGGACAATTCTTCATGCCTCCTTTACAAATTCTCTCTCTCTCTCTTTCTCTAATTTTTCTCTCCCTCTCCAAAGATCCCCCTCTCTTTCTTCCTGCTTCGCCTTTTATAGGCCTGCATCCTCTTCTTCTTGTTTCCACGTATGGTCCAAATCCTCCTTTTGGATACTTGTCCTATCCATTCTTCTCACTAAAGTCTCTGGCGGTAAGAGTTAGGTTGAATTCTAGTGTTCAGGCGTCACTTCCTCATTAATGCGGCCAGAGAAGCAGGTGCAGAGCCTTAAATGCGATGGTAGCAGCTTTTTCCTTGATATTCGCTTACCCCTCCCCTTTATTCTTTACTCTCGTTTTCTTAACTCCAGCATCAAAGGTCTTCAGCATGGGCGCCGTTGAACTGCTAGATCATTCACATCGTCCTCGGCAACGACTAGGTTGTCCTCGGACGTCATATTTCTTGGTGTTTTGGTCATGCATGACACCCCTCTTTATCACGTGACTTTGTAGGTTGGACTGATTATGTCCTCGGACCATTTCAAGATGTGGGGTTGGGCTTCTTTCATTGTGAGAGCTTTTGGGCCGACCCACTGTGTGTACTTCGGGCCCATTGACACTACAGTTGTAAAAATATTGTGGACATAACATCTCTCTTTGAAAATAGTCCAAATCTTTTGTACCATTTTTCTTGCTCTAGTCTATATTGGACTAATAAAAATTTGTCACATGTTTACCTAATTAATTAAATACTTTCATTATTTTAACTATTATTTAATTAATTAGATGAACATGTGACAAGTTTTTATTTGTGGAGTATAGAGTAAAGCAGGAAAAGTGAGATAAAAGATTTGGACTCTTTTGAAAAATGGAACAAGGAGCACCTTTTACCCTTTGAAACTTAAACTAATTTTCAAGTTTTTGAGCAAGTAATTAGCTTTTCAATTTTGTCATTGCCACATATAATTTGCATCCACAAAAATAAATTGTACTAAATAACATATCTTAGTAGGACTTTAAACGAGTCAAGTATAGCTCAATATTAAAAGTTCATGTTTGTTCATTTAATTTTATGAACACAAATCAAGCTTGAACTTATCACCAAACAATATTACATATTCACGCATGGTTCATTTTTCTTGTCAAACAAATTTGAGCTTGTTCACAAGCTTTTTTTTTAGTGTTAGGAGTAGTGCCTTAAAATCCAATTTGTATGAAATTTTTTTAATTAATAAAAGGGTTTTATTTTTTGATATTATTTATGTATGAGCTTTTTGGAAATTAGATGTAATTCATGAGATACATTGTATTGTATGTGATTTAAGTTTGAAAATAAGATTCACATACAAAAGATTTAAATTATAGGTTCCTTAAAAACTAACTTATTGTTTCTCAAAAAAAAAAAAAAAAAAAAAAAATCGCTTATTGGGCTTGCAGGCAGAAAATTGGTTGCACTCAGGTGCTCTGGGGAGAGTATCAAGAGGCCCAAGTTATATAGATTTATAGTCATCTAGAGATACCCAAAGACCTATAAATAAGGCCCAAAGAAGTACGCTATGCTAATCTAGCCTGCATTTTCTAGCTTATTCTGATTCTGGGCCAGCCATTTGGAATTGGTTTAACTTTGATAATTCAAAAATTTGCTATGCACGAATAGATAATATATTGCAATGGTTATTCACGTTAAATAGCTACTCTTTGATTGCATTTCATTATTAAGAATAACTATTTTCCTTTGAAAGGTAATATTACCGAGAATCAAGATGATTTACTATGAATCCTTAATTTAGTTTAAGTATATTCAAATTAAAAACTATTGATTCATTTTTGATAAATATAAAATTTCTTCTCTTTTGTCCAACCACTTGACATTTTTCACAATAGATTCATCTAGTGGTGGAGCTAGAAATTTTTTTCAGGAGAGACCAAGCTAGATACTAAAAAAAAATTATTTAGGAGCTATCCAAAACCCAAACAATTGCACAATGTATAAAACTTGTGTTCTGGACTAATTCATAAGGATTGAGGGGTTGAAGGCCTAAATTCTAAAATCTGAGGGGGGCCAATAACTACATTTTTCTATAATTTCTACTATTTTTATAATTTGAAAACTATAAATAATGGAAAATTGAAAAAGCTAGGGGGCTTGGCCCCCCCTTGCTTCACCTATGGACTCATCTAACATGTTCCCTAATCAATCTTCGGCCAACAATGTGCAAAAGTCATCCAACCCTATGGACAACCACATAATGACAAAGGTGTCAAATATGGAAACTCCCGCATGAGATATTAGCCCACTAACTCATGTTATCCAATCAATTGCATGAATCTCAAGAATTTCTCTACCATTAATCCCACACCTTCCATCGGGCATCAGTTATGAAAAGCAAGTTTATGTAGAAGTTTGAAGCTTTAATAATTCGAGGAAGAGGGCAAGCAAAACTTAAATTGGAATCAGGGCCTATATCACATTCTACAAAACAAAAAATAATGAATGGCGCCTTTTTGTTTTTGGGAACCAAATTTGACTATAATTATTGACAAAAATGAGTGTAAATAATAGAAAATCCATATGCTTAAACTATTTTTAAAACCCACATGCTTTATTTTTAGGGATAATTACATTTTACCCACCTGTGGTTTGCCTCTAATTTGATTTGCCTACCTGTGGTTTTAATTTTGACACTTTATGGACCACCATAAATTCAATCCGTTACTTTCCGTAACAAAAGCTCTTTGTCTGCCGTTACTCTAACACGTTTTCTTTCAAAATCAAAACACAAAACAGATCAAAAAGTTAGGGTTTTGAGTTTTTAAAGGCAACTCTGGGAGAAAAATTAGTTGCTGCTGTTACATGAAAAACTGATCCAAGCCAATTTGTATATAATTAAAGTTATAACTAAGGTTATCCATTTAAAGCATTTTGACCTGGTGAATGTGCTCGTGATAATAGGAACGGTCCAAGCTCACCTGATTTTTTTTCTCACAAATTGTTGGTAAAGAAAACATTGTAGTCTGTAGACTCAGAAAATTTTTCTTCTCGAAATAAAAAATAAAAAATTCTTCAACCAAAAGTATTCTCAAGGTTTCCAAGAAATACAAGTACAAAAATGGCACAAAGTCAAAAATTGGGTTTAAAGTCAAATAAAGTTTATGTTGTCAGAGGACCATTATAGACCTCCATGTTGGAAGGTTACAATTTCTTTAAATCACTCATTAATACAGTAACTTCTATTTTTGGGTAATAAAAGATGACATTAAAGATTGGGGACACCAATAGGTCAGGGACTCATGCAAATTAACAAAAGCTTTTTAGATTGGGAGCCACTGATTCTTGTCGGCATGCCTACAGATTTGTTAGTTTCTTACAATGAGTGACAAAAAAAAAAAGCTTAAAGCAATGAGAACCTGCAGTCATTTTTTGATGACCATCAGGTCCAACAAAATTAAACCATATATCTACTCTCAGACCTGCTCTCTGGCGTTTTTTACTTCTTGTTTGGCAGCAGGCTATTGTTTGGCTAACTTTTTGATCTGTTTTATGTTTTGATTTTGAAAGAAAACGTGTTAGAGTAACGGCAGACAGGGAGGTGGGTTACGGAGCAGTAACGGATTGAAGGCAGCCAGATGCAATGGATGAAAATGTCAAAATTGAAAGCCACAGGGCAACAGTGGAGAGAAAGAATGAGAGGGGCAAGCAAATTAGAGATAAACCAGCAGCAAGAATGAGAAAAGAAATGTGTAATTATCCCTTATTTTTATTTTTTTTTAAACTCAGCTATAATTGATTAGAAGTACATATAATATGAAGCGGATAAACATCCTTCATCCATTAAATTAAACCACTTGCATATATATATATATATATATATATATATATATAACATTTGAAGCACCATAAGTGACTTGTCAAATATACATTAATACAATATTCATATTTATTAGTGGTGACGGTGGCTATGCACTGGAACAACATGGTGACCGGCATGGTGATGGTGGGGACCGGTACCGGCATGGTGATGGTGATGGTGGTGACCGGTATCCGCATGGTGATGGTGATGGTGGTGACCAGAACCGGCATGGTGGTGACTGGCATGGTGGTGCTGATGATTGTGTCCTCCATCCTGGACTCCACCTCCATCATCACCACCTTCTCCTCCTCTTCCGCCACCTCCTTCACCTTCATATCTGTCTCTCCTCTTCGTAGGTCCTTCAGAGCAAGCAAGTATGACCATTGATAAAATAGAGAGGGACATGATAATCATGCCCAACAAATACAAGCCACCCGAGAGAGCAGCCTCATCTACATGCATGGCACCGACCAGAACACCAAAATCTCTCCCCATTCTTGGGGTTTCCTTCTCTCTTGCTAGCCCTCCAAGTCTGACAATGTATGTTGTGAGAATTGCCATAAACAAAGCCCCATTTCTTAATTAAATTGATTAGGGCAGCGCTAGGGCTATTTTAGTCAATGAGTCTAAACCCAACCTTTTCTTTTGCTTTGTCCAATTCCCACCGACTCATTTTCCTAATTACCTGGTAGCCGCCTAATTATTCAGCACGCATCCTATCTCGATTCTCCTTCAACGTGCATTAAGTTCACCATTTTGGAATCAAGTCAACTATCAACTATTCGCACCAGGGATTCTAATCCTCACCGGCAAGTTGAGTTCAAGACTATTGTTGATTAGATTTTGCAAGCATATTTGAGAGGTTTAGCGGAGTTCAGCGTCGAAATTACTAGCTAGTTCGGAGAAAATTTGGTTAGCTGGTTTGCAAATAAGCTAGTGGAACTTCACATGCAGTTCCCACATATTACTTCACAGTTCACATATATTACTCCAAATATTTGCAGAAATTAACACAAAGCAAATACAGAATTTTCAAATGAAGTCCAAACTCTAAACAATTAGAATTTAGAGCAATTTTTTCAATTAATTTTTTTTACTTATTTTATAATTTATTATTACTATTTATTTTATAATTTTGTTTTAATTATTTAAAAAAATTTTAACTTACATATGCATCTTCATCAAACCGTGCATCGCACAAGAATAATATTAGTACGAGAAAAAGTAGAAAAATTTGAGGTTTAAAAAGATACACATAGAAGCTAAAAACTAAAAACTAAATTTATAAACTCTAGCCTAACAGACACATATAAACAGTGAAATGAAGGCAATGTAAACAATTACCTCAACCTTTTACAACCCAAAAAAGAGAGCTTAATTAGCAGACTAAATTAAGGACATCGGAAAAAAATGCCAATATACAAGACAAGAATAACATGAAAGTAATTGTTTTTTAGCCTTCTTCAGTGTCAGCAATGCTGGCCTTCAGTCCAGAGAGTTGTCCTTTGTGGTTCTTAGCTATGGATGCCAAACATACATGATTGGAGACAAGCTTCATGCACAAAATTCATATAAGCATCATTTCCCTAGCTAGTGTCATTGAAGAAATGTAACTTATGGGTTCTAAAAATAGGCATTCTTCTTATCAAACTGACTTTGTGAAAATCGGTATTTTCTTTTTTCTTTTTTCTTTTTTAGCTGAAAGACAGAAAGAGAAAATCCTTCACATGAATGTGCGTATGTGCATATATATCTTTTAGGCATGACTTAGAATGAATTCATTGTTTTTTTTTTTTTTTTTTTTGTGATTTATACACTTGTGTACATAATAAACTTTGGCCTGATTTAGTTGTGTGATAGCTCTGTTTCGTTTGATTGATTAGAAAACAATTTTCGTCATTATTTGTGGTGAGCATCAATATTTTCTTTTGAAACATACTAAATGCTCTTAGCTTCTAATTTGGGAAAAAGAAATGAAAAACTTTTGTATGCGTACATTTCATGAGACTGACTCAATAGATACTTTCTTAAAAGAAATTGATGTAGAGAGTTTAATATGATGTTTTTTAACAAATTGCTAATTTCAAAAATAAAGGGAAATGTTAACCAATAAATTTTTTTAGAAACTATTTTTAGAAATATTTTTTTGAGAAAATGATAAAATAATAAATGTTGTTGATAATTTTTTATATTTCCTATGAAAGTAGTGTAAAAACTTTCCTATTATGATTTATTAACAATTACTCTAAGGACATCCGTTAACATGACCTAATTTTAAAAACAAGATTTTGGATTTTGGAACACTACCCTACAAGTTTGTGGTTTTTCTTTTTAAACAAAAACAAAAGATAAGAAAGACATGAAAGGAGTTAGACCCAAACTCTATACTTGCGTTTTTAAATTACACGAGCCAAGTAGTTTCACTGGAAGAGCAAATTAGTCAGTACCCTTTAAGAAAAACATAGACCTCCAACAGCATGGAGAGTAGAGTAGATTCTCAATTTTGTCACAATTCGTCTCATTTCCAAGTCGACGAATGGTAGTTTTAATCATTTGTTGTTGCTGCATTTATGAGTTTTATTCTATTGGAATTGAATGCATAGTATATGCCACCGTCAAACTAATGGGCACAAAAGCAGACCAGTCCGGATGTTCCCCAAAAAAAAAAAAAAAAAAAAAAAGCAGACTAGTCCGGATCAAATCAGATCTTTGAAAGATGGAACAAGGAGCACCTTTTACCAGTCGAAACTCGAAACTGATTTTCAGGTTTTTGAGCGGGTAATTAGCTTTTCAACTAGGATGCATAATCAAAGACATTGATACGAGTCATTTTTAAAAAATTGTAAAATAAAATGGATGGTACAACACTAAAACAACACGAATATGACACGGGTACGCCATTTTAAATGAAATGTCCATACTTCCTAACTTTTCAAATTTGTCATTGCTACATATAATGCGCATCAACAAAAATAAATTTTACTAGTTAACAACTCCTGGTAGGACTTTAAATGAGTCAAACAAGGTTAAGTATTAAAAATTCGTGTTTGTTAGTCTAACTTTAATAAATCAAACTCTAACTCATCACCAAACAATAATACATATTCAGGCAAAGTTCATTTTTCTTGTCGAACAAGTTTTAGCTTGTTTAAAAACTTTTTATTTTTTTATTTTTTTTGTGTTAGGGGCAGTGCCTTAAAATCCAATTGGTATGACATTTTTTTTTAATTAATAAAAGTGTTTTATTTTCTAACATTATTTATGTATGAGCTTTTTGAAAATTAGATATAATCCATGAAATACATTGCATGTGATTTAGGTATGAAAAAGAGATTTGCATACAATTTAAATCACAAGTTCGCTCTAAACTCACTTATTGGACTTGCAGGCCGAAAATTGGCTGCACTCAGGTGCTTTGGGGAGCGTATCACCAGGCCCAACTTATAGACTTGTTGTCATCTAGAGACTAGAGATACCCATAGGCCTATAAATATTCCCAGAAAATGTAATAAGAATCACCAAGTTTTTTTAAAAAAAAAATAATTTGATTGTTTATATAGAAATGGAAATTAACTTTTGTACCAAAAAATGTCATAAGAATCTCCAAGTTTTTTTTTTTTTTGTAAATAGTTTGATTGTTTATATGGAAATGGAAATTAACTTTTGTACAAGTTTGATACTTGATTTTTATTTATTAATTTTTTTTGGGGAAATATATCATCTATTCCGTTAATTTCCATATTATCTATTATCAAACTGTGGAAGCCTTGCCCCCTGCACCACCGCCCAACCTATTTCATTCCGCTCCGTTTAAGTGTTTAACCCATAAAGCCCTTCCGGCCATTGGCCCAATAATAAATATCAGTTAACTCCAAATTTGTTTATTAAATTTTTTTAACCACTTATCCAATAAAAAATACATTAGGTACATCTTATCTATTTTGTTCAATTCCCAGTCTACTCCAGCCACAAATTCCGCAATATAAATTGATCAAAAGTCCAAGGTTCTCTGAGAAAATATAAAATTTTTCCTATTTCATTTTTTTGGTACTAAAGTTATTTGCCTTCAGCTCCTCTATCTGCCAATCTAACTACATATGCACTCCACCAAGAGATGTAAATGAAACCTTTATGTACAATTGGATATGCCAAATGTTTGCTTCTTCTGGATGCAATAGTTATATCCTTGTCAATGAGATTTAGAGTCTATTTAGATACTACTTATTTTGCTGAAACTAAAAATTTATTGCTGAAAGTACTGTAGATAAAAGTAAAAGTTAGCTGAAACAGTACAGTGGAGCCATGAATAGTACCAAAAACTGCAATGGGACCCATAAATAGTAGCAAAAATAAGCTGAATAGTGAAATAATTTTTATTTTTCATTGGTATCCAAACGAAGGCTTACTCGTTAGTTGGTGGGGTTAACACGTGGTCATTGGCTTTATTATGGAACTACGTGCTATACTCTGATTCTAATCTATATAGACCATCGGAGTGAATACCATAAGTTAAAACTATTTCTAAAAAAAAAACTATATTGACCGGTACATGCAGTAGTCTCTCTTAGTTGGGAACAATATAAGAATACCATTTCCTTCTAAACATATATATATATATATATATATATATATATATGTAAGACTACCATTTCAACTAAGTACATAATATTATTAAATGGTTCAATTATGCTAACTACATTATATATATATATATATATAGAGAGAGAGAGAGAGAGAGAGAGAGAGAGAGAGAGAGAGAGAGAGAGAGAGAGAGAGAGAGAGAGAGAGAGAGGACAGTTTTGCTGCTGGCTATGTGCGATGGTTATAACCTTTAACTCTACTACTACATAGTAGCTGAGACTTTTTTTTTTTTTTGGTATGGGGAAGAACAAAATTATTTTTGTTTAGAGTTTTTTAAAGGGTGGGATTGTTTATTTTGAATAAAATTGGTTAATTGAACTTAATTTTTTTTAGTTTACTATTAGTAATTTTTGTTGTTGTGCTATTTTTTTTTTTTTGAGCTTGTATATTTTATTTTAGATTTTAGATTTATAATTTTTTTTATAGTCACTAAAATGAGGAAAATGCTAGAACTATAAAATTTTTTATAAAATACTGATGTGATAAGTGGTTATTAGTAAGTAAAAAAATGATTTGAGAGATGGACCCATATGCAAATCAATAAGGACTCGCTACCAAAACAGTTTGTAAAAATGTTGTAAAAAAGTTTATGAGCATAGCATTACTTTTAAAAGAATTTGTTGATGACTAAATTTCGAGTTTGAAATAAATGAAACAAATAAAATAATTTCACAAATATGAATTTGTATTGATGAATATGTGGTACAATTCTCTGAAATTACAAAATAGTGGTCTTTTGATTTCATCTCCTTGCAAGACTTGTTGATTGGAATTGTAGTAATGTGATTTTGACTTGAACATCAACTATCTTTCAATTTGGCAGAAGGATGGATAGAAGACCCTTGAAATAGAATTACAACGAATCTCTGGCTATAAGCTTGTTAGAAATTCTTCGTGTTCTTCGTGTGTTCTTTGTGTTCTTCGTCTTCAAAGATTTGTGATGGAAATTCTTCTAAGCTTTTGGGGCTTAAATCTGGAGAGTTTCACTGATTTATGGTTTTGTTGAAGTTTCTAGAGGTTTTTGAGCTTAATTCCAGCAAACGTTAAGATCTAGGCAAGTAGTTTGGATGGTTCCGCTTCGAATATTCTTCAATTTTGAGGTTGAAGTTCTTGAAGTCTTTGAGACTTGATTTTTGTAGAGCTTCTGTTCTAAGTGCTTCTAAATCTTCTTTAGATGCTGCTTGTGCTCTAGATGTCTTGGTGTGTAGAAATGCCTTAGGAAGGCTTTTATTTATAGGAGTTTGGGGGTGGTGAGTGACACGTGGCGATATCCAATTGGCCGAAATGTCTTGATTTTCAAGGTGACACATGTTAGCAATCGATTGGATCGCTTATGTCATTGCTTACACACGCCGATATGTGATTTGGTTTTGGTATACTTTTTGTGCTTTTTATTTTAATGACACTTGGCAAATCTCTGTTGGTTTCTAAATAGTGATAGCAGAACCAAGTAGCAATACGTGGCATTTTGTAATTTGCTGTACTTTGTGGACTCGGTAATATGATGTGTCAGCTTGTGATAGGTCAGGAATTTTCCCTCTCTACAAAATCAATGATATTGTTCAAGGAAAATAAAATGTAATTTTATAGAACAAAATTACTAAAATTAGTACACATGTATATAATAATATTTTTTTTTTAAAAAATGAGAGGGACCATTGCCCCCCTAGTCCAATAATAACTCCGCCCTTGGAGAGAAACATTCCTCGTCGATGTCGACACCGTGCCAAGTACATATTATTGCAAGTTGCTGGCAACTTTTAGAGAGATAGAGATTGCAATTTATGTGAACCTCAATATTGAATTATGTGAGACCATTAATAAATCAAGATGACGATTCAAAAGGGATTTCAACTAGAGTATATAGCGATGTTCCAATAAAAAAAGTCTCTTTCACAATTGAAATGGTTTGATATTTATTTATTTGTATGATATGATTTAAACCTGTTTGTTCCATAATGAATTTTTTTTCATTAAATTAAGATACCAATAAATTTAGATTTCTTTTGTTGTAGGCGGAGCTAGATTGGATTCAAAGTTCCTTCTTCCATAACAAGTAATGTTATTAATTAAATTTAATTTGCTGAATGTCACAGCCATGATGTTCTGGCCGATTAATACATGGCTTAAATGGAAGTACCATTTGGGTGGTGGGAGCATGGTTTTAACTTTTAAATATTGAATTAATGCTTTGAATATTGAATTAATGCAAATCTACATATCTGAAAGACAAACGGTCCAAAGACTCAAACACCAGTACCCAGAAGGTCCACAACATTCGGTACTTCTACTAGCAAAACATAGAACCGGTTTTTAAAACTGAAATTTCAAATTTCTACCACCTTCTTAACTTACATGAACAAGAAATTGTCTTGCAATAAAGATTTACAGTACAAACAATTCATTTTACGAATCAGCATTCAATATAACAAACAGAAACATTTAATTAGCCTATAATTTTTCCGTGCACGTTTTTAAAAAAAAAAAATTTTGTTTCTTTTTTCCTGGAGGGAAAATTAATTTTGATGCACATTTCCACCACCAATATTGCTTTATGTTTTAGAATCCGAATCTCTTTTCTTGAAGTCTCGCTTCCCATAGCAAACCATTGGATTGGACATTGGTCCCCCATTTGTCTCTCAAGTGCTTGACAGTAAAACTGGGAAAACTTTCCGTAGTTTCACGTTTGTTTGCACCTTTGGAAGCACATGTATATCACCATGCATTGTACACTGCATACACATAATGGCTTTCAAGTGCGCATGAATTCTCACATGAAAGGGACTGGTGCCTCTGCTTAAACTTCTGGAACATGTGTTCCATACACCACAACAAGACACCTAAGATATATCATACAAGTTGAGTTGCAGCCTCTGGGGCTATTGATTCAATTGACTTGATTTTATCTTGAAGAAACTCCTTTTTTTTCTTCTATACAACAAGGACTTAAAAGAGCATTCATGTTCGATATCTAAAGATTATCTCATTTTACCATATCATTTCAAAAGCTACTTTGTCCATTATACCATATCATTTTACAATATACCTAACATCTCATATCTAATTAATATCATCTATTCGTTAAAATATTAATTTCACCCTCTTTCTCCCTCTTCCTCTGCTCTTTCTCTCTATCCCTCTTCATCTTTATAAAAAATAATTAAGAAAACCTAGCCCACACACCAGGAAAAAAAAAAAAAACCTAACCACCACTACCATCAATAATCGCCATCAACACAACCAAAACCACTACCATCAACCCACTCTTCCTCTCCATTTCACTGTCTAAAAGTTCACCACCACTGCCACACATATTCCAACAAACTACTACCACTCACATTCTACCTTAAAGCAACCAACAACCACATCAACACACTACACACTGCCACACACACAACACACAACACCCAAACCCATAAACCTCCACAACCACAACCACAACCACAATAGACAATCAACTACCACCATCATTCACCCATCCCCACCACCACCATGAACCAGACCCACAAACACAACAGCAAACAGTGAAACCCACCCCCCACCACCAACACGAAAAACCCCACCTCCACATACACATACCCACAGATGACCCATAACAAAAACCCACCCCTTCACCACCACCATGGCATCCCCCACCTCCACCATCATCAATCACCCACCTCCCACCCCTTCACCACCACCACGGCAACCCTAACCTCCAACATCATCAACACCTACCACTACCACCACATCAATCACAAACCCAACCACACACACCCACACTCATCAAACCCACCGCCGTCGCAGCCATCCACCACCGAAACATAGCAGATCGGTGGAGATCGGACCAATCTTTGCTTCTTTATTTTGTCAACTTGGAGGCCCAATCGATCTCAACCAGCCCTCTACCCACGTCGGACCAAGCGCACCCACACCACGCCTATTGCAACCAAGCAAACCACACGTCGGACCAAGCAAACCTAATCAACCACACCCATGCCAGACCCACGTCAGAAAAAGCCCAGCACCGTAAGAGAGAGATAAAGCTATGAGAGAGAGAGAGAGAGAGAGAGAGAGAGAGTGAATCAGAGAAGAGGGATGTGAGATCAAAGGAGCAGAGAAAAAATTAATTTAATATTATATCAATTGCTACATTACCGTCATACAAGTAAGACGGTACAGTAGCACTATTGTAAATTTTTTTTTTTTTTTTTTTTTGGTAAAGAGGAAGAATTTCATAAACTAAGAACTAAAACCAGTAGCAATACTACGTTCATACATCATTCCAGCAACGTCTAAGCTCAACAATAGAGCAACGTTTGCTGGTGGTGAATCAAAAAACAAAAAATCACAAGGAAGAAGTGCTCCTCTCCTAGCTAGTGCATCGGCACATTTGTTCGCCTCCCTATAACAATGTTGGATGTGAACTCTCGGGATTTTGCTCATTAGTTCTCTACAATCAGCCACAATGTTGTTGTTCCCGCATGAGATTTGCCTCGCATTCCTTATCAACTTAACATCAATCATAGCATCCAGCTCTATTATGATTGTAGGTAGCTTCAAATCAAAGCATAACTGAACACCATCATGCAACGCCCATAACTCAGCAGCAACGCTAGTTGTGCTTCCAATAGCTCTTGCATATCCCTTGATCCATTTACCTTCAGCATTCTTGATGATACCTCCTCCACCAGCCCGACCCGGATTGCCTATTAAGGATCCATTTGAGTTAAGTTTGAACCAGTGAGTGGGTGGCGGGTTCCATCTGACTTGGATAGTTGTTCGCATCCTAACAATCTTTCCATTAACACCCAGGAAGGCAAATTCTGTAGCCTTGGCAGTCACTTCATCTCTATTCAACTTTGGGGGGTTGTTGTCTCTAAAGACAGCTTTATTTCTATGAAGCAAAATGCTCCATGCTCCAAAAGTAAATATAATATTCCAAGGAATCCCCAAGTGAGAGCAAGCATTTGATTTACAGTTCTTATAGAGCCAATCCACTAGACTTAGCCTATAGAAAAAATCAAAATCAAATGGAGGAAGGAGAGAATCCCATACCTGCCGGGCTAAGGGGCAATCTCTTAGCATATGGATGATTGACTCAGGAGCACCATTGCACAGCGAGCAAAGATGGGAGATGTTCATTCCTCTAGTTGCAAGAGTTTCTCTGACCAGAAGTCTTAAATGGCAACATTGCCAGAGAAAGCACCTAATTTTCAATAAAGACTGAATCTTCCAAACCCAACTACCAGTATTCGAACCAAAGGTGTGACTTTCATCTTCAAGGCATACAAGCTTGTAAGCATCTTTTAAAACAAAATCCCCACTTGGGGACATAAACCAAGGTAGGCGATCAGGGCCATTTGCCATCAGTGGCATTGGGTTTGCTTTAATATCCTGAGCAATAATTGGGGGAATTACAAGGGAAATGCAATCCCAATCCCATTTTTCCTGTATAAAGACATCTTTTATCTGAAGATGCTCTTCCCCTTGATTCAAAGGTCCAGCAATGAGCTCCTGCAAAGTCCCTTTATTGAGCCACTTATCAAACCAGAAGGATAACTTACTCTCTTTTCCTGCAATCCATTTGGTGCCTTTTTTAAAAACAGCTTCCATTTCCATTAAGCCTTTCCAAACAGGGGAGCAGCCTTGGATTCTTCTCACACCAACCCGGTTCCCAAAACACCTTCTCCTAGTAATGTATTTATGAGAAAGAACCCGAGCCCATAGTGAGTCTTTTTCACAGTGGAAACGCCAATTTACTTTGGCAAGCAAGGCAGTATTCTTCTGCTTAGCAGCTTACAGACCAAGACTGCCATCATTTTTGGGTTTCGTCACCTTTTTCCAGCTCATCATATGGATTTTCTTTTTATTTTCAAGCGATCCCCAAAGAAAGTCCCGACTCAGCTTGTCCACACACTTAGTGATTTTTGGGGGGAGGATTGCACTTTGCATGGTGTAACTAGGAATGGCTGCAATCACAGCTTGATTGATCACAAGTCTTCCTAGAAATGAAAGAAAGTGGGACTTCCAACTTGCGAGACGACTTTGAACGCGCTCAATGACAAAGCCAAAATCATGAGGATCCAATTTGTGTTTGATGGGAAAGCCTAAATATTTCCTCAACGCTGAAGTGGAGCAGAACCCCAGCGTACTGCATAAATCCTCTCTAGTTTCTCTAGAAATATTAGGAGAAAAGAAGACTCGAGATTTTTCATCACTCACTTTTTGCCCAGAAAGATCACAAAAGGTTTCAAGGACATCTCGAATTGCCACACAATTTTTCTGATCAGCCTTGGCAAAAAGGACCAAGTCATCTGCGAAGAAAAGATGTGAGAAGGCTATGCCACTTAGTGCAACCCTTACAGGATCCCATAACTGAGCATCACACTTCTCTGCAATTAGGGGCCCAAGGACTTCCATGCACAAAATAAAAAGATATGGGGATAAGGGATCCCTTGGCAAATTCCCCTTGACGGACAAAAATAATCAAGACCCCCTCCATTAAAAAGCATTGAAATTAAGGAAGTGGACACACAGTTCATAATGAGAGAAATTAGATGGCTTGGGAAATTAAACAACTTCAAAGTATCTTTGATGAAGCTCCATTCAAGGCAATCATAGGCCTTTTCTAAATCTATTTTAATAGTCATCACACCTTCCTTACCTTTCTTCTTAGACATAGAGTGCACTAACTCCTAAACTATTATGGCATTGTCTACTCCTTTTCTGCCAGGAACAAATGCTGTTTGGAGGGGCGAGACAAGAGACAATAGCATGTGTCTTATGCGGCCAACAATGATTTTGGTGACGAGCTTGTAAACTGTATTACAAAAGCTGATAGGGCAATAATTATTAATAAACTCAGGATTCTTGCATTTAGGAATCAAAGTGATAAGGGTTCTACTTAAATACTCCGACATTACCCCTGAAGAGAAAATGGATTTTACCTCTGTTTTAATTGAATTCCCAACAATAAGCCAAAATCACTGAAAGAATCCTACATGAAACCCATCTGGACCAAGAGCCTTACAAGGTTTGAAAGCTTAAAAAGCATCAAATATCTCACCATCCGTCACTAGAGCCTCTAGTTTAACTCTCTCCTCCATTCCCAATCTGCACTGCCAAAAGGGGGGGGGGGTTCCAATCTTCTTTAGGAAAACAAGATTGAGATGAGGAGAAAAGAGCAATGAACCCCAACCTGATGAAGTTAGCAATTGCAAAATCTCCATTAAGCCAATTCCCCATACGATCCTTCATGCAAGTTATCCCGTTTCTTCTTCAGCGAACAAGAGTCGACATGTGGAAGAAAGCAGTATTTCTATCTCCATCAATAACCCAGGACATTCACGATTTCATACTCCAAAATTCTTCTTCAATCCGAAGGACCTCAGCGTAATCAGACCTTAACTCCCTCTCCAAATTAATGAGAAATCTATTAGGCCTATTCGTAAGAGCAGATTGAATACCTTTAAGCCTAGCACCAATTCTCCTTTTCCTAGGAAAAATGTTGCCAAAATGCTCCTTATTCCACTCATTGGCTTTAGTTGGAAAGCTAGTTACCGCAGATAGCAGACTGTTGGAAGCACCCCACGTCTCCCTTACCACACCAGGAAAAGAAGAATCGAATAACCACATTGGCTGAAATCTAAATGGACGGGGAAAATGCACTCCAACTTCGTGCTTCAACTTTAGCACAATGATGCTATGGTTCGAGTGAACCCTCTCCAAATGGTTAACACACGCTTCCAAATAAAGATTGTTCCACTTAACATTTACAAACACCCTATCAATTCTCTCTTGAACTAATTAAGTTAAAGGACGAAGAGTGGACCAAGTAAACTTAGGGCCAGAGAAACCCAGGTCCATCATTCTGCAGTTATTTAAGCACTTTTGGAACTTCATAGCTCGGCTTCGATTCACACTTCTACCCCCAAATTTATCTTCACCATCAAGAATTTCATTGAAATCACCAGCCATAACCCAAGGCATAGAATGCAGACCAGCAACAGTGGTAAGGTTCTCCCACAACAATTTCCTTTCAGCAGATCTGGAGCTAGCATAAATAGCTGAGAGCAGCCAAGAGTAACCCAAAGTTAAGTCCTTAACAATGACATGAACTTCTTATTCAGTGGATGACAACTCAGACACCTCAACCTGAGTGGAATCCCACAGAACCCACAGGCCTCCAGAAAGACCAATGTTATTTGCATGAATTGCTCCATCAAAAGGCAATCTATTAGCAATAGCCTTAGCCCTGGCACACTCACCTTAGTTTCAGAAACAATCAAGATGGCAGGGGAATGAGCTTGAACTAAATCACGAACCAAGTTATTAAATGAGGGGTTAAGAGCTCCCCGACAATTCCAGCTAACTATATTCATATCTAACAAATTATAAATAAATAAATAAAATCAGGAAAGGTGTAAATCACTTCCCTCATCAAAATGCATACCATCATTGTCTCGACAATTGCTGTCTGTTTGCATTCCATCTCCATTTTCTTCAGGTGTGTGACTAATCTTTTCTACTTGGGTCATGACGGCTTCCGGTTTGGACCTCAAGGACGGATCAATTCTTTTTAACTCCGCTCTCAAGATGTTTTCAACAGCTTTAGATTGTACTATTGCCAAATCTCCATTCCGACCAATGTTCTGATTTGAAAAATCCTTCAAATAACCCTTCATAAAAGGCAGCATTAGATCAATTTCTTTAATGTCCATGGGAATATCTCCAGCACCTAGCCCAATCAGCTTGTTTGGTACCACCTCTTCCTCGCCCTTCAACCCATCCGATTGGGATCCACCAGCAGTGAAAAATTTGACCCCAACCGAATTATGACCGAAAATTCTCCACTCCGTTGCCTGCATTCTGGTTAGCTTGCTGTTTAACCGAACAGAATTTCAAGATTCCTTCTCCTTGTCGGTTGCGCTCGCTTGATTGCCCTTAGCCTTAGTCAAAATCCGGATTTTTTGCTTAGCTTTCTAACCTTTATTGTGACTTTTGCTTGAAGTATGGTGCTGTGTCAGACTAGGCTAATCCTCACCATTGCTTGAGATAGTGCGATCTGCCAAAAAGATGTTAGGAGTTGGGGAAGTCACGTGATTAAGCCCATTATCTCTATTTTCAGTCTCCAAGAGAGCAAAAGCTGAATGGGGTGGGCTTTTGGTCTGACTCGGGCTAGCTTTCAATGGGCTTAGGTGCCCAAAAGAGGAATGTTGGGTAGTTTCTTTTCTAAACTCCTTGCTGACTTTCTTCTTTCGTGCTACCAAGTTCCATGGCCCAAAATCTTTTCTTGTCGGGTAGCTATTGCCATTTGGCATGGCCTTCTTTGCCTCCATTTTTTCCTTAATTACATCCTCATCGTTGGTCTGCTTCGTTGGTCTTGCTGTGTAAGCGCAATTTTCCTCTTTATGACCAACATGGCCACAAGAAAAGCAGAGAGTGCTAATTCCTTCGTATTGCACATGTTGGGAGATGCCTCCAACTTTGATAAGCTTGATCAATGGCCTGTCATAGCTAATCTGAACACAAAGCCTTATGAACCTTCCCCTAGCTTCAGTTGCAGTATGCATGTCGATTCACAAAACCGGACCAATGGCCTTGCCAATATCCCGCAATACGCAACATTCGCCTTAGCAGGATTGAAGTTGGCTTCCCAGCTTCGAATGGACAGATAGTGACCACCTACAAACCACGGTCCATCTTTGAGAACTCGAACATGATCGTCTCTAATTGAGAACCTAATGAGAAAAAAGCCTTCGCCGAGATCCACACATTCCATTCGTCCAATTGGCTTCCATAGACTTAGAAGTCTAGTCGACATAAATTGGTGTCCTACCGTCTTCCCAATAACTTTAACTATTAGCGCGTTGGACCATTGAGCTCGAATGCTAGCCTTCCTTTTCCTAGAAAGATTCACTGCAGCAATGCCAGCCTCTAAGGCTGATGTTTCATCGTCTGACTCTGCTTCCGTATCCATATACTTTTCGAAGACAAAAGCTTGTTCGTAAGCTCCCGGTATCTCTCCCAGCAGCTTCTCTTTGTAGGAAACCCCCCCTCCCCCACCTGCTCTTGGAGAAGAGGGAGTGCTAGACGTTCTCTAAGAGTGGTGCTCTTTAACCTTTTTGGTGCTCCTCTCCAATTCCTCATCTTCCTCTCTGGACCTTATAGCAGCTTCTGTAGACATGCTTCCTCCTATTGTATTGTAAAAATTTTTTAAATTAGAAGTGCGGGTAATGGCTTGTTTTGTGCTTTAATGCTAAAATTTCCCAACATATATCATTTACAAGACCAATGCAAATGCTTTAAGACTTTTAGAGCACTCTCATCAACTTTTATAAAAAATGTCTTTTTAACACACTAAAAGCCTACTTTATTATTTTAACATATCATTTTACAATTCCTCATTTATCAGATCTTCTATTCTTCAATTCTATACATTAAAATAATATTTACACCACATTAAAATAATATATTAACTCCTCTTCATCATCTTCATCATCAATAACAACAATAACAACAATGGCACAACCACCACTGCCGCAACAACGACCACCAACACCACTGCTGTAACAATGACCACCAACACAACTACCTCAACAACACCGACAGCCGTCACCAGCACAAACCCACATCCACCAACACCACCTTATAAATAAATAAACCACAACCAGAAAAACAAATAAAAAAAAAAAAAATCCACAACAACCCAAAGGCACAAACACCACAACCACCCAATAATCACCACCACAACCACCAAATTGCTGCCACAGCCACAATACCACTGCCACAACTAACCCACAAGCCACCACATTCACAAATCTCAAAACTCATCCCAAATCAAACAAACCCACAGCTCAGGCGGTGAGATCAGTGAGATCGGCTTCAGGCAGCTTTAGGCGAGATCGGTTTTAGTGGCTTGAGGTGGCTTTAGGCAAGAGAGAAGACGACTATGTCTTGAGGTGACTTTAGGCTAAAAGGAGCTGTGGAGGACAACTATGGTGAGATCGGCGGGCGGCGGCTCCAGGCGAGCGTGTATTGATTCTTCTACGAAGTAGAGTGAGGACGAGAGAGGAAGAGAGTGAGAGAAAAAAAAATGAAAGTAAGAAAGAAATAGGGAGCAACAGGAGAGATGGAGACCAAAGAGGAGAGAGAGAGCTGTTGCAGACGGAGAGAGAGAGATGCATTGGGAGAAGAGAGAAGCAAATAAAATAAGAAAAAGAAATTTTGGCACACCCATCCGTACTGTCTCATATTTGAGACAGTACTGTAGTAGTGTGCTATAATTTTTGAAATTTGAGATACCTTATGAGAATTGATTTTTGGTGTTTGGTGTGCTATATGTGTTATATTATAGCATTTAACACATATACAACACCTAATACAAATGCTCTTAGAGCATTCACATTGGTAGAGCTATATTTTTTAATTTTTAGCAACTTAAAAAGTTAATTTATTTATTTTAACACTTCACTTTATAATATACTCAACATCAATAGTTCTATTTTTTAACTCTTTATTTAAATATTATTTCTTTATTAATTTTTTATTATTCATTTCTTCTTCTTTTTTTTTGCCTATTTCTCTCTTCCTATGGTCTCTCTCTCATCTGCAAGTCCCACAGCCACCTCCACTAGCACAACCAACCCTGTCACAGCCTTCCACCGCCACAACCAACCACCACCCACTGCCACAACCACAACCACAACCAGCCACCACAACTCTGATTAAAAAAAAAAAAAAAACCCACCACAACACAAACCCTCCTCAGAAACCACCATCCACTGCCACAACCACAACCAAAACCAGCCATCATAACTCTGATTTAAAACAAAAAACAAAAAACAAAAAATAAAAAATAAAAACAACAACAACAACAACCACCACCACCACCACCACCAGGCTTAGGTTGTTGGAAAGAAATTTAGGCTTGGGTTGGCGGAGATTTGGTTGTTCGCTTCGGTGAAGTGGTGGTGAGATGAGGAAGAAGGGAGAGGGCTTGAATTGGTGAAGAAGAAAAAAAAATAGAGAAAGAGAGAAGTGATCTGTGATATGGTGAAGAAGAAAGAAAAAAGAAAGAGGAGGAAGTGAGGGAGAGGGCTTGAATCGGTGAAAAAGGAAGAAAAAAAAGAGAGAGAGAGAGAGAGAGAGAGAGAGAGAGAGAGAGAGAGAGAGAGAGAGAGAGAAGATTTTGTGATACGGTGAAGAAAAGATGAAGAAAGAAGAAAGAAAAAATAGAAAAAAAGAGGGAGATAGAAAAGATTATTTTAACGAAAAGATGTACTCAAAGAATAAAAAATTAGTTTATTTTATACCTTCTAAGCTACGGTAAATAGCTACTCTGGGTTGTTTATTGTAGCAAGAAGACAAAAAATTTATCTTTGGCTCCACCAATATTGGGAACTAATTGGAGTTTGTGATGCTAAGAATAGTAATTTAGCTTTTTAGCACCACTAATTTAGCAATTTGGCTCCACAAAAAAATACTTTATCTATTTTACCTCCTCACTTTACAAAGCATCCAACATTAGTGGTCTTATTTTAGCTTTGAACACAATAAAATAATATATCTACTACAATAAACAACATTCACAACCACAACCATCAACAACCACAACCATGGAAACTACCACCAAAACCCACACCACACAATCAACACAACCCGACCACACAAACCCACACCCAACTTAACTGCACAGGGCACACACATACACTTAGCAAAAAATGTCACTGACTCTCCAATTCCTCCGCCACCATCATCATCATCATACAACTCGCTTCACGCTTAGACTCAGAGCTGCAACCAAAAATGATGCCGTGGTAGTCAATGGCGGTAGCAAAAATTTCAATTTGGGGTTGGGGTCGACGATGGGGCTTCGGGCTTAGGTCAACGATGGCTGATTGAAGAGAGACCTTAGGTGAGCTTGAGTGAGGAAGAAGGATGAGTTAGAGTTGGACTTGGGTCGGCGATGGGGCTTGGGTCAGTGATGGCTAATTGAAGAGAGAGCTTGGGTGAGCAAGATGGATGAATGGGTGAGAGTGGAGAAAGAGAGGTGAGATTGTGATTGGAACGGAGGAAAAAAAGAAAGAGAAAAAAATTTATTTTAATGAGAGGGATAATAAAAAATATTAT
This sequence comes from Castanopsis chinensis, assembly GCA_032878915.1. Classification (NCBI taxonomy): domain Eukaryota; kingdom Viridiplantae; phylum Streptophyta; class Magnoliopsida; order Fagales; family Fagaceae; genus Castanopsis; species Castanopsis chinensis. The sequence continues at coordinate 179,865 of JAVQMG010000053.1, read as the reverse complement.
TTGATTTTAGCATTTGAGCTACAATGCACAGCTATAGATAGCTGTGCACTATAGCTGAGAAGGTAAAACTTTTACCTATACCACCACCAATGTAGCACACTTTTTGTATGTTGTGGTGCTAAAATAGCAATTTAGCTTTTTAGCACCACTAACACTAATGCTCTTAGAAAGTAGAGTTTCAATTTTCCATTCTAAGTCTCCCCTCTAAAAGGACAACATGATTTTACCAATGAAACTCTTTAAATGAAAAGGAAAAAGAGACTAGTTGACTCAACAAGCCACTATTTTTAATGAGACTTGTTAAACCACTCGTTCTTCTTATCATTATTCAACATAGGACTTTACTCACACGTGTATATCCAACATAAAAAATCTCCAAACTAAGTAAATTTAATCTCAAAATAAAACAAATATTTATTCATCTAATCTTAAAAATATTTAAATAATCTAAACTTCACAAGATTTAAACATATACAAAAATCTTAGATAACTCCTCACAAAACACTCTTAAATTAAAACTTAAAATCCTAACATATAAGAAACTACTTCAAGAACAACTAGGTGCTTAAAATCTCGATAGCTACGATAACATTCTACCACGCACTTTTCCCTTTGAACGTGAGCAAGCTTATCTAGGAAAATATAGAGACAATGAGAATGACCTAAAATCTCTATAAGATTTAGCTAAAATCACTTGGTTCAATTTCGATTTTCTAGCAATCACTTCCACACTCAAGTTTTTCTCTGCTTTCGCTCTTTTCCCTCTTTGTTCAATGGCTCCCAAACTGATTTATGAACAAGCCCCAAGTGAAACACAAATTTTAATAAATTGCTTCTCACTTTTGTCCACTCTATTTTGGCCGTGAATATCGACAATGAATAACGGAGAGAAAAAAAAAAGTCTTAAATTGAAACGAATTTGTAAAGTTGGTGCTTTAATCTATAGAATTGGGATAGAAGGAGCAAAACAGTAAAGCTTTGTTTCCGGCTTCTATAGGTGTTACCGTGACCGGATCAAAAAATATTCTAGTGATGACTACTCTCACTTGCTCAGTGTACAACCGTACATTTTTCTTAGCCGTTTGTAGCCACTCTTGGCGTGGCCTCTACGTTCACAATTTTGAGGACCATGTTAAATTTTCTAAATTTTAGTGTGAATTTTACTTCCACACTGTGATTTGCTGTTTCTTTTTATGAAAATATTTGTCATGAAATGTAATTTACGTATTACTGGAATATATATTAACTATGTGCTTGTAGCTTGTAGACAATGCTTTGAAATTTGCATTAGAGGGTTTGGCATTGAAACATGGAATTATTAGGCCTTAGGCTTAGGGACATTAATGTTTGTGGAAACTTTCTTCTTGAAGGCACTGAGATGAATAGTACCTGGTGGCAATCAAATGAATACTGTTGTTGCAGTAGATAAAGCTGTTTGGTACCTCAAGTAAAGAAGCTAGCAGTGATATCAATTTAATTAATTTAGTTAGGCTATAGTACTAGTATTAAGTACGTTTGGATACCGTTTATTTTGCTGAAAATTGAAAATAATAAAGAATAATAATTAAAAAATTACTGTTCACAAAATTTTTACTTGTCATATGCCTAAATGCAATGTTCATAAACAGTGCAAGAGGCGCTCAGCTGAAAAAAAAAAAAACAAAACAAAACAAAACAAAACCTATTACAACTATTAAAGACTTATTGTGGGAATAAAAAGTCACACATTTGCAATCTTGGGAAAATACAACAATGGTATGAAGTATAAATATAGAAATATACAACAAAATCATTATTCAATAGTCCACCCCTTTTAGGTAATTGGTCAGTGCTAGTGTTGTCTTCCCGGTATGGATGGCTTTGTCTACTACACCTACTGAAGATGGGTCACCAAAGACCTGCAATTAGAAATTAGAGCAGGAAGGAAGCTATTATAAGAGCCTTGATTAATTATAAAATCAATAACAGCTTTGCAATCAATTATGATTTCTAAAGTTCGTTTGTTTATTTTTTACTGATAAGATGATTTTTAAACTTTAGATGTGAAGGGTAATAGCGATGCCTACAATTTTTTTATAGGCTTTATTATGCTTTCATGTTGCGTCTTGAAGTTTTTTTAAAACCTACTAGTAGTACTAATGGTTGGTACAACTTCCTTTGTGTCTACAACAATGTTATCATGTAATTAGTATTGATGGCATAATCCATTTTGCTATAATATATTTAGATAGCATCCAAAAGAAAATAGATTACTCACCTTATCTAAACTTTTTCTAATTTTTGTCTACCAAATATATTTCTTGGTTCATCAACTCCCACATTGAAATTTCATAAAACGGCTTGAGTAGTGGTGGCTTCAGAACAAGGATTTCTTGTGACACATGTTTCATTGTAGGGCGAGATTTAGGATTGGAACGTAGGCAAGTCAATGCCAGTGTCACAGCTAAAACCACATTTTGAGCAATTGTTTGGTTAACAAGAGGTGAAAGGCGAGGATCTAAGACATCTTTCAGCATGATATGTCGAGCAGATGACGATGCTAATGAGGATATAAGCTCTCCTGGATGCCTTCCCATTATTGTTTCAAGCACCACTACACCAAAGCTATAGACATCACATTTTTCGTTCACAACCATGGTGTAGGCAAGTTCTAAAACATAACACAACAAAAAATTGTGAGCACAAAAAATTGTGGCCCATATCATCAATTTAATCTTTCTAATATATATGTGAACATATGATCAATCATTAATCTCATGTTTCCTAAAAAGTGTGTTTGTGTATGTAGTAGCTAAATATTTACCTGGGGCAATATATCCGTAGGTGCCAGCAAGTGTGGTTAAATTGGAGGAATCAGGATTTAAGGGTCTAGCAATGCCAAAATCTGCAACAATAGCCTCAAATTCTGAGTTCAATAAAATGTTGCTTGTGGTCAAGTCTCGATGGACAATTGTTGGAATGCAATCATGATGCAAGTATGATAAAGCATTTGCTATTCCTTTAATGATATTCACCCGCTTCTTCCAATTCAATTCCTTTGCTTCAACATCATTGCTTATGGCATAAAATAAGCTTCCTCTTTCAATGTATTCATAAACCAAAAACATGCATCGGTTGTGTAGACAAAACCCATAAAGCTTCACGATATTTCGATGACGAACTTCAGACAAGACTTTGGCTTCATTCCTAAAACTCTTGTCAAAAGCTGGCTCCTGAGATTCTAAACGGTGAAGTTTTTTAAGGGCAATCACTTTTCCACTGGGTAGTGTTGCTTTGTATACGCTGCCGTAGCCACCAGTTCCAATGCAATATCTGATATCAAAGTCCTCTGTTGCTGTAATGATGTCTTCGAATGCAATATTTCCATCATAATTCCATATTGAGAATAAATTTCCATTCCTCATTGCTTTACACTCATTTTGATTATTCCTAATTACCTTTCGGCGAGAGAGGAACACAATCCCAACTCCAAGTAATAAGAAGCCGAGGATAACAGTGGCAAGAATAATGATCTTAATCAAATTTGAGAATTTCTTAATCCCTGTGGAGCAATGAGGTATTCCTGAGATGTGGTACCGGTCATAGTTTAAATTCTTGTTGCCCATAACTGTCTCGAGTGTATTACATCCACAAAAGCCATCTGGGAGTCGACCTTCCAAGTTGTTGTAAGACAAATTGATTTGGTATTGGCAAACAAATTCGATAGGAAAGGGACCAGTAAGAGTATTATAGCTGAGATCCAGGAGTCGAAAGAATTTGAAGTCCCCAAGTTCAAGAGATATATTGCCACTAAACAAGTTGTGACTAAGGTCAACAACAGTCAGGTTATATGAGTAAAAAACTTCAGTAGGAATGGTTCCACTAAAGCAGTTGTAGCTCAAGAACAATCGACCCAAAAGAGAGCAATTACTGAGTTGAATTGGAATGGATCCGCTCAGATTGTTGTGGGAGAGGTCTAGAACAGAAAGACTAGAGAGATTATATATATTAGGCGGTATCTCACCAAAAAGTTTGTTCAAGGAAAGATTAAGATATTCCAATTGGGTTAATTGAGTTAACTCATGTGGAATGATTCCAGATATGTAGTTATTTGATAGATCCAACTTTTGCATAAATGTGGCTAAATGGCCAAAGACTGGAGGAATTGTACCAGAGAGATTGTTAGCACCAAGATCCAAAAAAACCAATTTTGTCAAATTCCTTATTTCCGTGGGAATTGAACCATTTATTTGATTTGAATGAATGTCCAAATATCTTAAATTGGTTAGATGACCCACGTATGGAGGAATTTTACCAACAAGATTGTTGACACAAAGATTTAAAAAATCCAATTTGGTCAAGTTCCCCAGAGTTGAAGGTATTTTACCAGTAAGGCGATTATTATGGAGATCCAAGTACATCAACTTTCTCATGTTTCCTATTTCTAGTGGAATGGAGCCATTGATTTGGTTGGAACCAAGAGAGAGAAGGGTCAAGTTTGTCAAACAACCCAAAGTATGAGGAAGTGGACCAACGAGAAAATTCTGGGAAAGGTGAAGAGAATCCACATTTTTCAGGTTTCCAATTTTTGAAGAAATAGGACCAAGAAGATTGTTTTTAGCAAAATGCAAAGCCATCAAATTCTTCAGACTATATATTTCAGAAGGGATAGTACCACTGATTTGATTTGAATGTAAATCAAGATGAGTGAGACAAGTTAAAAGACCAAGAGTTGAAGGTATTTTACCTATAAGGCGATTATTATGGAGAAACAAGTGCTTCAACTTTCTCATGTTTCCTATTTCTAGGGGAATGGAGCCATTGATTTGGTTGGAATCAAGAGAGAGAAGGGTCAAGTTTGTCAAACAACCCAAAGTATGAGGAAGTGGACCAATGAGCAAGTTATGAGAAAGGTTTAGAGAAACCACATTTTTTAGGTTTCCAATTTTTGAAGAAATAGGACCAAAAAGATTGTTATTATCAAAATGCAGAGCCATCAAATTCTTCAGATTATATATTTCATAAGGGATAGTACCGTTGATTTGATTTGAATGTAAATCAAGATGAGTGAGACAAGTCAAAAGACCAAGAGTTGAAGGGATCATACCACTGAAGGAATTTCCACCCAGGTATAATTCAACAAGACTTCTCAGGTTTCCCAATTCTAAGGGAATTGGACCGCTCATTAGATTGAAAGAAATATCGAGCTTCTCTAATTGAGTGAGTTTTGCTAGTGAGAGAGGTAGTTCACCTACAAGAGAATTCCGAGATAAGTTAAGGTGAGTGAGTTTAGAAACACTACCAATCTCTGGTGGGATGCGCCCATAAAGCCACAGTCCTACTAGCTTGAATCGGACCAAATTTGGGAATGAAGAGAAGTTGAAATTGCTTAATTGCCCATAATATGCTGTTTTGTTTAAGTTGATCTCTATCACGCTTCCACCACCATTGCAAACGATACCATCCCACTTGCAAGGACTTAAGATTATTTCTTCATAATACCCCCACCACTGCTGAGTCTGGTTCAGAGCCTTTAATTCCTGGGCTAGTGACGATGATTGAGTTTTTGCAACAGTAGTACTTGCATGGTTTATGATTATGATAGTAATAATCCAAACTAATATAACAAGGGAAATGGAAACAGAGGATGGCATGTTTAGTGGATGATTGATGATTGTTTTGGTTCAATACAATTTAACTAAGCAAAACAAGTATAGCTGCTTTCATAAAAAAAAATTGCTACTTATTACAGTGCCTCTTCACCATTGTTGAATCTTCGTCCACCAGTGAGATATTGTCAGATCTTGAGGCTTGAGCTCGCCGCCATCCCAAAGTAGCTTCTTTAGTTTTCTTCTCTTCCTCGTTGTCACTCACTTTCTTTTGGCATTTCTAGTCTGGGTTTCTAAACAAAATGTTAGCAGAGAAACCCAAGGGACAATAGGTTAGGACTCAAGATGACTTCCACTGTTTCACACCTCCCCGCTTTCTACTTCTCATTAAAAGCTTTCTACTTCTCATTAAAAGCTTCTTCTTTTTATTTTTTATTTTACAAACCAACGTGGTTTATCTGCCCCTCTTTTACTTTTTTTTTGGTTCTTTAATTTCTCAGAAAATCGTTTACAGTTTACTATTCTTTTTCTTTTTGACCACTCCTATGTAGAAGGCTTATTATGCCAGCTTTTTAATTTTTTTTTATTGAGTAGTGAAATGGCTTAAAATAATTTGAACAAAACAGCTCAGAGGTAAAAATTTGAAATGTAATTAGATATATTAATTTATATAGAATTTTGTTTAAAGTCTATATATATATATATATATATATAATTGCAGTAACTCCGAAATGGTACACCGGTATCGATTGGTACCAAAATATTTTCTTTTTTTACCAAACCGAAATGGCTTCTAATACGGTATTAACTCCCTTGATAGATTCAGATGGCAAAGCTTATTGTTAATAAACTATATACAAATACTAGCCTTATCACATGCGCTCCATATATTCGATATGTCTCTTTTTTTATTTTGAGTTTAATGTAATTTTTCAATTTGAATTTATTTAGTGTTAGTGAGGTTACACATGAAAGGATTTTTATAAAACTAAAATTCAGAATTTGAAATGGAGTAAACTTAGTGTGTGCTAGATTTTAGGAAAAAAATATAGCAAATGTACCTGAGATATGCTTTTGATAGAAAGTGTGCTATTTTTAAGGGCAAAAGTTTCTCTAGTAGTTTTTTTTTAAATTTTGTTGAATTACAATTTAACCCTATTTTTTATTTTTTAAAAATAAGAATTATCTAATTAAATTAGGGGTATTTTTGATATTTTTAAAAGTTATAACTAACTTTCTGAATCCTCTTAATATATAAAGATAAGCATGAGTCCAAATTTTTTGTCTCACTTTTTTTGCTCTGTTGTATACTCTACAAATAAAAATATGCCACATGTCAATTTATTTTATTAAATACTAAAGCGTAGGGACATGATAAAGCCGTGTGAGACCGACGAGATCTTGGAAAAAGTCTTTAGTTTCGAAAGTGTAAAAGTGAGAGGAATCTATATTCTTGCTGTGTGGAATCTTTGAATTTCTGACCTCTAATTAAGCTTGGAAAAAACTTGTACTCTAGTAAAGAGCAACGCTATTCTTCTCGCCGTGTGGATTCTTTGTAATTGCAAAGAAAATGTTTGGACTTTAGGACTGAAAAATATAGTATTTACTTTCTTTCTTTTTTTCTTAATTAATTTACTAAATTCAATTATAAGAATAATTTTTTTCTAAGGGTGTGTCTGAATACCGCTTATTTGCTGAAAATTGAAAATTTATTGCTGAAAACACTGTAGCAAAATAATTTTTAAAAGTGTTAGTAGTGCTGTGGGACCCAAATTTACCTACAAATCTGTAAAAAAAATGAGTTTAATGGTACATGAACAGTACCACCGGGACCCACTAAAGAAACGTGAACTCACGGATTGGGCATTTTGCAAGGACTTAAGATTGTTTCTTCATAATACCAACTCCCCTGAGTCTCTTTCAGAGCCTTTGATTCCTGGGCTAGTGACGATAATTGAGTTTTTGCTATAGCAGTACTCGCATGGTTTATGATTATGATAGTAGTAATCGGATCCAAACTAAAATAACAAGGGAAATGGAAACAGAGGATGGCATGTTTAGTGGATGATTGATGATTGTTTTGGTTCAATACAATTTTACTAAGCAAAACAAGTATAGATTCTGACGAGGCTCTTCTTTTTATTTTGAGTTTAGTATAATTTTTTAATTTGAATTTATCTAGTGATAGTAAGGTTACACAGGAAATGATTTTATAAATTTAAATTTAGGATTTGAAATAGAGTAAACTGTTAGATTTAGTATGCTCTAATTTTTAGGAAAAAAAATATATCAAACGTACATGAGAAGTAATTATTGAATACTCCCGAAGTACCATAAATGCGCACTCTATCCTTTCACATAACCATAAGTCTCACTAATTAAATTTATGGTTGGACCTACAATTCATATGAGAGAGAGTACTACGCATTTATAGTACTCTCGGAGTATTCATAATTTTCTGTACGTAAGATATGTTTAAATAAAAAGTGTGCTAATTTTTAGGAAAAAAAGTTTCTCTGGTAGTTTTTTTTTTTAATTTTATTAAATTACAATTTTAACCATATTTTTTAATTTTAAGAATAAAAATTATCTAATTAAATTCTATCTTCTTGCTGTGTGGAATCTTTGAATTTATGACCTCTAATTAAGCTTGGAAAAAACTTTTACTTTAGTAAAGAGCAACGCAATTCTTCTCGCCGTGTGGATTCTTTGTAATTGCAAAGAAAATGTGAGACATGCGTGTAAAAAGCTTTTGCTTTTAGCAAAGACTAAGGAGCAATTCTTCTAGCCGTGTGGAATTTTTGTCAATCCAAAGAGAATGCGAGTCAAATAAAAAAGCTTGGGAAAAGCTTTTGCTTTTGGTAGAGAGAAATTTTTCTCTCCGTGTGGAGTCTTTGTATTTGCATAGAGAAAGGCTTGGGAAAAGCTTTTATAAGTTTCCAAACTGAGAGCAATTCTTCTTGCGGTCTGGCTGCATTGTATTTGCAAAGAAAATGCCATACAATTTATTTTATGTTTAAAGATTAATTTTAGTGAAGAATTACATTTCAAATCTCCCTCTCTACTTGTAACAATTGAATAATGAAAAAAATAAACAAAAGAAAATCAGAATTCTTTCTTTTACGATTATTATATAATAATCTAGATTTAATTTGTCAAAAAATCCTCATTAAAATGTTAAAATTACAAGAAAAATTTTAGGTTAAATACACAATTTGTTCCTAAAGTTTCAACTGAATTGCTCTATTGCTCCATAAAGTTTCAAAATATTGGAGACTGCTCTTACAATTACCTCTCCAATTGGCTCTTTGGTGTTTCATGTTCTTAACCTTAGAGAATGATTCTGGTTGTGCTTTTTTTTTTTTTAATACAATAAAGTTGCCACATGGACAAAAAAAATATCGCATCATTGTTTTGTTAGAGACATAAGCTAGAGAATATGAAAAGTGAGAATACACAATTTGATCGATTCGCCAATATTTCATACTTTTTTTTTTATTTTTTGATGAAGTTTCATACTTTTCTCACAACCCATAATTTTGAGTAAAGTTTGTGTTCTAGAAATTTTCTTAGCACAATCCTTCAAACGGTCCTACTATTTTTTAAAGAAGACCTTTCTTTCAAAGAAATTGTATTAATGCAATCCTTCTATGTACAAATCTAGGCACAATTGTAATTAAAATTTTAAAACAAATCTAGGCACAATTGTACAAAAATTCCATGTAACTAAGTCACACTCAAGCATATTGGACTATTTTTCCTTTGTATAAATAGATGGGTCTCAATGGGATGAGGAGGCTAACAATTTTCTCTCTAAAACATTTACTGTAGGAACATAAAAATTTTCCATTGTAGACTTTTCACACGTAAAAAACATAACTTGCCAACTAATAAAACTAGAGTTTTCAGTATCAATAACAATTTTACAACATTAAGAACAAACCTCAGTGTATACAGTGTCAAATTTCATAGTCTCCTATTACATCAAATAAGTGTTTAATTTTTCTTACAAAGTATTGAATAGTAAAGCTTCAGGGCCATTTTCTCAACTACAACTCTCAATCATGTTGGACTTGGATGACACCTTTCCACAACATATCGTTATGAGTTGCAGAAAAAATTTGGAATGTACACAACGTGTAGTGTGGATGGGAAGAAATTTCATCCTATTCCAATTGGTTAAGTTAATAAGGGGCCTATTCCAATTTAATGATCCTTAAATTTTGTATACAAGTATTAATCAATGAAATTTCCACCTAAAATAAGCCGGACTTTTGGCAAGAGAGAAAATTGATATCTAGACAAATCAAGCTAAGGCCAACTAAAATGGACCATATCTTAATTTTTTATCTCAATTTGTTCCATGTACAAGACTTACAGTCAATGCTTGGCATATAAGACTTACAATCAATGCTTGACATATAAAAGTTGAACATCTTTTCTAAAGTCCATCTTTTGAAAGCTTGAGAAAAAATTCATTTAAACCAACACAATATAGAAATTATAAAGGAATCAAAGAAAAATTGTCAGAAATAATGAAAATTTAATCTATGCTTAAATTCTTTTGTACGAATGGTTAAGTCCTATTACAAAGTTTTTTGAGACTCATGCTGATTAGTGATTAGGAGTTATAAAGGAATAATCAATATTAAATATATATATATATATATATATATATATATAAGTAGAGACCTCATGCGGAAGTGCATGAGCTCTTGCCAAGTGGCGCTCTAATTTTGCTTTTATCCTTTTTTTTTTTTTTACCTCTTTCATTAATTTGTTTTACTATTACCCAAAAGTTTACATTAACTTATTTTCTGTTATCTCATTAGTCTCTCATCAGTTGCCTAAACTTACACCACACATTTCTCTCTTCTTCATGTCTTTTAGCATACTCACCATTTTAATTTTTTTTTTAAAAAGCAAAAAAATAATAATTAAGGACTAATAGTAATAACTAACCAGATAAAACCCTAGAGAGAGATTGAGAGACAGAAAAATGCTATGGATTGTTAAATAAAACACATTGTTTCACTTTATATTACCAAAATAAAAGAACTGAGATTGACGAAACATTTAAAAGAAAGAGAGAGAAATCTGAGGGGTTGCCGCCTCCATCATATTGGCCTTCCACCACTATCAAGACGCCGAAACCCCTACGGGTATTTTTTTTTTTCGTTTTAAATTAGGGGTTTAAATATAATTTAGGTTTCGGTAATTTGGTTGGATAGTTTTTGTTTTAGGTATGTAAGTAGAGAGAATATTTGGTACGTAATGTAAAGCCATATTCTACGATACTTTGAAATCATCTATAAGACACATTCATACACACTTGCCCACACCATGTCTTTATATTACATTATTGATGAGTGGAAGACAATGAGAGAGTTGGACATACTTTCCTTTCATGGTATGAAATATGTTAACACAACACAAATTAGTTGATTTTTATGGCTCTGTTACTCTTTTGCATTTGTTTTTGGTTTCATGATTTTTTTAAAAAAATTAATCTTACCTTGAAAAGGCTATAAATATGTAGTGAAACTACTAAACTAAGTTTTAATGTCTCAAAATGTATAATATATTTACAACACTATCTATTATCGTCTTATATAAAATATTACAAAACTATACGTGCATCGCACGTGCAACTTACTAATATATAGTTAAACGGCCTAGTGTAACTTTGCAAGAATTAAACATTTTTTAGATTGTAGATTTCTAAGAAATCTAATGGCTAAAAAATATTAACTATCTATGTCATCATTAAAAATTTATTGCAACCTCATAAAACATTGAGAGAGAGAGAGAGAGAGAGAGAGAGAGAGAGAGAGAGAGAGAGAGAGAATATTATGCCAAATCCAACTATGAATTTAATTAGTCAAATTCACCATGAATGAGAGAAGATGAAGTATCACATCATTGTAATCCAGAGTATACACACACACACACACATATAACAGTAATCTCAAAACAATACATTAAATTGGGAATGGGCAGACATTTCACTAATTTAATTAGTACAAATTTTTTACCCAAAAACATTATTTCAACTTAAAATGGAAAACTAACACAACTAGGGAGACAAACTGACAGTCTCTCACTCACAAAGTTTTTTTTTTAAATCAAAAAAATGAGGACCAAAAGTGTGGTCACCATCTCCACACCACTTAAACCCCCCTACATTGCATTATGAATTATGATCACTAAAACACTAATATGGCTTGCCACTACTTCAATCAATGACTCATGGATGTACTCACAAGTAAGACTTTGCTAATATTCGTGGGGATTAAGCACAAGAGATCAGGTGCAATAAGTGAGATTTAAAAGTTAATAGGGTAAAATAAATAACTAAATAAAACAAACAATACAAACTAGCCTTATTACATGCGTCCGCACGTACGATGAGACTCTTTTTTTATTTTGAGTTTAATGTAAATTTGTAATTTGAATTTATCTTTTGTTAGTGGCATTACCCAAGAAGGAATTTTTAAGAAACTAAAATTTAGGATTTGAAATAGAGTAAACTTCTGGTTTAATGTTTGTTAGTTTTTAGGAAAAAATATATCAAACGTCTATGAGATATATTTCAATAGAGACAATGCTAATTTTTAGAAAAAAAAAAGTTTCTCTATTAGTTTTTTTTTTTTTGTTTTTGAATTTTGTTGAATTACAATTTTAACGCCATTTTTTATTTTTAAGAAAAAAGATTATCTAATTAGATAAAGAATATTTTTGACATTTCTAAAACTATAACTAATTTTCTGAATCCTCTTAGTATATAGAGATAAATCTTATATAGCAGTGTGATAATAGCACCGAATCCAAATCCAAGAGATCCATCCCACAGGTCTCAGCCTTATCCGGCACCTCCGTTTCTTTCTTCAACCAATTGTTATGCAATTTGATTTAGAAAATGACTTTTTCCAGAGTCTTCTTGATTTATATATGCTGTGGTTTTGGAATTAGTCTTTGAATTGTTGGCAAGGGTAGGTGAGAATCCTTTTTAAAAAATTGCGACAGAGAGAAAATTGTTAGGTAGTCATGTTAGAGATACCTCTATGAATTTAGTCAGTTTTAGCTTAATTCTTCAAAATAACGATTTATATTATTTCAAAAACAATAATAACGATGCATATATTTGGATTTTGAAGCTGCTTTCATTAATGATAGGCATTATAGAATTGGTATCGGAGAAAAATGGTAAAGCCGTGTTTCCTTCTCTTCAAGTGACTGGGGCTGTTTTATGCTGTTGTTTAAACAACAATTTTTAGTATTTAAACAATAATAACTCTTCTGATACGTATTTCTATAACACTCAAACACATATTTTCACAACATTGAAAATTGAACAGCAATACTTAAATACTGTTACCAAACAGGCCTGAGAGCTACGCTCACTTGCTCACAGTGTCCATTTTTCTATACCTTTTGTAGCCACTCTTGGCCTAGCAACTACGTCCACAATTTTGAGGCCCCTGTTAAATTTTCTTCTATGACCTCTTTGTTGCTAGTAATATATGAAGGGAAGAGTTGCAGTTGGATGAGTAATCTACTCACTCTTAAAGGATTTATTAGCCATCCAAAAAAAACTAAAAATAAAAGTCTGCCCATTTTTTATACCCCATACACTTTTATTTTTGGTTTTTTAGCATTCCTGTAAAAATACAACTTATCAGGATATCCTGGTGTTGTAGTAGTAGAGGGGAACAGTGTATGGGGTATAAAAAATAAAACAAAGTTACAAAACCATTATTTATTGATCCGCCCCATTTAGCTGATTGGTCCGTGCTAGTGTTATTTTTCTTCTATGGATAGCTTTACCGCACCTACTAAAAGATGGGGGCATCAAAGACCTGCAATCAGAAATTAGAGTAGTAAAGGAAGCCATTATAAAAGCCTCTATTAGCTACAACATCATAAACAACCTTAAAATCAATTGTGATTTCTAAAGTATAGATATGAAGGGTAATAGCAAGCAGAATCGTGTTCTGCTACTAGTGGCGATTCCAAGAATTTTTTCCAAGACGGTCATTATAAAATTTAAATTATACAAAATTTAATAAAAATAGAACATATATTAACAAAAAAAAACACACACACACGCACACAAATACATAAAATCTTACAATTTCCTTCTATGAGTTTTCTTATTTTGAAATTATTAATAATCTCATTATCAATGCTACACTCTCTTTTGAAATTTTCGTTCAATAAAATTTTTCTTGAGATTTTCCTTTTTGCTTGTAAGGGCCTAATATATTGTTAAAAAGACCAAAATTTAAGGATAAAGTTTGGCTACAAATCTACAACTCTCACTAAACAAATTAACATGACTACATATTTTGAAAATCTAATCGTTGAATTGCATGTTCTTTATGTTTTTAAAGCATATGTCAAATTTCATACCAATCGGATGTGATTTACTATTTGATCCATAAACTTATTTTATATATATAATTTTAAACTACAAAAACTTGAAATTTAAATATTTGATCGATGACATAGCTATTGATCTTTGATCTCATTGAAATTTTACAAGCATGGAGGAAATAAGAAAAAAAATGTAATCCAATGGTGGATTTGTCAAAATTTACATTCAATAAAAAATTATTAAGTAAAGTTGAAGCACTGGTCTACAACCAAGTTTGTTGCCAAATTTTTTCTAAAATTTAATTATGTTGGGCCTAAAAAAATTTAAGGTAGTCACAACTTTTTTAAAAGATAAAAAAATCATAAAATTTAAAAAATTTATATATAATGATTTTTTTTCTAGGTCAAGGTGGTTATGTGACCATCCTAGCATCAATGTGGAGCCGCCCCTGTCTGCTGTGCCTAAAGGTTCGATTGGACACATGAAACAACACCAATATTTTTATAGAAACCACAAATCCATTGCCCCCTTTTTTTTAGATGTCATAGTATTTCAAATTTATGGCACCCCCGCTCATGATGATTGCTCTTTTTTATCAAACCAAGACACCAACTGGTTTTTTGTGTAGGCTAAAGATCCAATTCCAAACCTTTTATTCAACTATAAGAGAATTTATTAGTTCAACTAACTAAAACTCAAAAATCCATTGCCTTTTCAGTAAGAATTAAACCATTATATTTTTTATAGCCCTTATTATGCTTTTATATTCGATATTTATAATTTTTCTATGTATATATAGGAAGTCATGATACAAATTCAGTCATGTCCACTAAAATCCAATTATTTAGCTGCTATTTATGGCATAATCCATTTTGCAATAATATAATTAAATAGTCACAGCAAGATTCAAAAGAAAATAGACTACCCACCTTCTTGGCATCACATCTCTAAACCATTCCTAATTCTTGCCTACCAAATATATTTCTTGATTCATCAACTGCCGCATTGAAATTGCATAAAAGCGCTTCGACAATGGTAACCTTCGAACAAGAAATTCTTGTGAAACATGTTTCATTGTGGGGCGAGATTTAGGATTGGAATGTAGGCATGCCAATGCTAGTGTTACAACTACAACCATGCTCTTAGCAATATTTTGGTTTATATGAGCTGAAAGACGTGGGTCTAAGACATCTTCCAGCATCATATCTTGAGCATATGATGATGCTAATGATGAAATAAGCTCTCCCAAATGCCTTCCCATAATCATTTCTAGCACCATTACGTCAAAGTTATAAACATCGCATTTTTCGTTCACAACCATGGTGTAGGCCAATACTAAAGCATAACACAAAAAAGTGTGAGCACAACTAAACTACTTGAAAGTTGTAAGTAACCTCTTAGGATTATCCTATTGTAGTATGACAATTAGACATCCACAAAGGAGCGTCTCACCAATTTGATATTTCGAATAAATATTTGAGCATATGATCATTGATTAATCTATTATTTTTTTTTTTAATAGAGTTTGAGTTTGTGCATGTAGAAACAAAATATTCACCTAGCGCTGTATATCCATAGGTGCCAACGAGTGTGGTTAAATTGGAGAAATTAGGACTTTGGATTCTAGCTATGCCAAAATCTACAACAAAATCCCATCAAAAAAAAAAATCTACAACAAAAGCCTGCAATTCCAAGTTCAATAAAATGTTGTTGGTAATCATATCACGATGGACAATTGTTGGGATGCAATCATGATGCAAGTAAGATAAATAATGTGCTTATTCTTTAGTGTTGTTCACCCACTTCTTCCAATTTAATTCCATTGCTTCAACATCATTGGTTTGGACAATAAATAAGCTTCCTCTTTCCATGTATTAATGAACCAGAAACATGCATCATTTGTGTAGACAAAACCTGTAAAGCTTCAAAATGTTACGGTGACGAATTTGAGACAAGACTTTGGCTTCACTCTTGAAACTCTTGTCAAAAGCTAGATCCTTAGCTTCTAAACAATGAATTTTTTTAGGACAACCACTTTTCTGCTAGGTAAAATTGCTTTGTAAACACTGCCATAACCCCCCATTCCAATGCAATATTTGAAGTCAAAATCCTCAATTGCATTAATGATGTCTTCATACGCAATATTTTCATCATAATTCCATATTGAGAACAAATCTCCATTCCTTGGTGGTTTAGACTCGTGTTAAGTGTTCCTAAATACCTTACCCCGTCGGCAATTGAGGAACACAACTATAATTAACAAGAGTAACAAGAGGCTAAGTGTAATGGAGACGAGAAGAACGATTGTGACTTTCTTATACCAATAAATAAAATGCATCCACAAGTTTAGTGATGTACTTTTTAAATTTAAGTTTTTGGGCCATAAAGACTTCAAATTGTTGTTTAAAAGTCTTAAGACAAAAGAAAAAACAGTGGGTTAATCTCACATTGAAAAATGAGTGTGAACTATAAAGGTTTAAAGTGTGTGCTATTTATCCAAGAATTAGTCCATTTTAGATATACACCACTGTTAGTTTCTTTAAATCCTTCTCCCCTCTCTCCCCTTGTGTGTGTGTTAAAATACTTAGTGTGCGTTTGGCTCCAGATTAAAAAGTCAATTTATTTTACTATTTAGCTTATTTTTGCTAATACTTATGGCCCTACTACACTTTTTGGTACTATCCATAAATTTCACTATATTATTTCAGCTAACTTTTACTTTTATCTATAGTACTTTTAACAAAAAGTTTTCAATTTCAACAAAATAAGCGGATCCTAAATAGACCTTTTGTATTCTCAAAAGAACAAAAAAAACAATAAATTAAAAATTATTTAAAAAAAAAAAAAAACAGGTGTATAGGAAACTAGGACCAAGAGCAGAAAAATAAAGGTTAACAATAGTATGCTGTTGCCGCAATCATAATTGGAGAATTTTTAGCTACTTGATTTAATTTATATATATATATATATATATATATATATATATAATTCTATGCTATTATTATTATCATGATTATCACAATAAAAAAGAAGCCCACAAATTATTTATTTTCTTTGTGAATGTGCATGTGCATGTTAATATGGCACACTTCTTAATTTAGGGGTTCCTTAAAAAAGTGAAGCATTAAAGAAAGAATATTGGGATTTTGCATTCAGTGAATGGCACTTCTAGACAGTTCTTTCTTCGTAGAAAATGAGGAATGCTCCTTACAAAGATAGGACACTAGCTAGGACTAGATTACTTCAAAAGACAGCTCGCCAGTCCCACTTGCCATTAAGGTATGTTTGGTTGGGGTGAAAACATGAAGGATAGAAAATAGAGAGAGAAAAATAAGGTAGAAAATGACATTTTCACCATTTGGTTCAGGAGAGAAAACAAGAGAGACAAAAAATAGGGAGGAAAATAATCCCTCCGGGCCCACATTTTTTTATCCTCCCAATTTGGGAGGAAAAGATGCTGAATGATGTAATTTACACAAATACCCTCACTTTATTGCACTCACATACTCCTCTCACTTTCCCACTCTTATATATTATATAATAAGGACATAACAGTCAATTTATACAAATTACATTTTTCATCCTCCTCTTTTTCTCTTCAACCAAACAAAAAAGTGTGGGTATTTGGACCATGTTTTATGCCCCAAATGTAAATTATTTAGGAATTCTCTTTCCTAGCACAACGTTGATAGCCAATTAATTTAATTAGTAAAATTTATTATTATATAAGGGAATATGGAATTATGGATTTCAATTAACTGAATCAATAAAGTGTTTTTTACTAGAAAAAAAATTCAATAAAGTGTTTTATTATCAAATAAATTTAATTTTTACAAAACCTAACTTTTAAATATTCTTTTCTCTTGATTTTTTTAGTTTTTTATGTTTTGAGAGGAGGAAAACATAAAAAGGTAGCAAAAATACAAAGTTACCCATGTTTTTAACAAAGGTGAGTAATGGGAGACAAACAAAGCTTACCCCAAGTGGGTAAAGTGCCAATTTTTAAACTATATAAGTAGGTAAAGCGTTTTTTGGGCAAACCACAGATAAACAAAGTGTAATTTTCTATATATATATATATATATATATATATATATACTTTGCCATCTTTTTGATATAATCTCTCTTAAAATAATTAAATCCCACACAATACACCTCACGTTGTTGTACTTTTTTCACATTTTTTTTTTCAATATGCAACTTACGCTTGTGCTTTAATCTAATAAATCCATCTTGCTTATTGTTCTTTGCTTCTGAATTTGCGAGCAAAATATTATAACAAAAGAAGTTTACTATAAAGAAGTAAAACAATGGACACTCATTTAAGTTCTTGGTTTTCTTATCTAATTTTTTAATTTTTTTTATTCTCACTAACTAGTAAATTAATTTTATATTATTTGTTAGGATATATTTCATCAAATTAAGGGATAATATTTTGATGCGGGATGCAGAAGCGTCAAGAAGCAGAACACGTCTACTTCTAGAAAACAAAAAACAAAACACGATTGTTTTTGAAAATAATCTCTAATCCACGAGGGTTTCTTAAGTCCACAAGGGTCCTTGAATCCAGAAGGAGAAAGGGTCTAGAATCCACCAGAAAATAGAAATACAAAAGTCTGAATTTTATTGATTGAATAATTGTTAAAAAAGGGTTACAGACTTAGGAGCCTATTTAAGCGCTCTATAAAACTTGACAGACAAGAAGATATAATCTAAAATAACTCCTAATTGATATCTAACCATAACGGGAACCAAATTTGACCTAAAAAGCATTAAAAGCACCTAGAAACAAGGAAATAATAACCCTAGACCTAAAATAATGAAAATTACAAATTAAATACCAAAATTAATAAATCACAATAATTAAATTGTAGATTTTTTCTTACATCATATTTAACAACCGTTTAATTTAGGTAAAACTTTATCATTTAAATTTCTACAAATTAAATTCTATTCAAACTAAAAGTCTATTATAAAAAATCCTAAACTGAAATCCCCAAAAACAACCAACTTTTTCTTTATCAAAAAAAAAAAAAAAACCCATGTTTTGACTTCTACTCCAACTAAAATAAGAACAACTAATTAGTAAATTAATTTTATAAATTTAAAATTCAACAAATTTAAATTCTATTCAAACTCAAACTCTATTATCAAAAATTTCTAATCTTAAATATTTCAACAAATTTAAATTCTATTCAAACTAAAAGTCTGTTATAGAAAATTCTAAACTTAAATCCCAGATAAAAACCCATGTTTTCTTTCTATAAAAAAATAAATAAATAAAAACAACATTTTGACTTCTACTCCAACTAAAAGTCTATTGTAAGGATGCAGTTTGGTTTCTAAGCCCAAAAGATAAAAAGATCTAAGCCCAAAGAGCTCAATACAATGAATTTGTCAAGAGTGGGCTAGAAAATTAGGCTCCAATGAGTTGGATAACAATTATAGTGAGTCCAGATGATAAGGAAACAAAAATAAACTAGTTTTACCTAAAGAAAATCATCATTGGCACAATCCGAGGAGATTTTTTCTTGTACATATATCTTTAGAATTTGGTTACAAGTCTAATTCTTGTTACTACAGTGTTTCTTATCTCAATTCTCAGATATATCCCCCTGTAAAGGGCTTCTTTCTCTATTATATATCACTTTCTTCTTCATCTCCACCCTCCACGTGTAGGTCAAGTTGTTGGCTTTGACCCTTGTCCCATCAGCACATTCTTGAAGTCTTTGGGAGTAGCTATAAGGCTGCTTGCCACTGTTCAGATATCATTTTCACGTTAATGCGGCCAAAGGGTTAGTTACAGAGTATTCAATGCGGTAGTAGCAACTTTCCCTTAGATATATCTCATTTTCCTCTTACCTTATCCCTTCCTGATGCTTATCCTTACCAACAGAATCGCCCAAAATGTTGCCCCTTGTCAGGCCAACCCTTTTGACCTCTACCCTGTTAAGCCGAGGTGAAATTTGTCCTCAGACATACTTCCTGGAACCTTAAAGCTAAACCCCTTTGCCCATCCACTGTCTTGCACCCTCACACTAGCGTCTACCTGTCCTCGGATTATTGAATCTCCTTGAACAGGGCCTTTGGCCCAATACACCCTTCTGGGCATACCATCCCTACATTTATTATCAACATTTTAAGAACAATTAATTAGTAAATTAATTTTTTTATTATTTATCATAATATATTTTCTCAAATTAAGAGATAACATTTAACAACTGTTTAATTTAAATAAAACTAAAAATCTATCATCAAAATTTTTCTAAGCTTAAATCCTACACAACTCACATTTTTTTTATTAAATTAATATTTTATTAGGATATTAACCTACATGACTCTTAACTAAGATATAAGATTTAACAATAATTTAATTTAAATAAAACTTTATCATCTAAGTTTTAGAAATTTAAATTCTACTTCAATCGATTGTCTATTATTAAAATTTTCACACACACACACATAAAGCCGTGGCTTTTCGATATAATGTCTCTTAACCAATAAAGTTATCCCTATAATTAAATCTCACGCAATACACCTCATGTTATTGTATTTTTTTGTTTTACTTCCCCACCCAAGATGCAACTTACACTTATGTTTCAATCTAATGAATTCATCTTACTTTTTTTTTTTTTTTTTTCTGAATTTGTGTGCAAGATATTATGCCAAATGAAGTTTCCTATAAATTAAAAAACAAAAAAACAAAACAACGGACACCCAATTAAGTTCTTGGTTCTCTTATGTAAGTTTTGATTTTGAGTTTGGTTATTATATTTAATTTGTGAGTGTATTGATTTTTTTTATTTTTTTAATTAGACTATCACTAGGAAAAATTTGTATTGAAGAATTATTTTGTTTATTATTGTTTCTACTTGCTAAAGCATAGGTTAAACATAACCCAAGTAAGAATGATCAAACTCATTCCATATCTTATATTAAGAAATTAACACAAAGTACAAAGAGAATTTTCAAATAAAGTCCAAACTCTAAACAATTAGAACTTAAAGCAATTTTTTCAATTAAAATTATTTACTTATTTTATAATTTATTATTACTATTTATTTAATAATTTTGTTTTAATTATTTTAAAAAAAAATTTGCTTACATATAAATCTTTATCAAGCCGTGCATCGCATGAAAATAATACTAGTATGAGAAAAAGTAAGAAAATTTAAGGTTTAAAAAGCTACACATAAAAGCTAAAAACCAAAAACTGAACTTATAAACTCTAGCCAAACAAACACGTACAGACACTGAAATGGAGGCAATATAAACAATTACCTCCACCTTTTACAACCCAAAAAAGA
Organism: Castanopsis chinensis; assembly: GCA_032878915.1. NCBI lineage: Eukaryota > Viridiplantae > Streptophyta > Magnoliopsida > Fagales > Fagaceae > Castanopsis > Castanopsis chinensis. Next base: position 158,593 of record JAVQMG010000053.1, on the reverse strand, counting down.
AAGCTTAATTAGCAGACAAAATTAAGGACATGGGAAAAAAAATGCCAATACACAAGACAAAAATAACATGAAAATAATTGTTTTTTAGCCTTCTTCAGTGTCAGCAATGCTGGCCTTCAGTCCGGAGAGATGTCAGAATCTTCGATTGTTGATCAAGCTCGAGTGAGTTGTCCTTGATTTGTGGTTCTTAGCTATGGATGCCAAACATATATGATTGGAGACAAGATTCTTGAAAAAATTAATTTAAACATCATTTCCCTAGCTAGTGTCATTGAAGAAATGTAACTTATGGGCTCTAAAAATAGGCATTCTTCTTATCAAACTAACTTTGTGAAAAATCGGTATTTTTTTCTTTTTTAGCTAAAAGACAGAAAGAAAAAATCCTTCATATAAATGTGTGTGTATGTACATATGCATCTTTTAGTCATGACTTAGAATGAATTCATTGTTTTTTTTGTGATTTATACTAACTTGTGTACATATAAACTTTGGCCTGATTTAGTTGTGTGATAGCTCTGTTTAGTTTGATTGATTAGTAAACAATTTTTATCATTACTTGTAGCCTTATAGTGAGCATCAATATTTTCTTTTGAAACATACTCAATGCTCTTAACTCCTAATTTGGAAAAAGAACTGAAAAAATCTTGTATGCGTCGGTCTCATGAGACTAACTCAGAAGAATGAGATATTTTCTTAAAAGAAATTGATGTAGAGAGTTTAATATGATGTTCTTAAGAAAATGCTAATTTCAAAAATAAATTTTAAAAACTACCCTACAAGCTTGTTGGTTTTTTATTTTAAACAAAAACAAAAAATAAAAATAAAAGATAAGAAAAGCATTTTTAAAAGTACACGAGACAAGTTTAGTAGTTTCCCTGAGAGAGCAAAGTCAGTCCCTTTTAGAAAAGCATTCTCCAACAGCATGGAGAGTAAAGTAGATTCCCAATTTTGTCACAAGACTCACAATTCGTCTCTTTTCCAAGTCGAAGAATGGTAGTTTTAGTTTAATCATTTATTGTTAACATTTTCAAAAGTAGGTTCGCTTTTATTTCTTGCTGCATTTATGAGTTTTATTCTACTGGAATTAAATGCATAGCATATGCCACCGTGAAATTAATGAGCACAAAAGCTAGACCAGTCCAGACCGAATCAGATCTTTGAAAGATGGAACAAGGACCACCTTTTGCCAGTTGAAAATTGAATTTGATTTTCAGGTTTTTGAGCGAGTAATTAGCTTTTCAACTTTGTCATTGCCACATATAATGTGCATCCACAAAAATAAATTGTACTAGATAACAACACTTGGTAGGATTTTAGTTCATGTTTGTTCATTTAATTTTATGAATACAAATCAAGCTCAAACTCATCACCAAACAATATTAAATATTTAAGCATGGTTCATTTTTCTTGTCGAACAAGTTTGAGCTTATTCACAAGCTTTTTTTTTATTATTTTTTTTTAGTGTTAGGAGTAGTGCCTTAAAATCCAATTTGTATGACATTTTTTTAATTAATAAAAATGTTTTATTTTCTGACATTATTTACGTATGAGCTTTTTGGAAATTAGATGTAGTTCATGAGATACATTGTATTGTATGTGATTTAAGTACAAAAATGAGATTCACATACAAAAAATTTAAGGCAAAAACCACATTTTCGTCCCTACATTTTCACGCGATTCTCACTTTGGTCCCTATATTTTATTTTCACCACTTTTAGTCCCTATTTAGAAAAACGCCTTTTATTTTAGTCCTTTCCGTCAGTGCCCTAACGGCACTGACCTACATGGCAAACGGAATCATTAAAATAATAATAAAAAATTTTATTTTGTCTTTAAATAATGCCACGTTAGCATTTAAATTAAAAAAAATTATTAATTTTAACTAAATAAAAAAAATCAAAAACAGAAATCAAAATAAAAAATCACCTTAATTGAGATCGAAGTGTGACACTTTCAAGAACACCAAGAACACAAAATTAAAATCCAAAAATCACAAACCCAGAAAATAAGAATAGAAAATTAAACTATAGTATTTTCTTGCCCTTTTTTGTCAACCAAACACAAATACACAAACACAAATTGATTTCCAGCAAGACCAAAAACACAAACACAATCCCAGCAACAGATCTTCCTTGTCAACCAAACACAAACCCAACAACTGATTTTTCTTGTCAACCAAACACAAACCCAAATTTGACCCCACCCATCACCGGAACTAGCTAGTGACTGAAGCCTGAGAGCCACCTGCTCCTCATCGTCCCCAGCCGACCACTATCGACGACGCCGAAGACAACCGCGACATCAAGCCCATCGTCATCGACGACGCCGATGAAGCGGAAGATCTCCACGGGCTCCCTTGTCGTCCTGATCTTGCACCACTATTGACGACTCTGAAGATGACTACGACATCGAGCCCATTGTCGTCAACGATGCCAATGAAGCGGAAGATCTGCAATTAAATATTTTCTTGGGATTAGAATGCGAAGATGATGATCATTGTAGAGAAGAGGAATTTGGAGAGAAAGGAATGGAGGAAATTTAGGGATTTAAGAGAGAAAGAGTAAGAGACGATGAAGTTGATCTGTTTTGGAGGGTTTTTTTTTTTTTTTTTAATTTCTGGGTTTGTGTTCTTAAGTTTGGGTTTGTGTTCTTGGTGATCATGATCAAGACACACTTCGATCTTAATTAAGGTGATTTTTTATTTTGATTTCTGTTTTTGATTTTTTTTATTTATTCAAAATTAATAAATTTTTTTTAATTTAAATGCTAACGTGGCATTATTTAAAAACAAAATAAAATTTTTTATTATTATTTTAATGATTCCGTTTGCCACGTAGGTCAATGTCGTTAAGACACTGACGAAAAGGACTAAAATAGAAGGCGTTTTTCTAAATAGGGACTAAAAGTAGTGAAAATAAAATATAGGGACCAAAGTGAGAATCACGTGAAAATGTAGGGACGAAAATGTGGTTTTCGCCAAAATTTAAATTATAGGTTCCTTATAAACTCGTTTATTGGGCTTGCAAACAGAAAATTGGTTGCATCAGGTGCTTTGGGGAGAGTATCAAGAGGCCCAAGTTATATAGACTTAGAGTCATTTAAAGATACCCAAAGGCCTATAAATAAGGCCCAAATACGTACACTATGCTAATGTAGCCTGCATTTTCTGGCTTATTTTGGTTCTGGGCCAGCCTCTCTTTTTTTTTTTTGAAAAAGAATTTCAACTTATAGCGTCTGCTCTTAATAATAATAATAGTTTTTTATCATCAGACTAAAACATCAATTTGTTTTTTGTGTAGGTAAGGATTGAACCGTAGATCTCTTATATAACTATCATAGACTTTACTAATTGAGCTAATTATAATTTGTTTAACTTTGATAATTCAAGATTTGCTATGCACAAATAGATAATATATTGCAATGGTTATTCACGTTAAATAGCTATTCTTTGATTGCATTTCATTATAAAGAATAACTATTTTCCTCTTAAAGGTAATATTACCAAGAATCAAGATGATTTACCCTGAATCCTTAATTTAGTTTAAGTATATTCAAATTAAAAACTATTGATCCATTTTTGATAAATATAAGATTTCCTCCCTTTTGTCCAACCGCTTGACATTTTCCACAATAGAATCATCTAGTGGCAAAGCCAGATAATTTTTTTAGAGGAGGCCAAGCTAGATATAAAAAAATTATTTAAGAGCTATCCAAAACCCAAACAATTGCACAATGTACAAAACTTGTGTTTTGGACTAAATCAAAAGGATTGAGGGGTTGAAGGTATAAATTCTAAAATTTGAGGAGGCCAATAACTACATTTTTCTATAATTTGGACTATTTTTATAATTTGAAAACCATATATAATGGAAAATTGAAAAAGGTAAGGGGGGGGGGGGGCCTAGCCCCCCTTGCTTTGCCTATGGACTCATCCAACATGTTCCCTAGTCGACCTTCATAACTAATGTGTGACGGAAGGTGTGGGAATAATGGTAGAGAAATTCTTGGAGAAGATTAGGCTGGCACCACATCGATGCTCTCTGATAGTCTGTTTCATTCTTGCAGATCTTCCAATGCTTCTATTTAAACAATTGGTTTACTGATTTTTCATGCACCATCCATATTCTTTAAAACAAAATATATTAAGCTAAAAAAAATATTGACAATTTAGAAATCAAAGACACCTATGGATTCTATTGCGAAAACTTCAATTCCCAATAAATGTCATAAGAATCTCCATGTTTTTTTTTTTGTAAACAATTTGATTGTTTATATTGAAATGGAAATTAACTTGTGTACAAGTTTGATACGTGATTATTTTAGTTCTCTAAATTAGCATTAGTTACAGTTTAAATAGAGATTTTCCTCCTTTTACAACTACGTAGTATCTCAAATATATTGAGATGTTTGATCAGTATAGGTAAAAAGTATCAATATGTGGGTCCGGCTTCTGTCCAGTGGCTAGTGGCCAATGGATCCATTAGGATACAAACACGTGTCCACTTCGCAACGTGTCCAGTGGCACTGGCCACTGGACACAAGCTGCACACCTAATATGTTATTCAAAATCTTTGCACATATTTATTAAGTTTGATAAAGTTTTTTTGTTTTGTAAATGAATTGTTCTATAAAATACTTTATTTACATTTTGAATTATTTTCACAATTTTTTATACTTCTATTATAACATAAAATATACTTTATTTAAATTTGAACCCCAAAGAAAAATTCCTAGTTCCATCATTGACTACGAAGGATCACTACAATTATTCAAAAACTCAACATGTTTAAAGCATCACCTTCGAAATTATTCTTTGAACACCTCTTTACATTGCACACAAAGAGCTCAAAAGAGCTGCAATAACACAAAAGGAGAATCACCTTATTCCTCATCCTCATCCTCATCCTCATCCTCATCCTCACATATGCAAGCATAATTAATATTGCCTGAGGCCTTGAATGGTTTTTACTCAGCGTAGCCAATGTCTGCTGGCCCAACATTATTCCAATTTTCACAATCTAGTTTACGTTTTCTTTTGCAGATTCTAAGATATGTCAGTCCAAATACGATCTCATGATTGGGCCAGCCCAACTACAGAACCAGCTCTAGGGCCATGAATTAATTTTTGTCTGTTTTGAGAAATGGGGTAGGTTCAATTGCTGATCCAATTAGCAATTAGAATTTTTTTTTTTTTTTTTTTTTGAGAAAACAATTAGAATGTTGTTCTTCTAATTCTTTTGTGCACAATTAATTCATATATCTCCTCTTACCAGGTTCAACTGCTGGTTCAATTCACAATTAGAATGTTTTTTTTTTTTTTTTTTTTTTTTGAGAAAACAATTAGAATGTTCTTCTAATTCTTTTGTGCACAATTAATTCACATATCTCCCCTTACCATCCTTGAATGTGAACAATCGTGATCATTTTTGGCATGTCGGATGGTAGGATCATAGAATCCTACAAACTGAATTACGATTTTGATAACCTTGAATATCCTCCATATCTCACACGCATGAAATATTTATGAGAAGAAATCTATTTGAACTCAATGATTTTTTCCATAAGGAATTGAAGGTGAACATGATGGGTTATAATCTATTATTTTGTACAAGAGAAAAAGAGAAGGCTAAAATTGCCCCAGTTGCAAGGCACGTAAAGGATCAGTTAGACATCAATGCATCCATATTTTTTATAGTTCAGACTGACATTAAAACTATAAAAGTCTTTAATACCCCTCTCAAACAAAGAAAAAATAAGACATATCACTGATGCAAGAAATTGTGACAAAGAAAAACCATTCAAATAATGTGGTGGATTGAATTTTGTTGTAAAAAATCAATTCATGCAAGATTAGAGCAGATAGAAGAGATAAATCAATGCAAAAAATTTATGTAATTCAATAATATGCTTACGTCCACGGGAATGAACAATTAATAATCTATTGTATCAGAAAATAGGGTTACAACAATAATTATGTATAACATAATTCTAGCCGATGAAAATTTCCAAAATATCCCTATATCATACTGTGAGAGTGCTGCGTGTTGCACCACCACCCAACCTATTACTCAAGCTAGCAAGACAAACTCTAATTAAATGCTCGCTGCTAGCTTCACTTCACTCCGTTTAGCCCATCAAACCCTTAGTCCAATGGCCCAATGACAAATATGAGCCAACTCAAAGTTGTTTATTAAACCTTTTTTTTTATCACTTCTCCAAAAAAAATAAAAGACATTAGGTATATTTTACCTATTTGGTTAAATTCCCAGTCTACTCCAGCCCCAAATTCTACAATATAAATTGATCAAAGTTCCAAGGTTCTTTGAGAAAATATAAAATTTTCCTATTTCATTTTTTTCGCATTAAATGAAAAGCAAGCTATTCTAGAGAGAAAAGTCTAGATTCAATGTATCTTTAAATTGTATTATTGATTCACACTAATAAGATTACAAGCAATGAGATATTTATACATGAAAATTTCCTTAACAAACTCTAACTAACTCGACAGGAAATACTCTTGGAATAACAAAATTTCTAATCACTTAATCATCACAGGACACGTGGCATCTCAACCATACTAGAATTGACACTAATCATCCCTTACTTAACTACATGTCGTGTGACTCAATTGCTACACCACCAGAGTGCTTTCTGCAAAACCACCATCAGCTGCTCTAGCTGCACTAAGCCTACTGTGGCTTTACACTAAAGTTATATGCCTTCGGCTCCTGTATCTACCAATCTAACTACATATGCACTCCACCAAGAGATGCAAATGAAACCTTTATGTACAATTGGATATGCCAAATGTTTGCTTCTTCTGGATGCTATAGTTCTATTCTTGTCAATGAGATTTACTCGTTAGTTGGTAGGGTTAACACATGGTCATTGGCTCTATTATGGAATATGGAACTACACGCTATTGAAGATTAATCTGATTCTAATCTTTATAGACCTGTCCTCCCTCTCAGCTAGGAACATTACTGAAGAATACTATTTCAACTAAGTACATAATATTATTAAAAATAATAAAATTTCCTGCCCTATTCAGTCTTGTTCGGTCCACTTTGTCCATCTTGGTTCTATTCGGTTCATATTGGTCTTATTTGGTCCTACCCAGCCACTTTGGTCTTATTCAGGTCACTTCAGTCATATTCAGTACATTCGGTCCATTTCGGACAACTTCGGTTCTTTTCGGTCCACTTTGGTCTTATTTGGTTCTATTCAAACTTCCGTTCACTTTGGTCTTATTCGGTCCAACTCAATCAATTTCGGTCCTATTCGGTCTACTTCAGTCCAATTTAATTTTATTCAGTCGTTTACAATTAACTTTAGTCCTATTCGGTCTAATTTGGTCCTATTTTGTCCACTTTGGGCTTATTCAGTTTTTTTCGGGCCACTTTGATTATATTTAGTCCTAATCAATCCAATTTGGTCATATACGGTCCACTTTGATCTAATTCGATCCACTTTGATTTTATTCGATCCACCTTTTTTTTTTTTGGATGGAAATAGATGAATCCACTTTGATCCTATTCGGTACATGCTTCAAGGTATCATTTGTATTAATTTTGATTTAACCTCTTACAACTCAATTATTTCCCAACATTTTGTATGATGGCTTGATGCATATTATTTTAAAGAGATAGAGATTACAATTTATGTGAACCTCAATATTGAATTACATGAGACCATTAATAAATCTAGATGAGGATACAAAAGGGATTTCAACTAGATCGAGTATAGTAATGTTCCAATAAAAAGTCCCTTTCACAATTGAGATGGTTTGATTTTTTTTTTTTTTAATTATTATAAAAGCCTATAATGCTAGAATGCACGGACGCGGCTGGGAGGGTGCCGCACCCGCGTCCAACGCGGCGCGACGCGGGACGCGGCGTCCGACGTGGTTGCCCGCGCGTCGGTGTCGCGTCTGGCTTTTTTTTTTTTTTTTTTTTTTCATGGATTCGCGCCGACTCGGCTTGATTCGCGCCGACGCGGCTCCGATTCGGGCCGACTCGCGCCGAACCGGTCAGTTTCGGCCAGAAACAGGCCGTATCGGGCCGTATTGGCCGGCGACCGAAGCGGACGATACAGGCCGAAACGGCCGAAACAGGCCGAAATCGGCCTTGAGTGATACCCGAATGGCCGAAATATGCTTTGAATGAGGCCCAAACACACTAAATCTGTCTTCCTTAATTTTATTTTGAATATTTATTGCTCTTTTTGTGTTTTCTTTTTGATTTTGTGTTTTGTTTTGTGTTTCTTGCCTCCTTCTTTCTTTGTTTTGTGAATTAAGACATAATAATATGTTTTTTAAAAATATTTTAATAGTTCAAATATATAAAAAATATAAATAAAAATATTTTTAATAATTTTTTAATTGCCAAGTCCCGCCGCACCCGCACCCACATTTTTCAAAAATTGCCGAGTCCCACACCCGCACCCGCACCCGAGTCTCGAAACGCACCCGTGCTTCTTAGCTATAATGTTTGTTCCATAATGAATATTTTTTATTATTAGAATAATGTACTGATAGATTTGGATTTCTTTTGTTGTAAGCGGAGCTAGATTGTATTCAAAGTTCCTTCTTCGATGAAAAGAAACATTATTAATTAAATTTAATTTGCTGAATGTCACAGCCATGATATTCTGGTCGATTACTACATAAATTGATGGAAGTACCATTTGGGTGGTGGGTGCATGGTTTTAAATGGCAGAAGTACTTTCAGTTTCAGGGCATCCAATAGTAATATGAATATCCGGCGAGATTGAGAAAACGAACGCCTTGAAATTTGAATACTGAATTAATGCAAATCTACTTATCTGAAAGACAAAACATAGCAGAACCGGTTTTAAAGCTGAAATTGCTACCACCTTTTAATGGGCAACAGCAAATTGTCTTGCAATAAAGATTTACAGTACAAACAAATTAAGTATACGAATCAAGCATTCAATTCAGCATACAAACAAAGATTTCTGTGTTTTTTTTTCTCTTAAGTTTTTTGGTTCTTTTTTCATGGAATTAATTTTGATGCACATTTGCACCACCAATATTGCTTTTGTGTTTTAGAATCCTAAATTATTTTCTTGAAGTACCGCTTTCCATAGCAAACCATTGGATTGGACATTGGTCCCCATTTGTCTCTCAAGTGCTTGACAGTAAAACAAGAAAATTGTCCCTAGTTTCACATCTGTTTGCACCTTTGGAAGCACATGTATATCACCATATGTTGTGCAGGACTATACACACATGATGGTTTTCAAGTGCATGCGCGTGCATGAATTCTCAAATGAAAGGGACTGATGCCTCTGCTTAAACTTCTAAAACGTGGTTTTCACACACCACAACAAGAAACCAAAGAGATATAAACATATTGGTTTTAGAAATTAGAACCGCACGCACTTGTGTACAATCTGCTGCAATCCCAGGGAAACAGACATTTATAGCTTAATAATACACCATTGTGGACTGGTTGTGCGTGTCCCCTTTTTACTCAAAATTACCTCATCATGATAATACATATTTTATTGCATAAATCTTACAAACAGATATATTATCAATCACAAAAAAATTAATACACTTACAAATTGATGTATTATCAATCTCTAAAAAAAAATGAAGTCGAACATTTGTTTATCTTATTAAAGTGACATTAATTATGCTGATTATCACCTTTGTAAGTTGTTTATAATATAAAAAAAATTATCATTTTAGAGTGACATTACACTTAAATTCATGCATCTATGCATCTTGCATGTAATTACTAAGATGAATATACGTTGTCCTAATAAATAAAAAATTAAATATATATTATCTCCTATTTATTATGAAAAAATGTTTCAGACATATATAATTGTCATTATTCTGCTAGGGCCGAGCTATCAATTCCACGTATATACATTATATTGATCCCACAAAAGAATGTAAGCATAAACTATTTGAAGGCCTATTGGATGACATGATTAAAAAGCAAAACAAAAAACAACATTAAGGTGAGAGTTGAAAAGAAGCACCTGCAGCTGTAGGAGCTAGTACATACTATATATGCAGACAACGTATGAACAGAAACAGCTATTGTAACTTGGCTCCATAGCTAATAGAAAACTAAGTGCTTTTCATGTCATATTCCCTTTTATTTCCTTTGTCAGAGTTATGTGTTTAGTGTTTACGAATATAAATAAACACATTGCAAGCATCGATCTTCTATCATTTTTCTTAATCTATTGATTTATTCTTCTTCCTCTTTCTTTTTCCCTTATTTTTATTGGGAAAAGGAAATTTAACAACATTACTTAAACATCCGTACAAGGAAAGTCTGGGCCGGGGGTGAGTCACACCCCATACACATCAACCTCAAGTTGGCTCTGCACAAAAGTAGGGACAGGGAAAACAACAAAGGTTTTAGCTAGACGACAGCATTCTTTTGCGAGGAGATAATAAGCATAATGATTTTCCTCTCTATGTAAGTGATGCAAATGATAAACAGTCCAATTCTTGGCAATTTAGAACTATAGATGAGCCCCTGGATTTTGGGGGAAAAAAAGAAATTCTATGGTTTTAGAATTTGGGCAAAAAAAACACACACACACACAACCTTAAAACCTATTCTCCCTCAATGAAATCAGTTGCAATTTGGCAGATGTGTACATTATTGGAGATTGTATGAATTTCAAATCTTGGTCTCTAATAAAATCGAATAAAGTAGCACATGGCATGTCATTGTGCATATATCACCCCCTCCGAGAAGGTATCTTATACATCAAATATATATGTCTAATCTCTCATGTACACGAATTTCACATGACCGTGAAGTCCACAGGAGAGGATCTTGCATTGTGAACATAAACCATGAAACAAAATTATGTTAAATCTTGTTTCCATTTTTTTCTTTTCTCTCTTCATTCACTCAACAACCTTAATTACCATACCTATATTGGTTTTATGATTAAACACAAAGTGGTAAGCTTCTATGAATGAAAAGCACTTCAGAGACAATGTATCAAAGAAAAGAAAGCCTTACAAAGACACGTTTTTCATTCCTTTTTTTGGATATGGTAAAACTGAAATTGCACCAAACACATAGTCAATGTTTTATCATTGAGCACCAAAATATGGCAACTGGGCCTCAAAGGTGTTTGGACTCACAATCTATTTATATTGTGGGTTTTTGGATTTCCTACAATGGGTGACTCTATACTCGGCGGACTAGGTATCCCGATTCTCCTCCTTCCTCCTCCCTTTCCTCCAATTTTTCCAGCCCCCTCTCCATTGATTCCCCCTTCCCTATTTATAGCCGCAGTCCGTGGGATTGCCACGATCATTCTCCAGGTCAGTAAAAGGGGAGGTCCAATGCTGTTCTTTCTAAGTGGATATTTAATCATGAGTGAAAGGAGATGATAATGGCATCGGAACTGGTTATACTGTTTGGTCTGTTGCCCGGCCAAGGCATTCCCTAGGCGACGGATGGGAGGTCCACTACCGTTAATCGTAGTTGGAGGTTAGGTGGTGAGAAGAAAATGATAGTGGCCTCGGAACTTGTTCGGTTTGTAAGTTTGATGCCCAGCGATATCTAGATAATGTCATGCATCTAAATATCGATCAAAACCTGGAGACGTGTTTACCCGGAGTGGCGAGGTTTCTCACTGTCGGGCACATCACGAGTGATTTCGCTCCCGAGTTACAGATACTTGGTGAGCGTTAAGCTGGTATGGAATGAACCTGTTGGCCTGATCAGTGTTATGCCCCTACGCGGGCCATCATTTTTATGGGCCTCTGAGCAAATAGGCCTAGAAAAGGTGATGTTTGTACAATAGCACCCCCTTGATTTATGCGTGGGCTTCAACAATGAATCAAGGTTTACGAGGGTCGGGTGTCATTGTCGGTGAAATCACCGGTTATCTTTCTCATGCGCGGCTAGGGCAATTGCCGTAGACTTTTCAAAAGTAGTGCCACGCCAGGCTATCATGTCCGTAATTATAACCCATCGATTGGTGAACTGTCAGATGGTTGGTAACTATCTGACGATTCGTAAGCCGTGCCCACGCATGTGGGCAGGTTACCCAAGAAAAAGCTAGGAGGGTTTTTTCCCACTCCTAACCTCATTAAATGCCTTCGTACCTATATATTTTCCCTTCCAAATCCTCATTTCACTTTTTGCACTCTCTTTCTCTCAATATCTTCTCTGCCGAGCATCCTACTTGCGAAAAAACACTCTAGTTCTCCATTTTTTTAGAGCCCCAAGTAAGTTCTCTCTACCTCTTTCTTCTTCTCTTTTCAACTCCTCCCTGCCTCATACTTTTAGGGATAGGTTTTTCTCATCTTTTGACCCCTAGAGTCACCTTGGCTAGTTTTAGAGAAACCTTTGGCGACCCAAGGGACATAGATATCGCGTACTGTAATGAGGGTGACATTGCTCTCGAGAGGGCTGTTGGCCAAAATGTCTTCTTCTTTTCGTTGATGTCCATATTAGAGGGAGGGGTTAGATTTCCCATAGACCCCCTCAATGTAAGTACTCTAGGGTTCTATGGCCTGTGCCTCGACCAGCTTCCCCCTAACTTTTATAGGGTTGTTAGTTGTGTCAGCCGACTGAATTAGTTGTTCAGGCTGCAGTTAAACCACCATGATATTAATTTTATGTACAAACTGTGTGAGAATTTTTCTAGTGACTATTATTTAACGACTAGGGATACGCGGGTCCGGCTTATATCTTGTCTGCCTGATTCTAATAGGAACTCCGCCAGAGAGTTTGTCCCGGTGTGCGGCAACTGGCTCGTTGGGGAGCTACTTTGCCCGCTTACGCCACGCGACGTTGGTCGGTACCAAGACACTTTGCCTATTTTGGATTCACGCCCTGTTCACGTATTTAACTGACCAGTTTTTTTTTTTTTTTTGACTTATTGCATAATCGAAGAGGTTTTTGCCGAACGTCAGAGTCATCCACGCATGAGATCTCAACTTCGTCCTCCGATCAAAGATTTTCGTGCACAACTACGGGCAACTTAGGGTGTCCCATTTGATCCTCGACCTTAGCCTTGTGTACACTACTTGGCAAAACTTGAGCCAGGCGCTTTTGGTCGACAGTCCCCTTTTGTCGTACATAGACGTTCGACACAAGAAATTCCTTCCTCCCCCGCTCACGGTTGGCGAGGCCTGAAACCTTGGCCCCCACTACACCACCGCGGACGACATCGCACCAATCAAGGACGAGTCTACCGAGCGCGTGTCCCAAAATCGAAAGAGACACAAAGCCATCAAACAGTAGGCAAACGCTGCCCCAGTTGCTGAGGAAGAAGCCTCCGACCCAATAGACGCCGAATCTGCCCCCACAACAAAAATGGTGAGGAGAAGGGAGATGACCCTTTCTCAGTTCATACCTGGTACCGACCCAGCCACCTAGCCTTAATCCCCAGTAGGCGCGAGTCAAGTCCCTTAGCCCGCTAGCAAAGCCCAAAAAAGGAAAAGGGCCGCCGAGAAGAACGTTGTCGTTCTCGGCGATGCGCTGCCGAAGACCCCACCCCGCCCAAGGGGTGGACCGACGATCTAAGTGACGCAGGTCGTTACCCCTCCAACTACCTAGGTTGGAGCCGACATGGCGTTCTCCTCTCGAAACGAGGTCGGCTGGTGGCACACTTTTTTGCTCGACGGGGGACCATTACTGGCAATAACCTGCGTCTAGCAATGGGACAAGGGCGATGGAGGACGAGTAGCTCCGAGCTTGGTGCAAGGCCTCCTGTTGCTCAAGGACGTCCATATTTATTCGGATGGTGACAACGAGTGACTTGCTAGGCGGCTACAATAGCATACTATCATGGTAAAGTTTTTAACCCTTTGTCATACCTTATAACGTGTAGGAACTTGCCTAATCTTTAACACCCCGTTGTCACTACGCTTGTAGGCGACGCAGCTGACTTCCGTCATCGACGAGAGGCTGAAGGAGGGGGCCGAGGCCACTGAACGGGCAATGGAGCTGAAGGCTGCAGCGGAGGTTTTGGCTAAGGAGAGAGGAGAGGCTGCCAAAGCCTCGAAAAGAAAAGCAGTGGATGCTGAGATGGCTCAGCAGGTAGCGGAGAACAAGTTGGGGGCCATGGCAACCAAACTGGAGGAGACAAAGCTTGAGTTGGCAAAAGCAAACAATCTAAATTTGGCCCAAGCTGACCAAATCACCAACTTTGAAGGATGCCTTCGAAGCTTGTGAAGACAAGTGGTACAATGTGGGTTTCACGGAGGCAGAGAATTCAGTCGAACCCATTGTCCAACAAGCTCGGCAGCATGGTTTTGGTGAGGGTTAATTGGCCGCCCTTCAAATTGCAAGGGTAGCCGACGGTTCTCGTTGTGGGATCCCAAGCAGATTCCCTATCTGGCCAATCCTCACCCCGTGCAGAGCCAGACTGGCACCGACGATGAGGATACGCTGAGCTTGAGGGACCTTGTGCGGGCAATTGATTCTAATGTGGAGATGGTGGATTTGGAAGCCACAAGCAACGCTCTTGCCGAAGATGATGGTGCACAGAATCAGACCCCCCTGCTTCTCAGCTTGCCGAAGACGTTACCAGACAGCCTCTCACCCAGATTCTCCCTTTTGACCCCAGTGTGTGAAGACATGACGAAGACGAAGACGGAGATGATGGTCCAAAGTTTTTTTTTTTTTTTTTTTTTTTTTAAACGAACCCAGATCGCCGGGATGTGGCGATGAGACAATTAAGCTACAACTTTGATGGTTTTAATTCATATTGTTTGGTTTTAATCTTTATTATCGTGATATAGATGCATGCGTTTTGTTTTTCTTTCTTTCTCACTACTTTTTTATGCACCTAAGCTTGTACGGAAACTGTAGAATTTGCGTACGACCATGTTCGGTCCTTAGAAAATGATTATGCCTTAGACAGGCTTAGACCTAGGGAGATAATTAGGCCTCAAGCGAGCTTGTTCCTTTAGAAGACAATTAGGCTTTATAAGATAATTGTGCCTTAGACAGGCTTGGATGATAACGCCTTAAGTTTTACACCTGCTCGGTGATAGGATCCGAACCGAGGTCTAGCTTCTATCCTTAAAAATTAGTGGTATGAGGTTTCCACCTGCTCGGTGATAGGAATCGATTCGAGGACAGGTTTCTGTCCTTTAGAGAATAGTGGCATAAGGTTTCCGCCTGCTCGGTGATAGGATCTGAACCAAGAACAGGTTTTTGTCTTTAGAAAAAAGTGGTTTAAGGTTTCCCCCTGCTCGGTGATATGAATCGAATCGAGGACAGATTTCTGTCCTTAAAATAAGTGGTTTAAGGTTTCCCCCTGCTCGGTGATATGAATCGAACCGATGACAGGTTTCTGTCCTTCAAAAATAACAGTATAAGGTTTCCACCCGCTTGACGATAGGAATCGAGCCAAGGACAGGTTTCTGTCCTTCGAAAAATAACCGTATAAGGTTTCCATCTGCTCGACGATAGGAATCGAGCCGAGGACAGGTTTCTGTCCTTCGAAAATAATGGTATAAGGTTTGTCCTTAGAAAAAAGTGGTTTATCGTCACGATCCTATCCATACTTATTGACCAGTAATAAATAAAAAACATAGTTTTGCGTAAGAATGCGAACAAGTATTGCTATATTAATATGTACTGACTCTAAATTACACCTCCTGGAACATGACCGATCAATGATAAAATCTTTTAAGATTACAAACATTCCATGGTCGGCATAACGGTTTCTCCTTTAGATCTTCCAAATAGTATGCCCCAGCGCCAACAATGGCTGTTACTCGGTAGGGCCCCTCCTAAGACGGGGCTAATTTCCCTGCGTTAACGTCTCGAGTGTTTCCTACAACTTTTCGTAGCACTAAATCCCTTACGGCAAATTTTCTTTTCCTCATGCCTTTGTTGTACCTTTGGGTGAGCTTCTGCTGGTACTCTGCTAACCATATTGTCGCTGCTTCGTGGCACTCTTCCAACAAGTTCAGCTGTTCCAGCATCAACTTGTCGTTCTTGGTTGGGGTGAATTCAGCTACCTGGGTGTTACACAAGTTTATCTCTACCGGAATGACAGCCTCTACTCTGAAAACCAGAGAAAAAGGCGTTTCTCCCGTGGATCTCCTCGGGGTTGTCCAGTACGCCCAAAGGACACTCGGTAACTCCTCGACCCATCTGCCTTTGGCGTCGTCCAGCCTTCTCTTTAGTCTGTTAATAATAGCCTTATTCGTGGCTTCAGCTTGGCCATTACTCTGCGGGTATGCCGGGGTAGAGTACCGGTTTTGGATGCCGAGGTTGCTACAGAATTCACAGAAGGCCTTGCTATCGAATTGTAGCTCGTTATTCGACACGAATTACTTTGGCGCCCCGAATCTTGTTATGATGTTCTTCCATATAAATTTTTTAACATCTACGTCCCGGATGTTTGCCAATGCCTCTGCTTCTGTCCACTTTGTGAAATAATCCACTGCAACTAACATAAATCTTCGGTTACCGGTCGCTCGGGGAAAAGGCCCGACTATGTCCAACCCCCACTGAGCGAAAGGCCATGGGCTGCTGATAGGATTTAGGTTCCCGGCAGGCTGATGGATCATTGATGCGCACCCAAATACGGCAACTGGGCTTCAAAGGTGTTTGGGCTCACAATCTATCTGTATTGTGGGTTTTTGGATTTCCTATAATAGGTGACTCTATGCTTGGCGGACTAGGTATCCCGATTATCCTCCTCCCTCCTCCCTCCTCCCTCCTCCCTTTCCTCCAATTTTTCCAGCCCCCTCTCCATTGATTCCCCCTTCCCTATTTATAGCCGCAGTCCGTGAGATTGCCACGATCATTCTCCAGGTCAGTGAAAGGGGAGGTCCAATGCTGTTCTTTCTAAGTGGATGTTTAATCATGAGTGAAAGGAGATGATAATGGCATCGGAACTGGTTCCATCGTTTGGTCTGTTGCCCGGCCAAGGCATTCCCTAGGCGACGGATGGGAGGTCCACTACCATTAATCATAATTGGAGGTTAGGTGGTGAGAAGAAGACGATAGTGGCCTCGAAACTTGTTCCGTTTGTAAGTTTGATGCCCAGCGATATCCAGATAATGCCGTGCATCTAAACATCGATCAAAACTTGGAGACGTTTACCCGGAGTGGCGAGGTTTCTCACTGTCG
Source organism: Castanopsis chinensis (assembly GCA_032878915.1). NCBI lineage: Eukaryota > Viridiplantae > Streptophyta > Magnoliopsida > Fagales > Fagaceae > Castanopsis > Castanopsis chinensis. The sequence continues at coordinate 141,479 of JAVQMG010000053.1, read as the reverse complement.
GGCACATCACGAGTGATTTTGCTCCCGAGTTATGGATACTTGTTAAGCGTTAGGCTAGTCTGGAATGAGCCCGTTGGCCTGATCAGTATTATGCCCCTACACGGGCCGTCATTTTTATGGGCCTCTGAGCAAATGGGCCTAGGAAAGATGATGTCCGTACAATTACTTTTTATTTAATAATATAAAAAAGGAGTATGTGGATGTGGTCACTGTTAAATACCGCATGACTTAAACCTTCATATTGGATAATGGCGTAAGACCACTTGGACACTAATGGAACCTGCCACTATTAGAACTGATAACTCTTAGACTTGAATGTGTGATGGATAACAAGAACTTCTTATTATTAGCCAAGCCATCTCCACCACCTACACTAAGACTATAAATTAAATTATTTCTTGAATTAATAACTAATTAACCTCCTGTAATTCTTAAGTTGGAGAAGACATATATTTCCACGATTCACTTTTTAAAGATATAGAAGCAACATAATGACCATCATCCATAATGGCTGTCCCGCTAAATATCAAACACAGAGCCTATTGCATGCCTAGCTACCTACCTAGCTCAGCCAGACAGCCACCTTCGGTAATACTCCATTAATCCGTTTGGTTTTATCTAATTAATGATGTTTTAACAGTGCTTGCATTACACGTTACAACCAACACAATAACAAAGTTTTCATGTCCCAGCCAAAAAAATAATTAGTGTTCATGAAGGTTATCGATTACTATTATTAACAAGGTCACGTGACCTCTCGTCCATCTTGCTTAAAAATCTTCCATTTCAAGATGAAGAAACAAAAAAAAAAAAAATCAAATTGATTTCAAAAAATTTAATCATAATGGATTATTATCTTTTTCTCCTATTTATTGATGTCGATGAAAATAAAGAGGAACACGTACGTAGGAGCTAATTAAGGTTAATCTCAGGTATGAGTAACACTGTCATGAAAGCTTTTGTGGACCTTGACATTAGTTTTGTGAGTCTAGTGTAGCTTATTTAGTTATCTATAACTTTTTAAAATTAACACTTTTGTTTTTACTCAACTCATTGTTCAAGCTGTTTCTCAAATATATATAAATATATATATATATATATATATATATATATATATATTGTTTAAGCTGGCGGTATGACTGTTCTGATCTATTTTAATGAGAGGGAGAATAAAAAATATTATTTGATTTTAGTAAAATTTTTACCTATATCACCATCAATGTAGCACTCTTTTTGTATATTGTGATACTAAAAATAGCAATTTAGTTTTTTAACACCATCAATACTAATGCTCTTAGAGAATAGAGTTTCCATTTTCCATTCCAAGTCTCCTCTCTAAAAGGACAACATGACTTTACTAATGAAACTCTTTAAACGAAAAGAAAAAAGAGACAAGTTGACTCAACAAGTAACTATTTTTAATGTGACTTGTTAAACCATTCAATCTTTTCATCATTATTCAATGTGGGACTTCACTCACACGTGTATATCCAACATAAAAAATCTTCAAACTAAGTAAATTCAATCTCAAAATATATAAAGCACATATTTATTCGTCTAATCTTAAAAACATCCAGATGATCTAAACTTCACAAGATTTAAACATATACAAAAATCCTAGATAACTCCTCACAAAACAGTCTTTTAAATTAAAACTTAAAATCCTAACATATAAGAAACTTCTTCAAGAACAACTATGTGCTTAAAATCTCAATATATAGTTACGATCACATTCTAGCACGCACTTGTCCCTATGAACGTGAGCAGCTTATCTAGAAAAATAAAAGGACAACGAGAATGACCTAAAATCTCTATGAGATTTAGCTAAAATCACTTGGTTCAATTTTGATTTTCTAGCAATCACTTCGTCACTCAAGTTTTTTCTCTGCTCTTGCTCTTTACCCTCTTTGTTCAATGGCTCCCAAATTGATTTATGAACAAGCCCCAAGTGAAACACAATTTTTAATAAATTGCTTCTCACTCTTGTCTACTCTATTATGGCCGTAAATATCGACAATGAATAACGGAGAGACCAAAAAAAAAAGTCTTAAATTGAAACGAATTCGTAAAGCTGGTGCTTTAATCTATGGAATTGGGATAAAAGGAGCAAAACAGTAAAGCTTTTTTTTTTTTTTTTTTCCTTCTATAGGAGTTACTGTGACCGGGTCAAAAAATATTGTAGTGAAAACTACTCTCATTTGCTCACAGTGTACATTTTTCTTAGCCTTTTGTAGCCACTCTTGGCGTGGCCTCTACGTTCACAATTTGAAGGACCTTGTTAAATTTTCTAAATTGTAGTGTGAATTTTACTTCTATACTGTAATTTGCTGTTTCTTTTTATGAAACTATTTGTCATGAAATGTAATTTACATATTACTGGAATATATATTAACTATGTGCTTGTAGCTTGTAGACAATGCTTTGAAATTTGCATTAAAGAGTTTGGCATTGAAACATGGAACTATTAGGCCTTAGGCTTTTGTGGAAACTTTCTTGTTGAAGGCACTGAGATGAATAGTACCTGGTGGCAATCAAATGAATACTGTTGTTGCAGTAGATGAAGCTGTTAAGTACCTCAAGTAAAGAAGCTAGCACTGAGAACAATTTAATTAATTTAGTTACGCATAAAGGACGTTACTAAAGACCTATTGTGGGAATAAAAGTCACACATTTGCAATCCTGGGAAAATACAACTTATCAGCATCCTGGTGGTGTAGTAAGGACAACAATCGTATGAGATGTGAATATAGAAATATACAACAAAATCATTATTCAATAGTCCACCCCTTTTAGGTAATCGGTCAGTGCTAGTGTTGTCTTCCCGGTATGGATGGCTTTGTCTACTGCACCTACTGAAGATGGGTCACCATAGACCTGCAATTAGAAATTAGAGCAGCAAGGAAGCTATTATAAGAGCCTTGATTAGTTATAAAATCAATAACAGCTTTGCAATCAATTATGATTTTTAAAGTTCGTTTATTTATTTTTTTTCTGATAAGATGATTTCTAAACTTTAGATGTGAAGGGTAATAGCGATGCTTAAAGTTTGGGTGGGACACATGAAGCGGCACCAACAATTTTTTATAGGCTTTGTTATGCTTTTATGTTGCGTCTTGAAGTTTTTTTTAAAGCTACTAGTAGTACTAATGATTGGTACAGCTTCCTTTGTGTCTACAACAATGTAATCATGTAATTTGTATTGATGGCATAATCCATTTTGCTATAATATATTTAGATAGCATCCAAAAGAAAATAGATTACTCACCTTATCTAAACTTTTTCTAATTTTTGTCTACCAAATATATTTCTTGATTCATCAACTCCCACATTGAAATTTCATAAAACGGCTTGAGTAGTGGCGGCTTCCAAACAAGGATATCTTGTGACACATATTTCATTGTAGGGCGAGATTTAGGATTGGAACGTAGGCAAGCCAATGCTAGTGTCACAACTAAAACCACATTTTGAGCAATTGTTTGGTTAATATGAGGTGAAAGGCGAGGATCTAAGACATCTTTCAGCATAATATGTCGAGCAGATGACGATGCTAATGAGGATATAAGCTCTCCTGGATGCCTTCCCATTATTGTTTCAAGCACCACTACACCAAAGCTATAGACATCACATTTTTCGTTCACAACCATGGTGTAGGCAAGTTCTAAAACACAACACAAAATTGTGAGCACAACTAAAAGACTTAGAGAAAGAAACCTGTTAGATATATCCTCCTATACTAGGACAATTATGTAGCTACTTTGGCACATATCATCAATTTAATCTTTCTAGGATATATGTGAACATATGATCAATCATTAATCTCATGTTTTCTAAAAAGTGTGTTTGTGTATGTAGTAGCTAAATATTTACCTGGGGCAATATATCCGCAGGTGCCAGCAAGTGTGGTTAAATTGGAGGAATCAGGATTTAGGGGTCTAGCAATGCCAAAATCTGCAACAAAAGCCTCAAATTCTGAGTTCAATAAAATGTTGCTTGTGGTCAAGTCTCGGTGGACAATTGTTGGAATGCAATCATGATGCAAGTATGATAAAGCATTTGCTATTCCTTTAATGATATTCACCCGCTTCTTCCAATTCAATTCCTTAGCTTCAACATCATTGCTTATGGCATAAAATAAGCTTCCTCTTTCAATGTACTCATAAACCAAAAACATGCATCGGTTGTGTAGACAAAACCCATAAAGCTTCACGATGTTTCGATGACGAACTTCAGACAAGACTTTGGCTTCATTTCTAAAACTCTTGTCAAAAGCTGGCTCCTGAGATTCTAAACGGTGAAGTTTTTTAAGGGCAATCACTTTTCCACTTGGTAGTGTTGCTTTGTAAACACTGCCATAACCACCAGTTCCAATGCAATATCTAATATCAAAGTCTTCTGTTGCTGTAATGATGTCTTCGAACGCAATATTTCCATCATAATTCCATATTGAGAATAAATTTCCATTCCTCGTTGCTTTATACTCATTTTGATTATTCCTAATTACCTTTCGGCGAGAGAGGAACACAATTCCAACTCCAAGTAATAAGAAGCCGAGGATAACAAGGGCAAGAATAATGATCTTAATCAATTTTGAGAATTTCTTAGTCTTTGTGGAGCAATGAGGTATTCCTAAGATGCGGTCGTCGCATAAATTCTTGTTGCCCATAATTGACTTGAGTGTATTATATCTCCAAAAACCATCTGGGATTGGACCTTCCAAGTAGTTATAAGACAAATTGATTTGGCATTGGAAAATAAGTGTGCTAGGAATGTGCCCAGTAAGATTATTAAAGCTGAGATCCAGGTGTCGTAAGTTTTTGGAGTACCCAAGTTCAAGAGGTATATTTTCACTAAACAAGTTATGACTAAGGTCAACAGTAGTCAGATTATCTGAGTTAGAAACTTTAGGAGGAATGGTTCCATTAAAGCGGTTGTAGCTCAAAAACAGTTGACCCAAAGAAAAGCAATAACCAAGTTCAATTGGAATGGATCCGCTCAGATTGTTGTGGGAGAGGTCTAGAACACAGAGATTAAAGAGATAATCTATATTAGGCAGTATCTCACCAGAAAGTTTGTTCAAGGAAAGATTAAGATATTCCAATCGGGTTAATTGAGCTAACTCATGTGGAATGATTCCAGATATGTAGTTATTTGATAGATCCAACTTTTGCATAAATTGCAAATCTCCCATTGTTGAACTTATGGAACCATTTATTTGATTTGAATGAATGTCCAGATAGCATAATGCGGCTAAATAACCAAAGACTGGAGGAATTGTACCAGAGAGATTGTTAACACTAAGATCCAAAAAAACCAATTTTGTCAAATTCCCTATTTCCGTGGGAATCGAACCATTTATTTTATTTGAATGAATATCCAAATATCGTAAATTGGTTAAATGACCCACGTATGGAGGAATTTCACCAACAAGATTGTTGACACAAAGATTTAAAAAATCCAATTTGGTCAAGTTCCCCAGAGTTAAAGGTATTTTACCAACAAGAATGTTGACACCAAGATTTAAAAAATCCAATTTGGTCAAGTTCCACAGAGTCGAAGGTATTTCACCAGTTAGGCTATTATTATGGAGATCCAAGTGCCTCAACTTTCTCATGTTTCCTATTTCTAGGGGAATGGAGCCATTGATTTGGTTGGAATCAAGAGAGAAAAGGGTCAATTTTGTCAAACAACCAATAGTACGAGGAAGTGGACCAATGAGCAAGTTCCGAGATAGGTTTAGAGAAACCACGTTTCTCAGGTTTCCAATTTTTGAAGAAATAGGACCAAAAAGATTGTTTTTATCAAAATGCAGAGCCATCAAATTCTTCAGATTATATATTTCAGAAGGGATAGTACCGTTGATTTTATTTGAATGTAAATCAAGATGAGAGAGACAAGTCAAAAGACCAAGAGTTGAAGGGATCGTACCATTGAAGAAATTTCCACCCAAGTGTAATTCAACAAGACTTCTCAAGTTTCCCAATTCTAAGGGAATTGGACCGCTCATTTGATTGAAAGAAATATCAAGCTTCTCTAATTGAGTGAGTTTTGCGAGTGAGAGAGGTAGTTCACCACAAAGATAATTCTGAGATAAGTTAAGGTGAGTGAGTTTAGAAACACTACCAATCTCTGGTGGGATGCGCCCATATAGCCCCACTCCTACTAGATTGAATCGGACCAAATTTGGGAATGAGGAGAAGTTGAAATCGCTGAAGTAGATGCTCCCATACGGATGCCATTTTCTTTTTTTTAACTTGATCTTTATCACGCTTCCACCACCATTGCAAACGATACCGACCCACTTGCAAGGACTTGAGGTTATTTTTTCATGCCACCACCACCGAGTCTGGTTTAGAGCCTTTAATTCCTGGGCTAGTGACGATGATTGAGGTTTTGCAACAGTAATACTCGCATGGTTTATGACTATGATAGTAGTAATCCAAACTAATATAACAAGGGAAATGGAAACAGAGGATGGCATGTTTAGCGGATGATTGATGATTGTTTTGGTTCAATACAATTTAACTAAGCAAAACAAGTATAGCTGTTTTCATAAAAAAAAAATTGCTACTTATTACAGCGCCTCTTCACCATTGTTGAATCTTCATCCACCAGTGAGATATTGTCAGATCTTGAGGCTTGAGCTCGCTGCCATCCCAAAGTAGCTTCTTTAGTTTTCTTCTCTTCCTCGTTGTCACTCACTTTCTTTTGGCATTTCTAGTCTGGGTTTCTAAACAAAATGTTAGCAGAGAAACCCAAGGGACAAGAGGTCAAGACCCAAGATGACTTCCACTGTTTCACACCTCCCCGCTTTCTACTTCTCATTCAAAGCTTCTTTTTATTTTTTATTTTACAAACCAACGTGGTTTATCTGCCCCTCTTTTACTTTTTTTTTTTGGTTCTTTAATTTCTTAGAAAATCGTTTACAGTTCACTATTCTTTTTCTTTTTGACCACTCCTATGTAAAAGGCTTATTATGCCAGCTTTTTAATTTTTTTTATTGAGTAGTGAAATGGCTTAAAATAATTTGAACCAAAGAGGTAAGAGGTAAAAATTTGAAATGTAATTAGATATATTAATTTATATAGAATTTTGTTTAAAGCCTATATATATATATATATAATTGCAATAATTCTGAAATGGTACATCGGTATCAATTGGTACCAAAATATCTCATTTTTTAACCAAACCAAAATGGCTTCTAGTACGGTATTAACTCCCTTGATAGATTTAGATGGCAAAGCTTATTGTTAATAAACTATATACAAATACTAGCTTCATCACATGCGTTCCATATGTTCGATAAGTCTCTTTTTTCATTTTGAGTTTAATGTAATTTTTTAATTTGAATTTATTTAGTGTTAGTGAGATTACACATGAAAGGATTTTTATAAAACTAAAATTCAGGATTTGAAGTGGAGTAAACTTAGTGTGTGCTAGATTTTAGGAAAAAAAAATATAGCAAATGTACCTGAGATATGCTTTTGATAGAAAGTGTGCTATTTTTAAGGGAAAAAGTTTCTCTAGTAGGTTTTTTTTTTTTTTAATTTTGTTGAATTATAATTTAACTCTATTTTTTATTTTTTAAGAATAAGAATTATCTAATTAGATTAGGGGTATTTTTGACATTTTTAAAAATCATAACTAACTTTATGTATCTTTTTAATATATATGGATAAGCACGGGTCTAAATTTTCTACTTTACTTTTTTTACTCTACTGTATATATGTCACATGTCAATTTATTTCATTAAATACTAAAGCGTAGTGACGTGATGAAGACGTGTGGGACCGACGAGAGCTTGGAAAAAGTCTTTAGAGAGGAATCTATATTCTTGCTGTGTGGAATCTTTGAATTTCTGACCTCTAATTAAGCTTGGAAAAAACTTGTACTTTAGTATAGAGCAACGCAATTCTTCTCGCCGTGTGGATTCTTTGTAATTGCAAAGAAAATGTTTGGACTTTAGGACTGAAAAATATAGTATTTATTTTCTTTTTCTTTTTTCTTAATTAATTTACTAAATTCAATTATAAGAATAATTTTTTTGAAGGGTGTGTCTAGATACCACTTATTTGCTGAAAATTGAAAACTTATTGCTGAAAACACTGTAGTAAAATAATTTTTAAAAGTGTAAATAGTACTGTGAGACCCGAATTTACCTAGAAATCTGTAAAAAAAAGAGTTTGGTGGTACATAAACAGTACCACCGGGACCCACTAAAAAAACGTGAACTCACGGATTGGGCATTTTGCAAGGACTTAAGATTGTTTCTTCATAATACCAACTCCCCCGAGTCTCTTTCAGAGCCTTTGATTCCTGGGCTAGTGACGATAATTGAGTTTTTGCTACAGTAGTACTCGCATGGTTTATGATTATGATAGTAGTAATCGGATCCCAACTAATATAACAAGGGAAATGGAAACAGAGGATGGCATGTTTAGTGGATGATTGATGATTGTTTTGGTTCAATTACTATTTTACTAATCAAAACAAGTATAGATTCTGATAAGGCTCTTCTTTTTATTTTGAGTTTAGTATAATTTTTTAATTTGAATTTTTCTAGTGATAGTAAGGTTACATAGGAAATGATTTTATAAATTTAAATTTTGGATTTGAAATGGAGTAAACTATTGGATTTAGTGTGTGCTAGTTTTTAGAAAAAAAAAATATCAAACGTACATGAGAGGTAATTATTGAGTACTCCTAGAGTACAATAAATGCGCACTCTACCTTTTCACATAACCATGGACCTCACTAATTAAATTTATGGTAGGACTTATAATTTATATGAGAGGGAGTAATACGCATTTATGGTACTCTCGAAGTATTCATAATTTTCCGTACGTAAGATATGTTTAAATAAAAAATGTACTAATTTTTAGAGAAAAAAAATTTCTCTGGTAGTTTTTTTTTTAATTTTATTAAATAAAAATTTTAACCATATTTTTTAATTTTAAGAATAAAAATTATCTAATTAAATTAAGGGTATTTTTGATATTTTAAAAAGTCATAATTAACCTTCTTAATCTTCTTTAATATATAAGGAGAAGCGTAGCACAGGGACATGATAAAGCCATCCTGATGCATGTGGAACCGACGAGAGCATGGAAAGAGTCTTTAGTTTCGTACGTGAGAAAGTGAGAGGAATCTATCTTCTCGCTATGTGGAATCTTTGAATTTATGACCTCTAATTAAGCTTGGGAAAAACTTTTGCTTTAGTAAAGGGCAACGCAATTCTTCCCGCCGTGTGGATTCTTTGTAATTGCAAAGAAAATGTGAGACATGCGTGTAAAAAGCTTTTGCTTTTAGCAAAGACTAAGGAGCAATTCTTCTTGCCGTGTGGATTTTTTGTCAATCCAAAGAGAATAAGAGTCAAATAAAAAAGCTTGGAAAAAGCTTTTGCTTTTGGTAGAGAGCAATTTTTCTCTCCGTGTGGAGTCTTTATATTTGCATAGAGAAAGGCTTGGGAAAGCTTTTATAAGCTCCCAAAGTGAGAGCAATTCTTCTTGCGGTCTGGCTGCATTGTATTTGCAAAGAAAACGCGATACAATTTATTTTATGTTTAAAAATTAATTTTTGTGAAGAATTACATTTCAAATCTCCCTCTCTACTTGTAACAATTGAATAATGAAAAATATAAACAAATGAAAATCAGAATTCTTTCTTTTACGATTATTATATAATAATCTAGATTTAATTTGTCAAAAAATCCTCATTAAAATGTTTAAATTCCAAGAAAAATTTCAGGTTAAAATACACAATTTGTTCCTAAAGTTTCCACTGAATTGCTCTATTGATCCATAAAGTTTCAAAATATTGGAGATTGCTCTTACAATTACCTCTCCAATTGGCTCTTTGGTGTTTCATGTTCTTAACCTTAGAGAATGATTCTGGTTGTGCATTTTTATTTAATACAATAAAGTTGCCACATGGACAAAAAATATATCACATCATTGTTTTGTTAGAGACATAAGCTAGAGAATATTAAAAGTGAGAATACACAATTTGATCAATTCGCTAATATTTCATACTTTTTTTTTCTTTTTTGATGAAGTTTCATACTTTTCTCACAACCCATAATTTTGAGTAAAGTTTGTATTCTAGAAATTTTCTTAGCACAATCCTTCAAATGGTCCCATTATTTTTTAAAGAAGACCTTTCTTTCAAAGAAATTGTATTAATGCAATCCTTCTATGTACAAAACTAGGCACAATTGTAATTAAATTTTTAAAACAAATCTAGGCACAATTGTACAAAAATTCCATGTAACTAAGTCACACTCAAGAATATTGGACCATTTTTCCTTTGTATAAATAGAAGGGTCCCAATGGGATGAGGGGGCTAACAATTTTCTCTCTAAAACATTTATTGTAGGAATATAAAAGTTTTCCATTGTAGACTTTTCACGCGTAAAAAACATGACTTGCCAACTAATAAAATTAGAGTTTTTAGTACCTACAGCAATTTCACAACATCAAGAACAAACCCTAGTGTATACAGTGTCAAATTCCATAGTCTCCTATTACAATTTTTCTTACAAAGTATTGAATAGTAAAGCTTCAAGGCCATTGTCTCAACTACAACTCTCAATCATGTTGGACTTGGATAACACCTTTCCACAACATATCATTATGAGTTGCTGAAAAAATTTGGAATGTACACAACGTGTAGTGTGGATGGGAAGAAATTTCAACCTATTCCAATTGGTTAGGTTAGGAAGGGGCCTATTCCAATTTAATGATCCTTAACTTTTGTATACAAGTATTAATCAATGAAATTTCCACCTACAATAAGTCGGACTTTTGGCAGGAGAGAAAATTGATGTCTAGACAAATCAAGCTAAGGCCAACTAAAATGGACCATATTCTTAATTTTTTATCTCAATTTGTTCAATGTACAAGACTTATAGTCAATGTTTGGCATATAAAAGTTGAACATATTTTCTAAAGTCCATCCTTTGAAAGCTTGAGAAAAAATTCATTTAAATGAACACATTATAGAAATTATCAAGGAATCAAAGAAAAATTGTCGGAAATAATGAAAATTTAATCTATGCTTAAATTCTTTTGTACCAATGGTAAAGTCCTATCACAAAGTTTTTTGAGACTCATGCTGATTAGTGATTAGGAGTTATAAAGGAATAATCAATATTATATATATATATATATATATATATATATATAAGTAGAGACCTCATGTAGGAGTGCATGAGCTCTTGCCAAATGGCGCTCTAATTTTGCATTTAACCTTTTTTTTTACCTCTTTCATTAATTTGTTTTACTATTACCCAAAAGTTTACATTAACTTATTTTCTGTTATCTCATTAATCTCTCATTAGTTGCCTAAACTTACACCACACATTTCTCTCTTCTTCATGTCTTTTAGCATACTCACCATTTAAAATTTTTTTTTTTAAAAACAAAAAAAAATAATTAAAGACTAATAGTAATAACTAACCAGATAAGGCCCTAAAGAGAGATTGAGAGACACAAAAATGTTATGAATTGTTAAATAAAACACATTGTTTCACTTTATATTACCAAAATAAAAGAATTGAGATTGACAAAACATTTAAAAGAGAGAGAGAGAAATCTGAGGAGTTGCTGCCTCCATCATATTGGCCTCCCACCACTATCAAGACACCGAAACCCCTATGGGTATGTTTTTTTTCATTTTAAATTGGGGGCTTAAATATAATTTAGGTTTCGGTAATTTGGTTGGATAGTTTTTGTTTTAGGTACGTAAGTAGAGAGAATATTTGGTACGTAATGTAAAACCATATTCTACCATACTTTGAAATCATCTATAAGACATTCATACACACTTGCTCACACCATGTCTTTATATTACATTATTGATGAGTGGAAGACAATGAAAGAGTTGGACATACTTTCATTTCATGGTATAAAATATGTTAATACAACACAAATTAGTTGATTTTTATGGTCCCGTTACTCTTTTGCATTTATTTTTGGTTTTATGATTTTTTTTTTTAAATTAATCTTACCTTGAGAAGGCTATAAATATGTAGCGAAACTACTAAACTAAGTTTTAATATCTCAAAATGTATATGTTTCTTTACTCTAATTTAGTTTACTTTTTCCTTATAATATATATACAACACTATCTAAAATCGTCTTATATAAAATATTACAAAATTATCCGTGCATCGCACGTGCAACTTACTAATATATAGTTAAATGGCCTAGTGTAACTTTACAAGAATTAAACATTTTTTAGATCGTAGATTTCTAAGAGATCTAATGGCTAAAAAATTTTAACTACCTACGTCATCATTAAAAAATTTATTGCAACCTCCTAAAACATTTAGAGAGAGAGAGAGAGAGAGAGAGAGAGAGAGAGAGAGAGAGAATATTATGCCAAATCCCACTATGAATTTAATTAGTCAAATTCACCATGAATAAGAGAGGATGAAGTATCACATCATTGTAATCCAAAATACACATACACACACATATAACGGTAATCTCAAAACAATACATTAATTTGGGAATGGGCAAACATTTCACTAATTTAATTAGTATAAATTTTTTATCCAAAAACATTATTTCAACTTAAAATGGAAAACTAACACAACTAGGGAGACAAACTGACAGTCTCTCACTCACAAAGTTTTTTTTTTTAAATCAAAAAAATGAGGATCAAAAGTGTGGTCACTGTCTCCACACCACTTAAACCCCCCTACACTGCATTATGAATTATGATCACTAAAACACTAATATGGCTTGCCACTACTCAAATCAATGACTCATGTATGTACTCACAAGTAAGACTTTGCTAATATTCGTGGGGATTAAGCACAAGAGATCAGGTGCAATAAGTGAAATTTAAAAGTTAATAGGGTAAAATAAATAAATAAATAAAACAAACAATACAAACTAGCCTTATTACACGCGTCCGCACGTACGATGAGACTCTTTTTTTATTTTGAGTTTAATGTAAATTTTTAATTTGAATTTATCTTTTGTTAGTGACGTTACCCAAGAAGGAATTTTTAAGAAACTAAAATTTAGGATTTGAAATAGAGCAAACTTCTGGTTTAGTGTTTGTTAGTTTTTAGGAAAAAATATATCAAACATCTATGAGATATATTTAAATAAAGAGAGTGGTAATTTTTAGGAAAAAAAGTTTCTCTGTTAATTTTTTTTTGTTTTTGAATTTTGTTGAATTACAATTTTAACCCCATTTTTTTATTTTTAAGAATAAAGATTATCTAATTAAATTAAGGATATTTTTGACATTTTTAAAACCATAACTAACTTTCTGAATCCTCTTAATATATAGAGATAAATCTTATATAGCGGTGTGATAATAGCACCGAATCCAAATCTAAGAGATCCATCCCACAGGTCTCAACCTTATCCGGCACCTCCGTTTCTTTCTTCAACCAATTGTTATGCAATTTGATTTAGAAAATGACTTTTTCCAGAGTCTTCTTGATTTATTTGTTAATATGCTGTGGTTTTGGAATTAGTCTTTGAATTGTTGGCAAGGGTAGGTGAGAATCCTTTTTACAATATTGAGACAGAGAGAAAATTGTTAGGTAGTCGTGTTAGAGATACCTCTATGAATTTAATCAGTTTTAGCTTAATTATTCAAAATAACGATGTATATTATTTCAAAAACAATAATAACGATGCATATATTTGGATTTTGAAGCTGCTTTCATTAATGATAGGCATTATAGAATTGGTGTTGGAGAAAAATGGTAAAGCCGTGTTTCCTTCTATTCAAGTGACTGGGGTCATTTTATACTATTGTTTAAGCAACAATTTTCAATATTTAAACAATAATAACACTTCTGACACGTATTTCTATAACACTCAAACACATATTTTCACAACATTAAAAATTGAACAGCAATACTTAAATACTATTACCAAACAGGCCTGAGAGTCTACTCTCACTTGCTCACAATGTGCATTTTTCTATACCTTTTTGTAGCCACTCTTGGCCTAGCAACTACGTTCACAATTTTGAGGCCCCTGTTAAATTTTCTACTATGACCTCTCTGTTCCTAGTAATTTATGAAGGGAAGAGTTGCAGTTGGATGAGTAATCTACTCACTCTTAAAGGATTTATTAGCCATCCAAAAAAAACTAAAAATAAAAGTCTGCCCATTTTTTATACCCCATACACTTTTATTTTTGGTTTTTTAGCATTCCTGTAAAAATACAACTTATCAGGACATCCTGGTGTTGTAGTAGTAGAGGGGAACAGTGTATGGGGTATAAAAAATAAAACAAAGTTACAAAACCATTATTCATTGATCCGCCCCATTTAGCTGATTGGTCCATGCTAGTGTTATTTTTCTTCAATGGATAGCTTTACCGCACCTACTAAAGATGGGGGCATCAAAGACCTGCAATCAGAAATTAGAGTAGTAAAGGAAGCCATTATAAAAGCCTCTATTAGCTACAACATCATTAACAACCTTGAAATCAATTGTGATTTCTAAAGTATAGATGTGAAGGGTAATAGCAAGCAGAATCGTGTTCTGCTACTAGTAGCGATTCCAAGAATTTTTTCCAGAACGGTCATTATAAAATTTAAATTATACAAAATTTAATAAAAATAGAACATATATTAACAAAAAAAACACACACACACGCACACAATTCATAAAATCTTACAATTTCCTTCTATAAGTTTTCTTATTTTGAAATTATTAATAATCTCATTATCAATGCTACACTCTCTTTTGAAATTTTAGTTCAATAAAATTTTTCTTGGGATTTTCCTTTTTGCTTGTAAGGGCCTAATATATTGTTAAAAAGACCAAAATTTAAGGATAAAGTTTGGCTACAAATTTACAACTCTCACTAAACAAATTAACATGACTACATATTTTGAAAATCTAATCGTTGAATTGTATGTTCTTTATGTTTTGAAAACATATGTCAAATTTCATACCAATCGGATGTGATTTACTATTCGATCCATAAACTTATTTTTTATATATAATTTAAACTACAAAAACTTGAAATTTAAACATTTGATCGATGACGTAGTTATTGATCTTTAATCTCATTGAAATTTTACAAGCATGGAGGAAATAAGAAAAAAAATATGTAATCCAATGGTGGATTTGTCAAAATTCACATTCAATAAAAAATTATTAAGTAAAGTTGAAGCATTGGTCTACAACCAAGTTTGTTG
The DNA here is from genome assembly GCA_032878915.1 of Castanopsis chinensis. Classification (NCBI taxonomy): domain Eukaryota; kingdom Viridiplantae; phylum Streptophyta; class Magnoliopsida; order Fagales; family Fagaceae; genus Castanopsis; species Castanopsis chinensis. The sequence goes on along the minus strand of JAVQMG010000053.1, from coordinate 126,302 downwards.
CCAAATTTTTTCTAAAATTGAATTATGTTGGGCCTAAAAAAATTTAAGGTAGTCACAAATTTTTTAAAAGATAAAAAAATCATAAAATTTAAAAAATTTATATATAATGATTTTTTTTCTAGGTCAAGGTGGTTATGTGACCATCCTAGCATCAATGTGGAGCCGCCCCTGTCTGCTGTGCCTAAAGGTTCGATTGGACACATGAAACAACACCAATATTTTTATAGAAACCACAAATCCATTGCCCCCTTTTTTTTAGATGTCATAGTATTTCAAATTTATGGCACCCCCGCTTATGATGATTGCTCTTTATTATCAAACCAATACACCAATTGGTTTTTTGTGTAGGCTAAAGATTCAGTTCCAAACCTTTTATTCAACTATAAGAGAATTTATTAGTTTAACTAACTGAAACTCAAAAATCCATTGCCTTTTCATTAAGAATTAAACCATTATATTTTTATAGCCTTTATTATGCTTTTATATTCGGTATTTATAATTTTTCTATGTATATATAGGAAGTCATGATACAAATTCTGTCATGTCCACTAAAATCCAATTATTTAGCTGCTATTTATGGCATAATCCATTTTGCAATAATATAATTAAATAGTCACAGCAAGATTCAAAAGAAAATAGACTGCCCACCTTCTTGGCATCACATCTCTAAACCATTCCTAATTCTTGTCTACCAAATATATTTCTTGATTCATCAACTGCCGCATTGAAATTGCATAAAAGCGCTTTGACAATGGTAACCTTCGAACAAGAAATTCTGGTGAAACATGTTTCATTGTGAGGTGAGATTCAGGATTGGAACGTAGGCATGCCAATGCTAGCGTTACAACTACAACCACGCTCTTAGCAATATTTTGGTTTATATGAGCTGAAAGACGTGAGTCTAAGACATCTTCCAGCATCATATCTTGAGCATATGATGATGCTAATGATGAAATAAGCTCTCCCAAATGCCTTCCCATAATCGTTTCTAGCACCATTACATCAAAGTTATAAACATCGCATTTTTCGTTCACAAACATGGTGTAGGTCAATACTAAAGCATAACACAAAAAAGTGTGAGCACAACTAAACTACTTGAAAGTTGTAAGTAACCTCTTAGGATTATCCTACTATAGTATGACAATTAGACATCCACAAAGGAGCGTCTCACCAATTTGATATTTCTAATAAATATTTGAGCATATGATCATTGATTAATCTATTGTTTTTTTTTAATAGAGTTTGAGTTTGTGCATATAGAAACAAAATATTCACCTAGCGCTATATATCCATAGGTGCCAACGAGTGTGGTTAAATTGGAGAAATTAGGACTTAGGATTCTAGCTATGCCAAAATCTACAACAAAAGCCTGCAATTCCAAGTTCAATAAAATGTTGTTGGTAATCATATCATGATGGACAATTGTTGGGATGCAATCATGATGCAAGTAAGATAAAGCATGTGCTTATTCTTTGGTGATGTTCACCCGCTTCTTCCAATTTAATTCCATTGCTTCAACATCATTGCTTTGGACAATAAATAAGCTTCCTCTTTCCATGTATTAATGACCAGAAACATGCATCATTTGTGTAGACAAAACCTATAAAGCTTCAAAATGTTATGGTGACGAATTTGAGACAAGACTTTGGCTTCACTCTTGAAACTCGTCAAAAGCTAGATCCTTAGCTTCTAAACAGTGAATTTTTTTAGGACAACCACTTTTCTACTAGGTAAAATTACTTTGTAAACACTGCCATAACCCCCCATTCCAATGCAATATTTGAAGTCAAAATCCTCAATTGCATTAATGATGTCTTCATACGCAATATTTTCATCATAATTCCATATTGAGAACAAATCTCCATTCCTTGATGGTTTAGACTCGTGTTGAGTGTTCCTAAATACCTTACCCCCTCGGAAATAGAGGAACACAACTATAATTAACAAGAGTAACAAGAGGCTAAGTGTAATGGAGACGAGAAGAATGATTGTGACTTTCTTATACCAATAAATATAATGCATCCACAAGTTTAGTGATGTAATTTTTAAATTTAAGTTTTTGGGCCATAAAGACTTTGAAATTCAACCTGTTGTTTAAGAGTCTTAAGACAAAAGAAATAACAGTGGGTTAATCTCACACTGAAAAATGAGTGTGAGCTATAGAGGTTTAAAATTTGTGCTATTTATCCAAGAATTAGTCCATTTTAGATATACACCACTGTTAATTTCTTTAAAACCTTCTCCTCTCTCCCCCCTTGTGCGTGTGTTAAAATACTTAGTGTGCATTTGGCTCCAGATTAAAAACCAATTTATTTTACTATTTAGCTTATTTTTGCTACTATTTATGACCCCACTACACTCTTTAGTACTATCCATGAATTTCACTATACTATTTCAGCTAACTTTTACTTTTATCTATAGTACTTTCAACAAAAAGTTTTCAATTTCAACAAAATATGCGGATCCTAAACAGATATTTAGTATTCTCAAAAGAACAAAAAATAATAATAAATTTAAAATATATAAAAAAAAAAAAAAAAAAACAGGTTTATAGGAAACTGGGACCAAGAGCAGAAAAATAAAGGTTAACGATAGTATGCTATTGCCGCAATCATAATTGGAGAATTTTTAGCTACTTGATTTAATTTTTTTATATATATAATTCTATGTTATTATTATTATCATGATTATCACAATAAAAAAGAAGCCCACAAATTATTTATTTTCTTTGTGAATGTGCATGTGCATGTTAATATGGCACATTTCTTAATTTAGGGGTTCCTTAAAAAAGTGAAGCATTAAAGAAAGAATATTGGGATTTTGCATTCAGTGAATGGCACTTCTAGACAGTTCTTTCTTAGTAGAAAACGAGGAATGCTCCTTACAAAGATATATAGGACACTAGCTAGGACTAGATTACTTCAAAAGACAGCTCGCCAGTCCCACTTGCCACTAAGGTATGTTTCGTTAGGGTGAAAACATGAAGAATAGAAAATAGGGAGAGAAAAATAAGGTAGAAAATGATATTTTTCACCGTTTGGTTCAGGAGAAAAAATAAGAGAGACAGAAAAGGAGGAGGAAAATAATCCCTCTGAGCCCACATTTTTTTATCCTCCCAATTTGGGAGGAAAATATGCTGAATGATGTAATTTACACAAATAACCTCACTTTATTGCACTCACCTACTCCTCTCACTTTCCCACTCTTATATATTATATAATAAGAACATAATAGTTAATTTATATAAATTATATTTTCCATCTTCCTCTTTTTTTCTTCAACCAAGCAAAAGAGTGTGGGTATTTGGACCGTGTTTTATGCCCCAAGTGTAAATTATTTAGGAATTCTCTTTCCTAGCACAACGTTGATAGCCAATTAATTTAATTAGTAAAATTTATTATTATATAAGGGAATATGGAATTATGGATTTCAATTAATTGAATCAAAAAGTGTTTTTTACTAGAAAAAAATTCAATAAAGTGTTTTATTATCAAATAAATTTAATTTTTACAAAACCTAACTTTTAAATATTCTTTTCTCTTGATTTTTTAGTTTTTTATGTTTTGAGAGGAGCAAAACATAAAAAGGTAGCAAAAATACAAAGTTACCCATGTTTTAACAAAGGTGGGTAATGGGAGACAAACAGAGCTTATCCAAGTGACTAAAGTGCCAATTTTTAAACCATACGTAGGTAAAGTGTTTTTTAGGCAAACCACAGTTAAGCAAAGTGTAATTTTATATATATATATATATATATATATATATACACTTTGCCATCTTTTCGATATAATTGCTCTTAATCAATTAAATCCCACACAATACACCTCACGTTGTTGTACTTTTTTTACATTTTTTTTTCAATATGCAACTTACGCTTGTGTTTTAATCTAATAAATCCATCTTGCTTATTGTTCTTTGCTTCTGAATTTGAGAGCAAAATATTATACCAAAAGAAGTTTACTATAAAGAAGTAAAACAATGGGCACTCATTTAAGTTCTTGGTTTTCTTATCTAATTTTTTAATTTTTTTTATTCTCACTAACTAGTAAATTAATTTTATATTATTTGTTAGGATATATTTAATCAAATTAAGGGATAATATTTTGATGCGGGATGCAAAAGCGTCAAGAAGTAGAACACGTCTACTTCTAGAAAACAAAAAACAAAACACGATTGTTTTTGAAAATATATAATTTCTAATCCATGAAAGTTTCTTAAGTCCACAAGGGTCCTTGAATCCAGAAGGAGAAAGGGTCTAGAATCCACCAGAAAATAGAAATACAAAAATCTAAATTTTATTGATTGAATAATTGTTAAAAAAGCGGTACAGACTTAGGAGCCTATTTAAGGCTCTATAAAACTTGACAGACAAGAAAATATAATCTAAAATAACTCCTAATTGATATCTAACCATAACGGGAACCAAATTTGACCTAAAAAGCATTAAAAGCACCTAAACACAAGGAAATAATAACCCTAAACCTAAAATAATGAAAATTACAAATTAAATACCAAAATTAAAAAGTCACAATAATTAAATTGTAGATTTTTTCTTACATCATATTTAACAACTGTTTAATTTAGCTAAAACTTTATCATTTAAATTTCTACAAATTTAAATTCTATTCAAACTAAAAGTCTATTATAAAAAATCCTAAACTGAAATCCCCAAAAACAACCAACTTTTTCTTTATCAAAAAAAAAAAAAAAAAAAAACCCATGTTTTGACTTCTACTCCAACTAAAATAAGAACAACTAATTAGTAAATTAATTTTATAAATTTAAAATTCAACAAATTTAAATTCTATTCAAACTCAAACTCTATTATCAAAAATTTCTAAACTTAAATATTTCAACAAATTTAAATTCTATTCAAAATAAAAGTCTGTTATAGAAAATTCTAAACTTAAATCCCAGATAAAAATCCACATTTTCTTTCTATAAAAAAATAAATAAATAAAAACAACATTTTGACTTCTACTCCAACTAAAAGTCTATTGTAAGGATGCAGTTTGGTTCCTAAGCCCAAAAAATAAAAGGATCTAAGCCTAAAGAGCTCAATACAATGAATTTGTAAAGAGTGGGCTAGAAAATTAGGCTCTAATGAGTTGAATAACAATTATAGTGAGTCCAGATGATAAGGAACAAAAATAAACTAGTTTTACCCAAAGAAAATTGTCATTGGCACAATCCGAGGAGATTATTTCTTGTACATATATCTTTAGAATTTGGTTACAAGTCCAGTTTTTGTTGCTACAGTGTTTCTTCTCTCAATTCTCAGATATATCCTCCTATAAAGGGCTTCTTTCTCTATTATATATCCCTTTCTTCTTCATTTTCACCCTCCACATGTAGGTCAAGTTATTGGCTTTAACCCTTGTCCCATCAACACATTCTTGAAGTCTTTGGGAGTAGTTGTAAGGCTGCTTGCCACTGTTCAGATATCATTTCCACATTAATGCGGCCAAAGGGTTAGCTACAGAGCATTCAATGCAGTGGTAGCAACTTTTCCTTAGATATTTCTCATTTTCCTCTTACCTTATCCCTTCCTGATGCTTATCCTTACCAGCAGAATCGCCCAAAACGTTGCCCCTTGTCAGGCCAACGCTTTTGACCTCTGCCCTATTAAGCCAAGGTGAAATTTGTCCTCGGACATACTTCCTAGAACCTTAAAGCTAAACCCCTTTGCCCATCCACTGTCTTGCACCCTCACACTAGCGTCTACCTGTCCTCGGATTATTGAATCTCCTTGAACAGGAGCCTTGGCCCAATACACCCTTCTAGGCATACCATCCCTACATCTATTATCAACATTTTAAGAACAATTAATTAGTAAATTAATTTTTTTATTATTTATCATAATATATTTTCTCAAATTAAGAGATAACATTTAACAACTGTTTAATTTAAATAAAACTAAAAATCTATCATCAAAATTTTCTAAGCTTAAATCCTACACAACTCACATTTTTTTTTATTACATTAATATTTTATTAGGATATTAACCTATATGACTCTTAACTAAGGGATAAGATTTAACAATAATTTAATTTAAATAAAACTTTATCATCTAAGTTTTAGAAATTTAAATTCTACTTCAATCGATAGTCTATTATAAAAATTTTCATATACACACACACACGTATAGCCATGGCTTTTCAATATAATGTCTCTTAACCAATAAATTTATCCCTATAATTAAATCTCACGCAATACACCTCATGTTATTGTATTTTTTTTGTTTCACTTTTTTCCCCCCAAGATGCAACTTACACTTATGTTTCAATCTAATAAATTCATCTTACTTATTATTTTTTGCTTCTGAATTTGCGTGCAAGATATTATGCCAAATGAAGTTTGCTATAAATTAAAAACAAAAAAAACAAAACAATGGACACCCAATTCAGTTCTTGGTTCTCTTATGTAAGTTTTGATTTTGGGTTTGGTTATTATATTTAATTTGTGAGTGTATTGATTTTTTTATTTTTTTAATTAGACTATCACTAGGAAAAATTTGTATTGAAGAATTATTTTGTTTATTGTTGTTTTCGCTTGCTAAAGCATAGGTTAAACATAACCCAAATAAGAATGATCAAACTCATTCCATATCTTATATTAAGAAATTAACACAAAGTGCAAAGAGAATTTTCAAATAAAGTCCAAACTCTAAACAATTAGAACTTAAAGCAATTTTTTCAATTAAAATTATTTACTTATTTTATAATTTATTATTACCATTTATTTAATTATTTTGTTTTAATTATTTTTAAAAAAGTTTAGCTTACGTATGAATCTTCATCAAACCGTGCATCACACGAGAATAATACTAGTGTGAAAAAAAAGTAAGAAAATTTAAGGTTTAAAAGCTACACATAAAAGTTAAAAACCAAAAACTGAACTTGTAAACTCTAGCCAAACAGACACGTACAGACATTGAAATGGAGGCAATACAAACAATTACCTCCACCTTTTTCAACCCAAAAAAAAAAAAAAAAAAAAAGCTTAATTAGCATACTAAATTTGGGACATGGGAAAAAAACGCCAATACACAAGACAAAAATAACATGAAAGTAATTGTTTTTTAGCCTTCTTCAGTGCCAGCAATGCTGGCCTTCAGTCCAGAGAGATGTCAGAAGCTTCAACTGTTGACCAAGCTCGAGTGAGTTGTCCTTGATTTGTGGTTCTTAGCTATGGATGCCAAACATAAATGATTGGAGACAAGATTCATGCACAAAATTCATATAAACATCATTTCTATAGCTAGTATCATTGAAGAAATGTAACTTATGGGTTCTAAAATTAGGCATTCTTGTTATCAAACTGACTTTGTGAAAACCGGTATTTTTTTTTTTTCTTTTTTATCTGAAAGACAGAAAGAGAAAATCCCTCATATGAATGTGTGTGCATGTACATATACAGCATCTTTTTGGCATGACTTAGAATGAATTCATTGTTTTTTTGTGATTTATACTAACTTGTGTAAATATAAACTTTGGCCTGTTTTAGTTGTGTGATAGCTCTGTTTAGTTTGATTGATTAGAAAACAATTTTTGTCATTGCTTGTAGTGACTAGTGAGCATCAATGTTTTCTTTGGAAACATACTAAATGCTCTTAATTCCTAATTTGGGAAATGAAATGAAAAAATCTTGTATGGGTCAGTCTTATGAGACTGAGTCAGAAGATACTATCTCAAAAGAAATTGATGTAGAGAGTTTAATATGACGTTCTCTACAAAATGCTAATTTCAAAAATAAATTTTAAAAACAAGATTTTAGAGCACTACCCTACAAACTTGTGGTTTTTTTTTAAAAAAAACAAAAATAAAAATAAAAGATAAGAAAGAGCAAAGTCAGTACCCTTTTATTTAAAAAAAAAAACCATTTATTGTTAATATTTTCAAAAGTAGGTTAGCTTTTATTTCTTGCTGCATTTATGAGTTTTATTCTACTGGAATTAAATGCATAGCGTATGCCACCGTCAAATTAATGGGCACAAAAGCTAAGTATTAAAAGTATTAATAAATTCTACTAGATAACAACTCTTGGTAGGACTTTAAACTAGTCTAGCATAGCTAAGCATTAAAAGTTCATATTTGTTCATTTAATTTTATGAACACAAATCAATCTCGAACTCATCACCAAACAATATTACATATTCAAGCATGATTCATTTTTCTTGTCAAACAAGCTTGAGCTTGTTCACAAGATTTTTTTTTTTTTTTTTAGTGTTAGGAGTAGTGCCTTAAAATCCAATTTGTATGACATTTTTTTAATTAATAAAATTGTTTTATTTTCTGACATTATTTATGTATGAGCTTTTTGAAAATTAGATGTAATTCATGAGATACATAGTACTCTATGTGATTTAAGTACCAAAGTGAGATTGACATACAAAAAATTTAAATTATAAACTCGCTTATTGGGCTTGCAGGAAGAAAATTGGCTGCACTCAGGTGCTCTGGGGAGAGTATCAAGAGGTACAAGTTATATAGACTTATAGTCATCTAGAGATACCCATAGGTCTATAAATAAGGCCCAAAGACGTAGGCTATGCTAATCTAGCCTTCATTTTCTAGCTTATTCTGGTTCTGGGCCAGCCATTTGGAATTGGTTTAACTTTGATAATTCAAAATTTTTGGAATAGATAATATATTGCAGTGGTTATTCACGTTAAATAGCTATTCTATTGCATTTCATTATAAAGAATAACTATTTTCTTCTGAAAGGTAATATTAAAAGAATCAAGATGATTTACTATGAATCCTTAATTTGGTTTAAGTATAGGCGTAAATGTATTTTTAGTCTCTATATTTTGCACTTTTTCTATTTTAGTCCCTATATTTTGATTTTACCACTTTTAGCCCCTAAACCAATTAACGCCTGACATTTAGGTCATTTCCATTAGTCAACCGACGGAAATAGCTGACGTGGCTGATGATGAAATAAAAAAAACAATATAATCACACATTAATTAATTCAATTAAAAACAAATATTAAAATAAATAAATAAATATTTAAAAAAAAAAAGAAAAAAAACCGGGAAGAACATGAAGAAAACAAGAACTCCAACCCAAATCAAAGAAGTCAAAAACACAAACCTAAATACAGACAAACCTAAATACAGAATTTTCTTTCTAGCCGACCCAAACTTAGAAATTTTCTCTCTACCCAAACACAGAAAAATCTAGCCACCACCTCCACCGATCAAACTCAGCCAATAAACATAAACACAAACCCAACCAACAAACTTAAACACAAACCCAGAAATTTTCTTTCCATCCAAAGCCATAAATTTTCTTTCTACCCAAACATAAAAAAATCCAACCACCACCTCCACCGATCAAACAACCACTACCCACCATCACAACCGCCACAATCCACCATTCCAACCGCCATAACCAAACCCAGCTCGATCTCAACCCCAACCACCTCGATCTCTACCCACCCCAGCCAACTCATAACCCACACACCTCAGCCCCAGCCACCCCGACTTATGCCACCCCCCCAACCTAACCTAAACCCAACCCGACCTCTACCCACACCAGTCGGCTCACAACCCACCCACCCACCCCAACCCAACCTCAAACCTAACCACCCCGAACTCAACCCCAGTCACCCTGATTTAAGCCATCCCAGTCAATCTCAACCCACCTACCCCAAACCAACCTCAACCCAACCCACCCCGATCTCAACCCATCCCAACCCAACCACCACCCACCACAGCCACCACGAGCCACTACACCACCAGGTACCACAAGAGAGAGAGAGAGAGAGAGAAGAAAAACTAATTTAGCAAAGTGAGATGGAAGAGAAAATAATTTGAACTCAGTTTGTGATCTCTTCCTAGAGAGAGAGAGTCAAGATACTTTTTAGATCTTAATTTTAGTGATTTTTAGTTTTATTTATGTTTTTTATTTAATTAAAATTAATAAATTAATTTTTTAAATTTATATTATGTGGCATCATATTTTGTGCAATTATATTATTTTTTTATTCTACCATCAGACACGTCAGCTATTACCGTCGGTTGACTGATGGAAAGAACCTAAATGTCAGGCGTTAATTGGTTTAGGGACTAAAAGTGGTAAAGTTAAAATGTAGGGACTAAAATGGAAAAAGTACAAAATGTAGAGACTAAAAGTGCATTTACGCCTTAAGCATATTCAAATTAAAAACTATTGATCCATTTTTGATAAATATAAGATTTCGACCCTTTTGTCCAAGCGCTTGACATTTTCCACAATGGACTCATCCAGTGGCGAAGCTAGAAAATTTTTTAGAGAGGGGTCAAGCTAGATATAAAAAAAATTATTTATGAGCTATCCAAAACCCAAACAATTGTACAATATATAAAACTTGTGTTCTAAACTAATTCAAAAGGAATGAGGGGTTAAAGGCCTAAATTCTAAAATCTGAGAGGGCCAATAACTACATTTTTTATGATTTGAAAACTATATACAATGGAAAATTGAAAAAGCTAGGGAGGCATGGCCCCCTAGCTTTGCCAATGGACTCATCCAACATGTTCCCTATTCGACCTCCTGCCAACAATGTGCAAAAGTCATCCAACCCTATGGAGAACCACATAATGACAAAGGTGTCACATATGAAAACTCCTGCATGAGATATTAGCCCACCAACTCATGTTATCCAATCAACTGCATGAATCTCAAGAATTTCTCTACCATTATTCCCACACCTTCCATCACGCATTAGTTATGAAAAGCAAGTTTATGTAGAGTTCCTAACTTAAGCATATTGGAGAAGATTAGGCTGACACCACATCAGTGCCTTCTAATAGTCTGTTTCATTCTTGCAGATCTTCCAATGCTCTTATTTAAACAATTGGTTCACTGATTTTTCATGCATCATACATATTCTTTAAAACAAAAAATATTGACAATTTAAAAATCAAAGAAACCTATGGATTCTATTGCGAAAACTTCAATTCCCAAAAAATGTCGTAAGATACTTCAAGTATTTTTGTAAACAATTTGATTGTTTAAATTGAAGTGAAAATTAACTTTTGTACAAGATTGATACTTGATTATTTCAGTTCTCTAAAATAATGTTAGTTACAATTTAAATAGAGATTTCCCCCGGTAGTATCTCAAATATTTAATCAATATATGTAATAACTATCTAATATGTTTTTCAAAATCTTTGCACATATTTATTAAGCTTGATAAAATTTTTTTGTTTTGTAAATGAATTGATCTATAAAATACTTTATTTACATTTTGAACTATTTTCACAATTTTTATACTTCTATATATAACATGAACTATACTTTATTTAAATTTGACCCCCAAAGAAAAATTCCTAGTTCCATCATTGACTACGAAGGATCACTACAATTAGTCAAAAACTCAACATGTTTAAAGCATCACCTTCGAAAATTATTCTTTGAACACCTCTTTACATTGCACACTAAGAGCTCAAAAGAACTGCAATAACACAAAAGGAGAAGCACCATATTCCTCACCCTCACATATTCTTTTTTTTTTTTTTTTTTGAGAAACCGGACCCAGAGGCCAGGCAAGTAAAATATAACTCTAAACGGAATACAAGGCGTCCCGAGTTACAAGAGGAGCTATATCATCAGGAGAGGATTCAATCCAAACCTGTAGCTCGTTGCCAGAAAAAGACTTCTTGGCAAGAAAGTGGGCAACAGAATTGCCTAAACGATTTACATGGGAGAAAACACAAGAGCGAAGACCTGCAGCAATAGACAAAATGTCACTAATCACATGGCCAAATTCCGGGTTGGCAGAGTCCCCTGATTGGATGGCCTTGATAATGACCGCTGCATCACCCTCCACGGCAACATCAAAAATGCTCAACTCCCTAGCAAAAACAAGAGCTCTCCTACAAGCCAAGGCCTCCACCACCGCTGGCGAAGAAGGGAGGAAGACACGTTCCGTCATGGCCCCCATAACCAGACCCGAGTGGTCACGCACCACTGCACCCAAACCAGCAGCACCAATCGAAGAGAAAGTGGCCCCGTCAAAGTTTACCTTATATAGAGGGAAGATTGGAGGGGACCAACGGATAGGAATAGCAGGCAACGGGGGGCTGTGCACTTTGATCCCATTGGCTTGTTTAAAGTCATGGAGGAGCACCTCAGCCTTCCTTCGGATCTGGTCTACCTTGATGGAGGGCTCACCAAGCCGAACAAAATTTCTTCTCGACCAAATAAGCCAGAAGACCAAAGCCATAAGATTGATGTCTAGCCTTACCCTCATTTTCATAAGCATTTCCCACAAATCAGCAAATTCCACAAACTTGTATTTATGAAGTTTAGAAACCACATCATTCGTCTCCCAAATCACCGTGAGTGAGGCACAACCCCATAGAACATGTACTATATCTTCACATTCAGATTTACAGCTCGTGCAAAGGGCAGAACCAACCACTTTCCGCCACCAGAGATTGCAGAGGGTAGGGAGAGAATTATGCAAGGCCCTCCAAATCAAATGCTTAACTTTTTGGGGGACTTGGAGAGACCAAATGCAGTTCCACATCGATTGGAAACGGTCAGAATTTGAGGATGAAGGCAGCACTAAACGCTTGGAAATCGACAGGAGTTTATATGCACTACGCGTGGAGAATTCACCTTGAGGGGTTGGGAACCAAACCTTCTTGTCAGGCCTAACTTGGAAGCTTAGTGGGATGCCGAGAATAAGGTTAGCTTCATGGGGCATGAACTCCTGTTTTATCAAATCAACATTCCAAGAGTGGGACTCAGCATCTATAAGATCACAAACTCTAGCATTTTGAGGAAGGTTTAAAATTGGTGAAACTATTTTAGGGCAAGCAACCTTAGGCAGCCACCTTTCAGATCTGATCGGGATAGACTTCCCATCGCCAATTCTCCAAACAGAACCCAAATCAATAACATGTCTTGCTTGGTAGAGGCTTTTCCAAGCATAGGACCCTTTATTAGCTGAGAGGCAATCCATGATGGAACAATGGGGAAAGAACTTAGCCTTGAACACTCTATGAAACAGGGAGTTTTCCTGGGTACTGAGGCGCCAGACCTGCTTCGCAAGAAGGGAATCATTGAAGATACTTAGCTCACGGAACCCCAAACCACCTTCATTCTTTGGGAGGCAAAGCTTTTCCCAACTAACCCAGTGGATCGTCCTTTGCTCACCCCTGTACCCCCACCAAAATTTCCTAATTAAGGTTTCAATCTCCTTGATAAGCCCTTTGGGCAGCTTGAAACAGGACATGGTGTAGGACGGGATTGCTTGGATCACAGCCTTAATAAGTATTTCCCTCCCTGCCTGGGACAGCAACTTCTCCTTCCACCCCTTTAGTTTTTTCCAAATCTTCTCCTTTATAATGCTAAAGGACTTCTTTTTATGCCTACCAACAAGGGATGGCAGTCCCAAGTACTGGTCATATGCCTGAATTACAGGGACTCCCAAGAAGTCTTGAATATCCTGTTTTATTAGGGCTGAGGTGTTAGAGCTGAAGAACACATTCGTTTTTCCCCTATTAATGACCTGACCCGACGCTTGTTCATATAGGTGCAGGAGGGACTGAACTTTGGCACATTCCGGGAGCGTAGCCCGACAGAACACAACACTGTCATCAGCAAAGAGAAGATGAGACACTCGCGGCCCCGCAGAACATAGAGACACCCCCTTTATTTCACCATCAGACTCTGCCTTCTTGAGGAGGGCATGAAAACCCTCTGTAACCAATAAAAACAGATACGGGGAAAGGGGGTCTCCCTGGCGGAGACCCCTGCCCGGAGTGATCAGACCGTGGGGTTGACCGTTTAACATTATAAAGTAAGTAACAGACCGAATGCACATGGAAATGAGACTAATAAATTTTTGGCTGAACCCCATCTTCATCATAATTTGCTCAAGAAAAATCCACTCAACCCGGTCATATGCTTTGGACATATCAAGTTTTAGAGCCATGAACCCCAACTTCCCCGTCCTCTTTGATTGTAAGTAGTGTAGCATCTCATGGGCAATAAGGATATTGTCGGTGATGATCCTTTCCGACATGAATGCACTCTGGGATTCCGAAATGAGCTGGGGGAGGAGGGTTTTCAAGCGGTTTGCCAGAACCTTAGCAATTAGTTTGTACAGTACGTTGCATAAACTAATAGGGCGGAACTCAGTCACCCGCCGAGCACTCTTAACTTTAGGAATAAGAGTTAAAAATGTATGGTTAAGAGGTACAGGAAGATTACCTGAGTTTAAGACCGAGAGCACTGCATCCGAGACCTCAGACCCCAGCTCATCCCAGAACTGTTTGTAGAATGAAGGAGGAAAACCATCTGGCCCTGGAGCTGAATTGGACTCCATCTGTTTTAGAGCAGCCCATACCTCACTTGCTTCAAAGGGCCTATCCAACTCCACGTTCATGGAAGGGCTGACCCTTGGTTCAACCCCACACAAAACTGGGTCAAGAGACCGGGGATTGGAGGAGGTAAATAAACCAGAGTAGTAGTTGACAAACAAATCACCAATTCTGACTTCATTTTCAATCCAGTCTCCAACTTCGTTTTCCAGGCCTGCTATGAAATTTCTCTTATTTCTTTCTGAGGAACGGCAATGAAAGTATTTTGTATTTTGATCACCATACTTCAGCCAGTCTGACTTGGCCCTCTGGCTCCACATACATTCTTCCAACTTCATCAAATTCCCAATCTCCTCACTCAGGGACTTTACACAGACATGGTTGTTCCCCAGCATAGACATTGCCTCAGCCTTAATTAACTGCTTTCTTTTTTGGTCCAGTAAATTTCGGACATTTCCAAACACATTCTTATTCCAAGTACTCAGAAGGGATTGGCAGTTACTGACCTTAAACAGGACTTTATCCATCTGGTTACCTATTGGACCAATATCCCAGGCTGAGTGTACAACTTCCTTGCAACGGTCATCAGTTAACCACATGGTCTCAAACCTGAAGGGTTTATTTGGCCTGTAGAACCGACTGTGAGCATCATCAGAGTTTAACCAAATTGGATTGTGATCCGAGGAGTAGCCTGACAAATGGTGTAGTCGAGCTGAAGGGAATTTGAGCAACCAGTCAGCTGAGGCCACCGCCCTGTCCAACCTAACCCAAGTTACGATGCCGTTAAACCGCCGGTTACACCAGGTGAACGGGAGACCAGTGAAGCCCAAATCTTTTAGACCACAGACATCTAAACAATCACGAAATGCCTGCATTTGACTCTCAGGCCGAAGGCACCCACCAGACTTCTCCTGGAGTCGAGTAATCTCGTTAAAATCACCAATACAGACCCAAGGCAGGCTTACTTGAGACCCAAGGTGACGCAGCACAGTCCAAGAGTCTTCCCGGTTAGCAACTTCAGGGGCTCCGTAAAAACCCGTAAAGCGCCAAGCGTCATCAACTCTTGGATTCACCACAGCATCGATATGGCGAGGAGAGAACGTACAGATGTGGAGGTCAAGATCCTTTGACCAAAACAGAGCAAGACCGCCACTGAGGTTTTGCCGAGGGACAATGAAGAGATTTTCAAAACCCAGACGACAACGAATCCGCTCCAAGAAAGCATTTTTCTTCTTCGTTTCCATTAAGAACAGAACCTTGGGAGCTTTTGCTTTCACCAGATCGGAAAGCTCTCGAACTCGCCGTGGGTTCCCAAGCCCACGGCAGTTCCAACTCAAGACATTCATGATGGTTGGCGGGGCTGGGGGCCAGCCACCACCGTAGAGTTGGTGTTTTCAGAAGCATAATTTTCAGATACGAAGAGAGCGCCTCTGCGTTTTGGAGATGGGATGTCTGAGGTTTCTGGAAGGGGGCGTTTTCGTGTAGGTGCTGGGGAGAGAGATGTTTTTGTGGGGATATGGGTCTCAGACTCTTTCCTTAGCTTTATTTTAACTTTCCTGGGCTTAACTTCCCGTTCCTTCCCAGACCCATTTGAAAAAAATTGCGTTGGATCTATATCATTTGGACTTGACGCCTCAGGAGGAGAGGGGAGGTGCGGGCTTTTAATAGGCCCAGCAGAGGCTGGGTTCGGGTCAGATGGGCCCTTATGTGAACAAGAGCTACCCTCACATCCCTTTTCTAAAGTGGGCAGGCCCAAGCCCTCTGCAGAAATCGGCCTATGATCACTCGTGTCTTCCTCAAACTTTCTCAGGTCACGGTCAATTTCATCTAGTTTTTCTTGGAAAGAATCATTACTTTTCAACTGATCCAAGGTCGTCACTTTCTCCTTTGGTTCAAGTCCCATTACCTTTCCACAATCTGACACGCCGAAAGAGCAGGGATTTGTGCCGGCTGCCTGGGTTTCCTTAAGGGAGAAGTCACCGGTCTGACTTGACGTGCTAGGAGACCCCACGTGACCAGGTAAGGCACCCCGTTCCTTTTGTGATCCGGCTTTTGCGGAAGGATCATCCGCATTTATGGCCGTATCATGGGTGTCCATCTCCATGTCAGGCTCGGTCATCAATGGATGGTGGGGGTTAGAGCCATCGGCCGCTGCAACAGACCCCCAATCCGAGTTCGCTGGGGAACGTGGGCTGGGATTTGCAACTTTATCGTAGAAACCAGGAACAACGAAGACAGGATTTGAGGAGGGTCTATACGGCGGAGCCCGCAAAGAGTTACTGAATTGTTGCTTGTCAATGGAGAGGGTACCCTTACTCTTTATCCATAGCAAACAGTCCCTGTCATTGTGATCTAAGCACCCACACCAATAACAAATGTTAGGGAGACGTTCGTATTTAAATCTCACCCAGCTTTTCTCTCCGTTTTCCAGAGTTATCAAACGGCCACGGCACAGAGGGGTGGAGATGTCCAGTGTCACCTTTACTCTCATAAAACTACCTCCTTCCTTGTCAACACCGTCAGGGGTGCAACACACCTCACCCACCGACGCACAGATCGATTCAGCAACTGATTTGTTCATAAATCGGATGGGTAAATCGTGGACTTGCACCCAAAAAGAAACCGATTTGAACAGGATCTCCTTGATTGGAACATCACCCACATATTTCTTCATAACTACTATGTGTTTATCAAAACACCATGGTTCACTTTGAAGAACCCGATCAACATCAGCCTCATTTTGGAAGATAAATAATATAATATGGTTATCAAGATTTCTAATTTTGAATCCACTGGTGGAACGCCAGAGTTGTCCGAAGGTCCTACCTACTGCCTCCATATTCAAGGCACGCTTAGTGAAGAACTTAGCAGCTATGATAAACTCCGAAGATCGTACCTGGTTTTTTAATAAGAAATTAGAGCCTTCTCTGTCATGGAGAGAGAGATTTCCCCAGATTTTTGTAAGGTCCTCCATACGGAAATGCAGGCAAAAGAAAGACTGCTTCCCAAGGTCCTCGAAGAAGCAAGAAAGAAAGAAAGAAAGACCCTCACATATTCAAGCATAATTAATATTGCATGAGGCCCTGAATGGTTTTTACTCAGCATAGCCAATGTCTGCTGGCCCAACATTATTCCAATCTTCACAATCTAGTTTACGTTTTCTTTTAAAGATTCTACGATATGCCAGTCCAATCACGATCTCTTGATTCGGACAGCCCAACTACAGAGCCAGCTCTAGGCCATAAATTCATTTTTGTCTGTTTTAAGAAATGGGTAGGTTCAATTGCTGGTCCAATTCGAAATTAGATTTTTTTTTTTTTTTTAAGAAAACAATTAAAATGTTGTTCCTCTAATTCTTTTGTGCACAATTAATTCACATATCTGTGGGTTCCAGTTGACTTAACTGGTAAAGACTTTGATGGTTGTATAAAAGATTTGGGGTTCAATCCCCATCTACACCAAAAACTAATTGGTGTCTAGGTCTGACGATAAAGAGCTATCATCAGGAGCAGACGCCATAGATTGAAACTTTCTAAAAAAATCTCCTCTTACCATCCTTGGATGTGAACGATCTTGATCATTTTGGACATGCGGGATTAGGGATGGCAATGGGGCGGGGCGGGGCCGAAGGATGGGATCTTCGTCCCCGCCCCGCATGGTTTTGTCTTGCCCCATCCCCGCCCCGCCCCGCCCCGCCCCGCCCCGCATGACGGGGAAAAATTTCTCACCCCATCCCCGCCCTTTGGGGCCCCGCGAAGCCCCTCCCTACCCCATAAAACTCTATTTTTTTATTAATTTGCCCTACAATTAGTATAATTTTTTTAATGAAACCTATTTCATTAATAAAAATATACTTAAAATTACAACTAAATTTATCCCATCAAATCAAATCAATTTTTAGAAAAAATTGAATAATATATCCAAGTGTTTAACAAGACAATCACTAAAAAATAAAAAACAAAACTCATAGTAAAACACATAACAAAATAAAGGCAGATAACCACATTGGGTAGAATAAAATAAGCTAATATTAATATGTTATTTAGATAGTAGGGTTTTAGGGTATAGAAAATTTACAGTTATAACCCTTTGCAACTCAGGCAGGGCGGGGGCGGGGGCGGGGGCGGGGTGGGTCTAAAAAGTCTAAACCCATCCCCGCCCCGCCCTGTGGTGCAAGGCTAAAATCTTGCCCCATCCCCGCCCCATCACCGTTGTGGGGCGGGGAAAACCTGCACGGGGCGAAGCGGGGGAGGGGCGGGTTAAGCGGGGCGGGGCAAAATTGCCGTCCCTATGTGGGATGGTATGATCATAGAATCCTATAAACTGGATTCAATTTTGATAACCTTAAATGCCCTCAATATCTCACACACATCTCTGAACTCAATAATAGTTTACATAAGGATTTGAAAGTGAACATGATGGGTTATAATCTATTATTTTGTGCAAGAGGAAAAGAGAAGGCTAAAATTGCCCCAATTGCAAGGCACGTAAAAGATCAGTTGGACATCATTGCACCCATATTTTTTACGGCTCAGGCTGACATTGAAACTTTTAATACCCCTCCCAGACAGGAAAAAATAAGACATCACTGGTGCAAGAAACGGTGACAAAGAAAAACCATTCAAATAATGCGGTGGATTGAATTCTGTTGTGAAAAATCAATTCATGCAAGATTAGAGCAGATAAAAGAGATAAATCAATGCAAAAAATTTATGTAATTCAATAATATGCTTACGTCCATGGGAATGAACGCTTAATAATCTATTGTATGAGAAAATAGGGTTACAACAATAATTATGTATAACATAATTCTAGCCAATGAAAACTTCCAAAATATCCCTGTATCGTACTGTGGGAGCACTGCCCGCTGCACCAGCACCCAACCTATTACCCAAGCTAGCAAGACAAACTCTAATTAAATGCTCGCTGCTAGCTTCACTCCACTCTGTTTAGCCCATAAAACCCTTAGTCCAATGGCCCAATAACAAATATAAGTCAACTCCAAAGTTGTTTATTAAACTTTGTTAGGGTACTTTTTTTTACATCTAATTAATTTTATTTAAGTACGTACCACCTATTAATGTTCAAATACCACTAATAAGTTATTGGGTTTTCCCTCATATTTTTTGCTCTATTATTATATTAATCTCAAATATTTCATATCTCATTATCTAAATTGGATCATAATATAAATTATCACAAAAAGCCCAAAAAACTCATATTTTATCCAATTTTATTATCGTTATTTAGCTAAGCCCAAAACCAACCCTATGAGCCCACACACATCCTATTCTATTTAAAGACTAAGAATACTTATGCTTAACAATATTTAAAAGCTCATTATTCAAGTTCATGGCAAAACAATTTTATCAATGGAATTCGAATTCATAATCAAAGCCCATGATTTAGACCCATGGCAATTTTATCAATAGAATTCAATTTCATAATCAAAACCCATGATTTAGACCCATGGCAATTTATTTATCCATAACCCAATTCACTTTGGCAATATCAAATCCCAATTCTCGTTGGCAATATCAAAGCCCAATTCTCGTTAGTAATATTTAAAACTCAATTTTTATTAGCAACATCAAAGCCTAATTCTCATTGGTAATATCAAAGCCCAGTTCTTGCTAGCAACATCAAAAGCCTAATTCTCATTGGCAATATTGAAAGCCTAATTCTCATTGATAATATCAAAAACTCAACTTACGTTGGCACTATTAAAAGCCCAAGCTAACTACTTGACACTATTTTATCAAAAACCCAAGGTAATTAATACTTGACAAAATACTATATCATAAATATTTCACTTAAAAGTCAAAAAATGAACAAGCTTTTAGATTCTTAAACCTATTACTATAATATTACAAGCTCGTGGAATTTATGAATTATCTATGCTCAAAACCCATGAAAATCATCTTATAAAAGCCCATGGAAAGTTATGATTATTTATCTTAGACCCATGACATTTATTTATTTCATGTCATATTATAAACTCATATTCACTATCTATCTTACATCACAACATTCATAATATTTATTTCTAAAATTCATGACAATTATTCACATTACAAACATATTATGATAAAAAAAAACCATGAGAATATCACATTATTCCACCGTAGTGGTTGTTACCATATTTTATTTGAAACTCATGGATATTGCCTCTATCTAAAACCCATGGTAAATATTATATTGGAGGTCATTATTTAAAAGCCCCAAAGAAAATATCATTTATAAAAATAATCCATAGCAAAAATTATAAGAAATTATACAAGTTGTTATTTAAAGCCCATGGAAATTAATACCCAAAATCTGTCATAAATATTTATTAAAGCTCATAGATTTATTTTATTTCTACTAATAACTAAAGCCCATGTGGAATAAAAATCTATAGCAATATATGGTAGCTTTGTCAATTTTGTATCAATTTTGCAGGCCTCACAATAAGAAAGCAAAATAATAGGCCCAAGTGGAGAGAACCACCAAGTTAAAGGCCCACCAAAATACTCCGCCCTTATAGCCAAGCTCAACATGAAATCTCAGTCAAAATAGTCCATGTGTGCAAACTAACCCCGTTGAAGAACTGCATTCAATTCTGTCTTCCGCTAGAGGTCACCTCAAGAAGCAACCAATGGCCACCTGTCCCACTGCCAACTCTGGCGTGAACAATACCAAAGACTGACACCTAAAGGTTAATGGGCAATAAATACCCTTCTTCCCCAAATTTTGGTCATGGCTCAAGAAAGCCACAACCAAAACCTCCAAGCTCATGAAATCCTTAACCAAATAGTTCATTTTATTACTAAAAATGTATGTAATTAGTTCATGAACCAAGCCCATGAATCCTAAAGGGGAAATTTTGGGAACATGTGGTTGGAGGGTATAAAGGAATCTCCAACAGAACCCTTTGAAATGAACTTAAAGTTTGATACCTGGCTTAGGGTGTTGAATCATACTTCCTAGGGTCCAAATTTCAGTTGTAGCATTAGGATTCCTCCTTAATACTTGTCATTGGCTGGACACAATCTCATAATTCTTAGCATTTAATGCAAGATTATGCTGATTTTTACCCATGTGTGACATTGCCCAAAGAAGCAAAACAGCCCCAAAAGCAATCTCCCATTTTAGGCCAAATCCTTAGATAATTAAGTCCGTGGTCCTACCCCTGATCAGTCCTACGTTTTTGGACTTTTGCTAATCAATCCCTTAAGCTTCACTATAAAAGGGACCTACCATCAACTCATGGAGGACAACAAATCTGATATTAAAATTCCTCACTCATCATGCTATTTTTAGCCCATAAGCCAGTCCCTTAGTTCAGAAACTAGCCTTTAGCCCATAAATTCTCATGTACACTTACCCATAAACATCACATTCCATATTCTCAGAAAATCCCAGCACCTTAAAATAGACATCAACTCCCTTTGAAATTTTTGATTTGCTTGCCATTTTGCTTGTAGTTTAGCTCTACCTAAGCTCATAACTCATTCCCCTTAGCCCTCACTCACTTAGCCTCAGACATTCCCTTTTCTTTTCTACATATTCACAGCCCATAAATGCTTCCTAATTAGTCATAAACAACTCTTTACCCAGTAAAGACTTAGTGTGTGTCTATATATATATATATATATATATATATATATATATATATATATTCCAAAATCTTAGTTCAATATGTGCTGCACTGAGCCGGAATCTCTCTCTCCCTTCATTCCATCCTATTTTTTCTCTTTTATTTGTAATTATGAAGCTTTTAATCCTTGTCTATTGTTATTATTAGGGGTGGCAATTCGTGTTCGCGTGTCGAATTCGTGTCGTGTCAACTCATACGTATCCGACTATATAGGTCAACACTAACCCGACATGTTTATTAAACGGGTCAAGATTCCTCAACCCTAACACGACCCATTTATTAAACGGGTCAGTCGTGTCGACCTGTTTATCTGATTTTATCAAAATGAAGAAAAACATTTATAGAAAAAATAAGTAAATAAATATTTTAAATATAAAATTTAGAACTAATGAGTAATTATATCACAAATAATCATTCAAAACTAAAACATATCTCAATATCATAAATAATCAATCACAATACGTCAAAGAAAATAAATTACAATAATTAATAAGTTTATATACCTATAGTTTGAATGGTATATTGGTAAAATTTCATTTAATTAAACGGGTCAGACAGGTCAGACGGGTTCCATAGTTTAAACCCTAACCCAACCCGTTTATCAAACGGGTTCATCGTGTCAACCCAAATATGACACGAACCCATTAAGCCTCAACCCATAACCTGCTAATTTCGTGTCGTGTCGTGTCGGGTTCGCGGGTCGTGTCCAATTTTGCCACCCCTAGTTATTATGATGAAAGCCATAATGTTTTGGATACTATGAAAATTTTCCCTTAAGGAAAACATATAATTTTTATCATGTAAACACACTTATTAATCTGTCAGCATCTACCACTGGAGGTCTATCATATTCACCGCTGGACAATTTTTCCTCTTGTATACTTGTCATAATAGACCCACTTTTATATTAACCAACTATGGAAAAATGCATAATTTTTACTATGTATATACATTTATTGATTTTCCAAACATCTATTGTTGAACGTTTCTCTTGCTTACGGCTAGACTATTATTTTAGCATTTGTTGTGGTGGGCCATCTTTCGTACTAGCTTATCTTTGCAGGAGGTATTTTTGGAGCCTTATTATATTCTATGTTGAATGCAATCTAAACCTTGAGAAAAATGGGTCTTTCACACTTCACTGATAGCCTTTGGGCCATGTTCCAAGCCTAAAGTTGAGTCTTGGTCTTGACTCCCCTAACATCATGTGGGTAACAAACAAAAAACACCCCCAACAAACTTTTTTCTATCACTTCTTCAAAAAAAAAAAAAGAAAAAAGATAATAGTTTGGATACCCTTTATTTTGCTGAAACTGAAACTTATTGTTGAAAATACTATAAATAAAGGTAAAAGTTAGTTGAAATAATATAGTAGGGCTCATGAATAGTACCAAAAAGTGCAGTGAGATCTATGAATAGTACCAAAAATAAGCTGAATAATAAAATAATTTTAATTTTTCATTCTTATCCAAACACATGCCTAGGTATATTTTATCCATTTGGTTAAATTCCCCGTCTACTCCGGCCCCAACTTTTGCAATATAAATTGATCAATAGTCCAAGGTTCTCTGAAAAAATATTACATTTTCCTATTTTATTTTTTTGGCACTAAAGTTATATGCCTTCAGCTGCTCTATCTGCCAATCTAACTGCAGTCTACATATGCACTGCACCAAGAGATGCAAATGAAACCTTTATGTACAATTGGATATGCCAAATGTTTGCTTCTTCTGGATGCTATAGTTCTATTCTTGTCAATGAGATTTACTCGTTAGTTGGTGGGGTTAACACATGGTCATTGGCTCTATTATGGAATATGGAACTACACGCTATTGAAGATTAATCTGATTCTAATCTATATAGACCGGTCCTCTCTCTTAGCTGGGAACATTACTAAAGAATACTATTCCAACTAAGTACATAATATTATCAAAAACAAAAAAATTTCCTGCCCTATTCAGTCCACTTTGTCCATCTTGGTTCTATTCGGTCCGTATTGGTCCTATTTGGTCCTACTCAGCCACTTTGATCATATTCGGTTCATTTCAGTCATATTCGGTCCATTCGGTCCTTTTCAGTCAACTTCGGTTCTAATCGGTCCAATTTGGTCTTATTCGGTTATATTCAAACTTCAGTCCACTTTGATCTTATTCGGTCCTATTCAGTCCAAAATGTCCACTTTGGTCTTAATAGGTCCTATTCGGTCCACTTTGGTTCTATTCAGTCCTATTCAATGAACTTCAGTTCTATTCGGTCTACTTATGTTCCATTTGGTCCATTATATTGACTTTGGTCTTATTCCATTCTATTCGGTCCTAGTCGGTCCAATTTGGTCCTATACAATCTACTTTGGTCTAATTCAATCCACTCTGATTTTATTCGATCCACCTTATTATTTATTTATTTCCTTTGGATGGAAAAATATGAATCCACTTTGATCCTATTCGTTTCATGCTTCAAGTTATCATTTGTATTAATTTCGATTTAACCTTTTACAACTAAATTATTTCTCAACATTCTATATGATGGCTTGATGCATATTATTTTAAAGAGATAGAAATTACAATTTATATGAACCTCAATATTGAATTATGTGAGACCATTAATAGATCTAGATGAAGATACAAAAGGGATTTCAACAAGAGAATAGTAATGCTCCAATAAAAAGTCCCTTTCACAATTGAGATGGTTTGATTTTTTTTTTTTTTTTTTTTTTGGTTATAAAAAAACTATAACTTTGTTCCATAATGAATATTTTTTATTATTAGAATAAGGTACCAATAGATTTGAATTTCTTTTGTTGTAGGCGGAGCTAGATTGGATTCAAAGTTCCTTCTTCGATGACAAGAATCGTTATTAATTAAACATAAATTGATGGAAGTACCATTTGGGTGGTGGGTGCATGGTTTTGAATGGCAGAAGCACTTTCAGTTTCAGGGCATCCAATAGTAATATGAATATCCGGCGAGATTGAGAAAACGAACGCCTTGAAATTTGAATACTGAATTAATGCAAATCTACTTATCTGAAAGACAGAACATAGCAGAACCGGTTTTAAAACTGAAATTTCTACCACCTATTTAATGGGCAACAGCAAATTGTCTTGCAATAAAGATTTACAGTACAAACAAATTAAGTATACGAATCAAACATTCAATTCAGCATACCAACAAAGATTTCTGTGTGTTTTTTTTTTTTTTTTTTGGTTCTTTTTTCATGGAATTAATTTTGATGCACATTTGCACCACCAATATTGCTTTTGTGTTTTAGAATCCTAAATTATTTTCTTTAAGTATCGCTTTCCATAGCAAACCATTGGATTGGACATTGGTCCCCATTTGTCTCTCAAGTGCTTGACAGTAAAACAAGAAAATTGTCCCAAGTTTCACATCTGTTTGCACCTTTGGAAGCCCATGTATATCACCATGTGTTGTGCAGGACTATATACACATGATGGTTTTCAAGTGCGCGTGCATGAATTCTCAAATGAAAGGGACTGATGCCTCTGCTTAAACTTCTAAAACGTGGTTTTCACACACCACAACAAGAAACCAAAGAGATATAAACATATTAGTTTTAGAAATTAGAACCGCACGCACTTGTGTACAATCTGCTGCAATCCCAGGGAAACAGACATTTATAGCTTAATAAATAATAATACACCATTGTGGACCGGTTGTGCGTGTCCCTTTTTACTCAAAATTACCTCATCATGATAATACATAACTTATTGCATAAATCTTACAAACAAATATATTATCAATCACAAAAAAATTAATACACTTACAAATTAATGTATTATCAATCTCTTAAAAAAATGAAGTCGAACATTTGTTTATCTTATTAAAGTGACATTAATTATGTTGATTATCACCTTTGTAAGTTGTTTATAATAAAAAAAAACAATTATCTTTTTAAAGTGACATTACACGTAAATTCATGCATCTATGCATCTTGCATGTAATTACTAAGATGAATATCTATTGTCTCCTATTAATTATGAAAAAATGTTTCATACATGTATAATTGTCATTATTCTGCTAGGGCCGGGCTATCAATTCCACGTATATACATTAAATTGATCCCACAAAAGAATGTGAGCATAAACTATTTGAAGGCCTATTGGATGACATGATTAAAAAGCAAAACAAAAAACAACATTAAGGGGAAGAGTTGAAAAGAAGCACCTGCAGCTGCAGGAGCTAGTATATACTATATATGCAGACAACGTATGAACAGAAACAGCTACTGTAACTTGGCCCCATAGCTAAAAGAAAACTAAGTGCTTTCCATGTGAGAGTTATGTGTTTAGTGTTTACGAATATATATATATATATATATATACACACATTGCAAGAATCGATCTTCTATCATTTTTCTTAATCTATTGATTTATTCTTCTTCCTCTTTCTTTCTCTATTTTTATTGGGAAAAGGAAATTTAACAACAATACTTAAACATCCGTACAAGGAAAGTCTGGGCCGGGGGTGAGTCACACCCCATACACATCAACCTCAAGTTGGCTCTGCACAAAAGTAGGGACAGAGAAAACAACAAAGGTTTTAGCTAGACGACAGCTCTTTTGTGAGGAGATAATAAGCATAATGATTTTCCTCTCTATGTAAGTGATGCAAATGATAAACAGTCCAATTCTTGGCAATATAGAACTATCGATGAGCCCCTGGATTTTGGGGGAAAAAAATAAATTCTAAGGTTTTAGAATTTGGGCAAAAAAAAAACACACACACAAAACCTTAAAACCTATTCTCACTCAATGAAATCAGTTGCAATTTGGCAGATGTGTACATTATTGGAGATTGTATGAATTTCAAATCTTGATCTCTAATAAAATCGAATAAACTAGCACATGGCATGTCATTGTGCATATATCACCCCCTCCGAGAAGGTATCTTATACATCAGATATATATGTCCAATCTCTCATGTACACAAATTTCACATGACTGTGAAGACCATAGGAGAGGATTTTGCGTTGTGAACATAAACCATCAAACAAAATTATGTTAAATCTTGTTTCCATTTTTTTCTTCTCTCTTCATTCACTCAACAACCTTAATTACCATACCTATATTGGTTTTATGATTAAACACAAAGTGGTAAGCTTCTACGAATGAAAAGCACTTCAAAGACATTGTATCAAAGAAAAGAAAGCCTTACAGAGACACGTTTTTCATTCTTTTTTTTGGATGGTAAAACTGAAATTACACCAAACGCACAGTCAATGCTTTATCATTGAGCACATATATTACTTTTTATTTAATAACATATATAAAAAAAAAGGATTATGTGGATGTGGTCACTGTTACATACAGCATGACTTAAACCTTCATATTGAGTAATGGCGTAAGACCACTTGGACACTAATGGAACCTACTACTATTCGAACCGACAACTCTTAGACTTGAATGTGTGATGGATAACAAGGACTTCTTACTATTAGCTAAGCCATCTCCACCACCGACACTAAGACTATGAATTAAATTATTTCTCGAATTAATAGCTAATTAACCTCCTGTAATTCTTAAGTTGGAGAAGACATATATTTCCACGATTCACTTTTTAAAGAAATAGAAGCAACATAATGACGATAGTCCATAATGGCTGTCCCGCTAAATATCAGACACACAGCCTATTGCATGCCTAGCTACCTACCTACCTCAGCCAGACAGCCACATTCGGTAATACTCCATTAATCCGTTTGGTTTTATCTAATTAATGATGTTTAAACAGTTCTTGTATTACAAGTTACAACCAACACAATAACAAAGATTTCATGTCCCAGCCAAAAAATAATTAGTGTTCATGAAGGTTATCGATTACTATTATTAACAAGGTCACGTGACCTCTCGTCCATCTTGCTTAAAAATCTTCCATTTCAAGATGAAGAAACAAAAAAAAAATCAAATTGATTTCAAAAAATTTAATCATAATGGATTATTATCTTTTTCTCCTATTTATTGATGTCAATGAAAATAAAGAGGAACACGTACCTAGGTGCTAATTAAGATGCTAATTAAGGTTAATCTCACGTATGAGTAACACTGTCATGAAAACTTTTGTGGACCTTGACATTAGTTTTGTGAGTCTAGCTTATTTAGTTATCTCCAACTTTTTAAAATTAACTCTTTTGTTTTTACTCAACTCATTGTTCAAGCTGCTTCTCAAAAAAAAAAATATATATATATATATATATTGTTTAAGCTGGCGAGTACTTTTCTTAATTGTTGGACCTGGAGTTTAGAAAAAAAAAAAAATATATATATATATATATATATAAATATATTGTTTAAGAAAAAAAGCTTCTTCTTCTTCTTCTATTTTTTCAAAAAAAAAAAATAATACTTAACCCTTGTAACACACCAGGATAGTTTTTTGACATTCAAAGTCATACATGCATCTAGCCATCATATAGAATGTTAAGAAATAATTTCAGTTGTCAAAGGTTAAATCAAAATTAATACAAATGATGGCTTGATGCATGTACCGAATAGGATTAAAGTGGACTAAATAAGACCAAAGTGGATTCATCTTTTTCCATTCCATAAAATAAAATAAAATAAAATAAAAAACCTTCAAGATGGACCAAATAGGACAAAAGTAGATCAAATAGGATTTAATGGACCGAAGTTTATTGAATATGACCAAACAAGACCAAGTAGACCGAATAGAACCAAAGTGGACAGAATAGGTGAACAGAATATATAGGACCAAAGTGGATTGAATAGAATCGAATAAGACTAAAGTGGACAAAATGGACACCGAATAGAACCTAAGTTGACCGAAAGACTGAATAAGACCAAAGTGACCAAGTAGGACCAAATAGGACCAATTTGGACCTAAAACTGAGTCGACCGAATAGGACCCAAATTTTTTAAAAATTTTATAAATATTAGTTTTTAGACACCTAAAGTATTTTTATTATATGTATTTCCTAAGAAATATAAAACGTATTATTAAATGGTTTGAATTGTATTGCATTTTTTTACCAATGCTCTTTAATTTGCGAAGATTCAAAGTGAAAGAGATATCAACAAAAACACTTTCAAACATATTAATAAAAAATTAACATCAACAATGACAAAACTTAACATACAAAACATCAAAAAGGTGGTGGAAGAAGCTGCATAAACAAAAATAAATTTCAAAATGCACAAAATATAAACAAAAAACAAAGCCACAAATAAAAAATTTAACAAGAAAATTAATAAAGAAAAGATGCATACCTATTGGATTGGGCAAGTAAAAAATAGCACGCAATTAAGAAGTTGACATCATATATATATATATATATATATATAATTCAATTAAATTCTAAATTGGATAGTTATTTTTGCGTTATGTGTCTCATTTAAATTTTTGTGCTAAAATGATTGATGCATTAACACCTAACACAAAAGGCAAGAAAACCATAACAATAACACTCAAATCTCTTTGTAGGA
This sequence comes from Castanopsis chinensis, assembly GCA_032878915.1. NCBI lineage: Eukaryota > Viridiplantae > Streptophyta > Magnoliopsida > Fagales > Fagaceae > Castanopsis > Castanopsis chinensis. Next base: position 96,879 of record JAVQMG010000053.1, on the reverse strand, counting down.
GAACAAAATCTAGCGACTCAAACCCACTTAGAATAGTCAAAATGGTATTACCTTACTAGGCCCAAACCAATAGATATTTGTTAAGAGAATGAGATGAAACAAGTTAGGCTTCGCCCAATGATACAGATAAAGAAGGAATAAGCGAAAGTCAAAGACTAAGTATATTGATAGTTCTTTACAGGCTTACCCGAGGACAACACTCTTGTGCAAATGTATACACTGTTCTCTCTCTTTTCTCTCAATCATTGTTCTAACTCTAATATTGTTCCCTTCATTTTTCCGAATCTCTTTTCTCTAGAAGTTATTTTCCTTTATATACTCTTAAGCTTCTTGCATCCTAGCCTTCCACCTACAATCCTTTAAATCTTATTAGAACACTTGTCCCATTAGACTTCTGGTGAAGGTGGTAGAATGAGCTGTTTAGTTGTGGATCTGCTATTCAGGTCACTTCCTTATCAATGCAGCTGATAAAGCTGTTGTCAATCATTTAATGCAGAGGTGGCAGGTGAAACTTTATAGGGGACTTCTCAAAAATATCTTGTTTCTCCCCTGAGACTCCTCTATCACCTCTTATACTTCCAAAAGACGTTCTATCTCTTCCCATCTTCTCCTCGGGCAACCTCATTCCTCGGATTATAAATGCTTCTATATGAGGAATGACTAAAGGTTATAGTTGTGTTATCCTTCCTCGTTCCTCGGGCACCCACACTCTTAAAATCAAAACTAAAAGAAAATCAAATTAGATTTCATATGGAGTATAATTTCATGCCAAGTGTCAATTTCAATTTATTAATTTTGGTGCAGCTATTAACAACACTACAAAAATGGAGGAACACAATTAAAATTATATTAAACAATGTAAAATAGTGTGCAATTGTAATTGTTTTTAATTTTCTCATACATGCAATTGTTCTTAATTTTCCCCATGCATATGTATGGGATAACAAGCTAATTGAAATATATACTACCTACTAAAAATTAATCTATTGAAGAATAGAAAAGATTAAATCATTTCTAAAAAAAGATTAAACCAAAGTGGAACCAAACCAGGGATAGTTATGCCACCCTAGATCTTCCTTGATAAGGAATCATGATAGTTTTGGATTTTTTATGATGTTTGGAAGATCTGATTAATATAGAATAATGCTAGAGATACAAACTATTTTATAAAAAAATTTACAAATTGCTAATATAGTGAGTGATTATTGGTAAATGAAAAAAAAATGATATTAATGGTGGACTTAGATGATAACCAATAAGAGACAGTTATGCCACCCTAGATCTTCCTTGATAAGGAATCATGATAGTTTTGGATTTTTTACGATGTTTGGAAGATCTGATTAATATAGAATAATGTTAGAGGTACAAACTACTTTATAAAAAAATTTACAAATTGCTAATATAGTGAGTGATTATTGGTAAATGAAAAAAAAATGATATTAATGGTGGACTTAGATGATAACCAATAAGAGGTTGACCACATCAACATTTGGTAAAAATGTTGTAAAATAGTTTATGTTTGTAGCATTACTTATTAATATATACATATTAATTATAGGGTACTCTATTCCTAATCTACTTTTTTTTTTAAAAATTATTAGTCATAATGCATTTATTAATAATTATAATGTGGCATTGTTGAAGGAAATAATGCCTATGATGCCACTAAATAGGATTTTTTTTTTTTTTTAATTGTTGGTTTAATGAGCCGTTTCTCCTTTTGGAAGGTTTTTTGGTTGGTAATTATTAGGTTCTTTATTGTCAAAGAAATATTTTTGTTAGTTTTTTTTGTAATTATTAGTAATTATGCATGTAAAGATAATTAATGATGTGACATTATTGAGGAAGTGAATGCATGTGTATTGTAATGCCAATTATGTTTTTGATAGATTTTTTAATTATTAGTTTAATCTCCTTTTGGAAAAAATTTTCCCTATAGGGTACTATACTGCTGGAGTATATTGGATTTTTTACACCAATTAATTATTTTTTAAAAAATAACTACTAAAAAGGAAATATTAGAAAAGTTGATTAGACAAATTTATATAAATTTATTCATTAATTTTAGTAGTACTTCTACCATTCTACATATTTACAGTCATTGCACATAAACCGGCCAACTAATGCATTTTCAACAAAATATTTGAATAGTTGTTGTTTTGGAAGGAGAATGATTATGAAAATTGATAGAAAAATGACAAATTAAGAATAAATGGTCATAGATAAGAATAAGAAGGTGAGGTGAGCACAAACACCATAATAAAGAAATGTACTTGCTTATTCAAAATTTAAATTATATACTAAATCTATATATAATAATAATAATAATAATAATAATAATAATAATAATAATAATAGGTGAAGCAGAGAGAAACTCAAATTAGAATTTTAAATTAGAGTTCCAATTTTGCATCATGTGTCCTAAATTAATTATTCTTAAAGAGATTTATTTTTTAATTTTTAATTTTAGAATCAAATGTGGAACCACATCATAAATATTCATCCAAGTGGGTTATTAAGTACAAAAAACCAAAGAGTCTAAAATAAATGGATCGTAAAAAAAAAGTTGTTTCACAATAATTTTTTTTTTAAATGGACAATTTACATTTTATACCTAATAATATCCTTACAAAATTTTTTAAAGTATTAACAAAATTTAAAATTGATTATCAATAGTATTTAAATTATATATTAAAAATTATATTATGCATCTTATTGTATACCTTTAAGTGTATCTATGCATATACATAAAGTTATAAGCTAGTATTTAATAGGACAAAATTTATCTATAAAATTAGTTGTATTCCGAGGCTACAATCTTACTCAATATCTTTTTACTGAAGGTGAATTTTGATAAATCCACCATTAGATTACATCTTCTTCTTATATTCTACATGCTTGCAAAATTTTTAGAAAATTAAATATCAATAGCTATGTTATCAATAAATTATTTAAATTGTAAATTTTCTATACTATTATTTAAGAAACTTTTCCTGTTTGGATTCCTCATTTTTTAGTTCAAAAATACTCTTACAGTCATATGTTTAAGTAGAGAAAAAATTAAAGGATAATCCGATAAAAATGTAACTCTAACTTACACTTAAACATTGTCTAAAAAATAGGACCACTCTCCTTTTAATTTTTAATTGATTTATTCACTTATAAATTAGATCTATAAAATAAAAATTATATATATAAAATAATTAAATACAGTTTTTTTTCTACAAAATAGGACTACTAAAAAAAAAAGGATAATATATAAGTAGAGACAAAACTAAAAGATAATTGGGTAAAAATATAACTTTAACTCCCACTAAAACATTGCCTAAAAAATAGAATCACGCTCCTGTTAATTTTCAAATTGCTTTATCCATTTATAAATTAGATTCTCAAAATAAAAGTTATATATAAAATAAAAACATAGAATTTTTGTTTTTCCTAAAAAAAAAGCTTCGTCGCATGCGCGAAGCGTGTGTGATGAGGCTAGTTATAGTTTAAAATTATGCACAAAATATAAGCTTATAAATCATATATTAAATAATATCTAATTGATGCAAAATTTGGCATATGTATTAAGAGCGTAAATAACATGCAATTTAACAGTTAGATTTTCAAAATAATAGTAATGTCTATTTTATTAAGTAAAATTATAGCCTTAAATTACAACAAACATATAATTAAATTCTTAAAACCTGATATTGTTTATCCATATAATACCAATAAATATAATGCATTCACAAGTTTTAGAGATGTAATTTTAAAATATAAGTTTTAAGGCCATAATAAAGACTCTGAAATACAAAGTGTTGTTTAAGACAAAAGAAAAAGACAGGCGTGTAGGAAACTGGGACCAAGAGCAGAAAAATAAAGGTTAATGATAATACACTGTTGGGGCAATTATAATTGGAGAAAATGAACCTGGCCACTACCCACCGAGCCCCATGACCCATCCTCAATTGCCCCTTTACTTTCATAACGGCACTCCCTCGCGTTCACACTCTCTCTCTCTTTCTCACGCTCCTTTCCTCCCCATTCTCTCTGGTAGCTGTCTTTTAAAAAAAAATTATTATTTTTTAATTTTTTAAAAAGAATAAAATAAAATACAAATTTTACTTTTTTAAGTTTGACTGAAATTCATTACAGTTCTCTTTAAGATTACTTTTATTCAGTTGAGTTCTGTAAATTTCAAATTTATTTATTTCAAGCATTCTATTCAATATTTTATAGATTTTTACCTGAGATTTTTTTTCCAAAAAACTTATTTCTTTAGTTAATTGCATATTTAACAATAATTTTTTAACGAAATTAGAATAAAATTCTGAAATGAATAAATGATAAATTGTAAATTACACTCTTAAAGTTTAGGAGTGTTTCCATTCTAAAAAAAAAAAATTTAGATTTTACACATCTAAATTCTAAAACATTAAGGTGTAAAATTCATATACTTCTAAACTTTAGGGAGTAAAATATGAATGCTCTAAAAATTTAGAGGGTAAAATCTAAATTTTGAAATATCAAGGTGTAAAAATCAAATACTCCTAAATTTCATGGGTAATATTCTCACAAATTTTAAGGGTGTAGTTTAAAATTTAGCATTAAATAAAATTTGAAAATTAGAGAATTCAATTAAAAAAAAGCTTGATAAAAAAAATTAAAAAAAATTAAAGTTAGATAATTAAAATGAATTTCAATCAAATTTAGAGTACACAATTTACATTTCAGCTTTAATAATATCACACATTTATAATATTTTCAAAATTTTATAAGAATAGCTTGAACAAAAAAAGCTAGGGCCCTACGTGAACAGGCAGCGCGCGTGGGAATAGATCTGTTGATTCTGTTCTTTTGGGAAAATCAAATTTTTTTGGGTTGTAGGCTTTTTTAAAACAGTAACCATTTTTTCATTGCTAAGAGACGAGATCTTCTATAGCCTGTCCGAATCAAAACCCAAACACAGACACAAAACACAAACACAAACACACAAACACTTCGTATGTAGTACAACTCTTCTCTCTCTCTCTCTTTCACTCTTCTTCTTGTCTTTTTACTTCAGTTCCGTTACTTAACAACACCAGAAGCAGAAACACAACAACAACAACAAAAAAAGATCAAAATCACTGGAAAGCAATATATTCTACTTTCAATCACTTGGGAAAAGAAAGAGAGAGAGAGAGAGAGAGAGAGAGAAAGGTTTTTTCTTTTTTCTTTTTTATTTCAGTGTTCGGTTTGGCTAAGGATTTTCTTTTGTTGTTGGTTCCCTTGTTGTACTTGTTACAGAACGAGTTCGTCGTCCGAGGTATCTCTCTCTTTTCTCTTCTTCACTGTCTCTGTCTTTTTTTTTTTTCCTTCTCAAATGTATTTTTCACTCTTCATGTTTGAGATTGTTGTTTTGCTTTGTTATTATTTTGTGGGTTTGTAAGGTTGAAGTTTAGTGTGTGATTACTGATTAGGTCGTTTTGGGGTTTGGATCTTACTTAAGAACTTGTATTTATAGGAGAACCCTTTGGTTAAAGCTTTGTCCTTTAGATCTAATTGATTTGAAAATTTAAGTTCAGTAGTTCTGTTTGTTTGTAGTTTTTACTAAAGTCGTCAACCTCTATTTTGTCTTAGTTTTTTTTTTTTGTAAATTAATTGAAAATTTTAAAGATGCCGATTCTTCAGAACTTTAACAATTTGGGCTTTAGATATGTAGAGATTCTGAACTTGTTGGCACTGCATGAGTTGGATTGACTCGGTGTTTTTTTATGTCATATGTATGTGGGTTTGGTTTGAATTAATATTTATGACTTCTGTGGTTTCTATGGATTCACTTTTTGCATTGATGAAATGAAATGAAATGAAAATTGAGAAATATGCTGATTTTGCTAGTGATTTGTATAGTTAAGTAGTTATATGTTTTTATATGTCAATCCCTAAAACCATGAATTCAACCATTACTTGGAGACCATTTTAGGAACTTTCCTTACAAAAAATTGGGAATGGATATTCCTTAATCCAAAATTCTCTACACCTATAGCCTGGATTTTCTAGAATCATTAGTGCTAGAGAATATGTATTGCAATTTATATGTAAATACATCTAGGAAATCAGGTAGTTATTTAGAATGAAGATATAGTTTGGAGAAGAGCATGATAGGGAAACCAAATTGTGTTTCTTTCTAGTGCAGTTAGAGTAGTTTAGTAAAGTTAATATTTTTATTCAATGGATCATGGATTAGTGGTTATGCATGATAACATGGGCTGATGTGTATTTAACAAGTACTATTACATTCAAGTTCTTATGTACAGTCCACAATCTACAGTGTCTGCACTACGCATTCTGGCCACAGAATGTTTCTGGGGGGTTTATTGGCTTTGGTTGGCAGCTAATGACATTCTTCCAGCCAGTTTCTAATCCAATGTGTCATTTTTATGCAGTGTTGAAGTATCTGTTCAGTTCAGCTTGTTGATGAGGAATTAACTTGTCAGCGCTATGAATACTGATTAGTTCGTTGCTGAGCATGGATAAAGTATCATCTGACTGTCCGTATCCAGGTTGCTTCTTCTGTGTCATGAAGGAAGGAAATCCGAGCAAGCGCAGAGCAAGTATACTGAAATTTTTTAGAGAACTTCCTTCACAGGATGATGATGGTCAGGTTCTCCCAATCAGTGGTCTTTGGAATACTGCCATGGCACACCCAAATGACCAGGAGTTTATTGATTTGGGAATATTTGAATGCATGGCTGCACTCATATGGAAGGGCCTAAAAAATCGCCGTTGGCTTAATCATGACCAAAACATATACATTCCATACTATGCAGCCCATATTATTGGATCCTACACCATGAACATGGAAGAATTTGCAGATAGTGCTGTTCATGCTGGAGTAATCCCTCCATTGGTTGAACTTCTAAGAGGGAGGTTAACTTGGGTTGAACAAAGAGTAGCAGTTCGAGCTTTAGGACACTTGGCTACATATTCCAGCACTTTTCCTGCTTTAGCAAGTCATGGTGAGATTCTGGAGATTTCCATTCAGCTAGCAATGAGTTCCCTAGAAATAGTTTACTCACATTTTTACCAGTATGTTGATAGAAGGCTAAGTTATCACTGTGATCTGCTTACCCGTGGCATGGGTGGTGTTGAAATGGAGTCCAGAAAGGCAGAGGAATGGGCTAGTCAGTTACAGTGCTGGTCCCTTCAGCTCATCAATTGCTTTGCTTTTAAACCTGAATTTCTTCAGACTATATGCAAGCCTGAATTCTTAATAAAGCTACCAGGAATGTGGGGTGGACTTGTTAATGAAAATTCACCTGCTGGTATTGGTTTGTTAAGAACGATCTGCCATCATAAGCTGGGCAGGGGACCTGTTGCTAGTTGTACTGGCATTATTGAAGCATTATGCAATATTGCTCGATCATCAGATGATTGGCAATATATGGCTATTGATTGTCTTCTATGGTTGCTACAAGACCCAAGTACTTGTCATAAGGTATGCATCTTTCACATTATGCTGCATATACTTCACCCTGCATCCAATTTTAATTTTCTAAAGTTCCCCAGCAAATCCATATGGCACAACAGATTTAATTAAAACGTTTTAGTAATTGTTAATGTGGATTATTTAGTTTAGTTTTTTTTTTTTTGTCCTCCAATTTTTAATAATCATTGTCATAAATTTTAGATGTAGAAGTTATGGTCTATTAAATCCTTATATTAAATTTTATTGTCCTCATCTCTTATGCTGAAAACATCACTTACGCTATTTGGATTCGATTTTTATCGTGGACAGTTTATACCTGTAACAGTAGCCTAAAGTATTGCATCTTTTATTATAAGATGACTATTTCTTACTCTTGAAAAACCCTTTGCATTTAGGAGCCTATCACTTCATCAAGGGAAATGCGGAATAAATATCTTCTGAATTCTGATGTTTTCGTAGGTATTCCTTGCATGAGTCATGCAAGATGTTTAACCTTTCCCAAATTGTTTGAACAGGCCCATTTTTAATCCTTATCTATATTAAGTTGTCTATTTTCTGAAGAATCATTATTCATCTGATACAGCTTACGTTTGATCAAGATATCAATTAATAGCTGGATCAACGTCTAACTAAATATTAATGCTGGGCACAACTCTTTTAGGTTTTAGAAAGTTCTGCCTTACCTCAAAGCATTACCTTTTTTTTTTGGATAAGTAAGATGTTTTATTAAAAGAAAGGAAAGCTCAAAATGGTAAGCTTCCCTAGAGAATTTCACCGCTGCCTAATCTTTTTTTTTGATAAGTAATAAGTTTATTGATATAAAAAAGGAAACACCCTAGTACACAGGGAGTGAACAAGGGGACAACAAATCAAATACAAAAATTGCATGAATCTAGGAAATCAATAAAAGAAGGGAATGATTGGTTTTGCAAAGCAAACAACCAATCCAATAAAGTTCTAAAAAAAAATAGCTTGAGGTCTGGAATAGATCTCTCAATATCTTCAAAACATCGACTATTTCTCTCCCTCCAACGACACCACATTAAGCATTGAGGAACGATGGACCATATATAACCATTTCGATGACGACCAAAGCTGCCTTGCCAACACCCTAACAGCCTCGAAACAGTATGCGGCATAACCCAAGTTACTCCAAATAAACCCAAAACCATAGACCATAGATCCATAGCAACGAGACAGTGAAGGAAGAGATGGTCAACCGATTCACCATTACACTTTTACATGTAGCACCAATCCAATATCCACACCTTCCTTTTTCATAAATTATCAATTGCCAAGCATTTCCCTAAGGCAGCAGTCCATCTTAGAAAACTATTTTTAATATCCAGTGTTAATTCCTCTTCATCATTGAAAGTCCAATGGTTTCTCTCTTTCCAAATGGTCGACTTTATACAATGAGGAGTTGCTTGCTGCACAACCCGGTTTTGATAACATCTGAATGCATCACTCCATGAAAACAGCAAATATATTACCTGCTTTTGCACCACCCTTATCACTCCAAAAGCTGTAAGTGCAAAAGACCACAGCTGTTGTGCCATTGGAAAATGAAGTAGCAGATTTCACAGCTATACTTGCACATATACGTCTATTAACAACCACCATCTTCCTTTTAATAAGATTATCTAAGTTTAGGATAGAATTTATGGCCGTTGTTCATGCAAAGAAAGCCACCTTGCATGGTGTCTAAGGGAATTGTGATGAAGGGACATGTCTCAAACACTCATAAAAAGATCTTACACTAAACCTCCCTTTCCCATTCAGAATCCAAAGTAAGCAATCCTATTTCCTTTGAAATTTGCTTGGAGTAAAGCAAATGTATCAATTCATCACCCCTTCTAGTTCCCAATCATGAAAAGTCCCAAAGAATCATGGGTTCCAATACAAACTTCTATTATCCCCTCTAAATGAAATCAATTAGTTCACTGTAACGTCCTTATTCACAGCAATCAAATATAACTCTAGGTACAATTCCTTCAATGAGTGATCCCCACACAAAATGTCATGCCAAAACCTGATTCTTTTACCATTCCCTGCCCTAAAAGACAAGAAATCAGAGAATCTATCCCAGCCATCCCAAATGCCTTTCCACAAGCTATATCCATGAAGTATTCTTGCTATCGCTGTAGTCTAGTCTCCCCAAGCTTGTCACCATTCTTGCATTATGCGTGAACACCTCTACATTGAAAGATGGTAAGCAGAGCCCCACTCCCTTCTTGTTTTCTGTAGTTAAATGTATAGATTAATATGCCCTATTAATAAATAAATGTTTGTTTACATGTTACTCACTCGTGCATATTGGATTTTGAAAGTTAAAACTAATGGGTTTACTCAAGTTGCAATCAAAATTCCAGAGATAGAAGCAGGTTTGACTAACTGTTTTGCTATCATAGGATAAACTGTTAATTATGCAAGCACTTGGGAGACCATAGACAAAAATTCACTCCTTTATTTTTTCAGAGACCAACATTCTTATGCTTTTGAGAGCAGCTCATATTGGCTTGTCTAACACCAAAATTAATACTAAGGTTGAGTGCTATCATATTGTTATCTTTTTGTTTACAGTAAATCACTGAAATGTGTTTCATAAGGTGCTAATGGTAACTGGCTAACTGCTAACTTATAGAGAACATACTTTTCAGTGGCTTTTGAGGCGCCCCTTGATGTGAAAGTCAAAACAAATGTCTCAAAGTATAACCTTTAGGCTTAATTCTAGGCTCACACCAAGATTTTAAGGCTTTCATTTGTCATTTTCTTTTCACCTTAAGCCTCACTATATGTATGAAACATGCACCTCATATGAGTTCTTTTCAACTTTATAGCTTTTTTTTATTTTTTTATAGGAACTCTATAGCTTCTTGGTTCCTTTAATGTTCAAATCGCTACTTTATTCTTTAAATTATACTGTATGACTGAAGATGAATAAAATCTCTGCACCACAAATAAGTGTATTTATGAATAGGACACAATTAAGAAAGGCAACATATTGGAGATGCTATCATCTGATCTTGTATCTTGAAAATTGAAGACTGTGTTTTGATATGGACTTCATGGTTGCATGTCACTGGCTTTAAACTTTGTTTGAGTTCTTGCCTTAATTAGGGAGCTCAAATGGCAAGCCTGCTGGAAACCTTACAATATCATAAACTCCTTTTTCGGTATCATTCTATTAAATCAATGAATTTTCTTATAGAAATTTAATATCATAGTACTCTCACCTTGTGATTTTTATTTATTTTTTACGACCTAATATTGGTATTGTGATACGGAGTTCTCTGCCATAAATGCTGTTTACAAAGATGCACTCTACATTGTTTAAACCTTGTTCATTCAAAATGTAATATAGTTTTGCTTCACATTGTCTTGCCATGTTTTCTAGGTTACAAATGGTAATTTAAGAATTAATTTCAAATTTTGACATTTGAAGTATCATTTTGTGGGGCTATGATTGAGTGAACACCATGATAAACTTCTTAGGAAGAATCAACTTATACTTAACTATAGTACCTCCTGATTTGTTTTTCAGGTCATCGATAAGGCGGTACCAGCACTTGTAGATCTTGCAGAGATATCAGCTCTAGGTGATCACAAGAAGCTTGGTGATACCATTGTATCTGTTCTTCAGGAATGCATCCAATCACAAGGGAATGGACGTAACTCTCTCAGCAACCGCACAAAAGAACAGATCGAGGAACTACTAAATTCTAGGCAGAGATTGAAATGGGAAAAGAGCATGCCAAAGGAGGATCTCCACATTAAACAGGCAGCAGCCCTAGTGGTCAAGCTTGAAGGAAATTCCCTTTTTTCATCAGGTAATATATCTGGAGCTGCATCGAAGTACTCAGAAGCATTGGCATTGTGTCCGATGAGATCCAAGAAAGAGAGAGTGGTTTTATACAGTAATCGAGCTCAGTGTTATCTTCTGTTGCAACAACCTTTGTTTGCCATAAGTGATGCTACACGTGCTCTTTGTCTTCACAATCCTCTTAACCGTCATGCCAAAAGTTTATGGAGAAGAGCTCAGGCATATGACATGCTGGGTTTAGCTAAGGAGAGTTTGTTAGATGCCATTCTGTTCATAAATGAGTGTTCTCAATCTAATGACCCTGATCTGTCATTGAGGCAAAATAAGGTGCCTGACTATGCTGAACGATTAGTGAAGAAGCAGATGCGTGCAGCTTGGTTGTTCAGGGAGGCAGCTATCAAACATGGGGGTGTCCATTGTGAGGGTGATGCTGGTGACATGTATGGCCGAGAGACTGATGATTCCGAGTGGGAGACAGCTAGTGAAAGTGATATTGGAAATGATGGAAGAGATGAGATGGGCGATGATGATGATGATGACAGTGAATGGAAGAATGAGGACGAGAGGAAAGATAAATATGATAAACCCTCAATAAAAGGTATTGTTCAAGACTTCTATAACTGCAAACTTTATGTACTTGGTGTATTGGATCTTTAAGAATGCTGAGGGCAAGTGGTCCATATGTGGAGAGTAATCCCACAATCCAATTTGCCCAACCTATAAAATGATGTTAACTGGCCTTGATGAAAAATTTAACCATATGATGAATCAAATTTTTTTATGGTCAAAGGTGATATTTATGTGAAACTTTAGAAGAGTTAAATTAAACGGTTTCCATACAGTTAACTGTGTGCTTTACTTAAAAAATAATGATAATAATAAAAACAAAAAATAAAAAATAAAGAAAGAAAAGATAACTGTCTGGAAATAAAAAGAAAATGGTTCTTGCATATAGTTGTCAGTTCTCTCAATGAAAATACCACTACACTACGATATGATAATAATGCTTAATTTGTGTGGCAAAATTATAAATAGGCTAGAATATCTTTAAAGATTACCCCTTTTTCTTTTTGGCTATTTTAAAGTACCTCCTGCTTTTGGTTTTCATAACTTTACATGGTGACTTTTCTTGAAGACATTTAGAGTTGGACATAGTTTATACAATCCATTTTGGAGGAATTCCTCCAAACTAGGTTTGGTGGCACAATTAAAAATTGACTAGTATCTTTGTCACATGAACAATTAAATGAGTTATCAGACCCAAAGTAGTCTTTTACTGCTTATTTATGTTGCTCACCACCCCCACCACCATTGGTGGCTCCTAAGATCAAACCCTCTCTCTTCCTAAAGTCGAACCACCACGAACGAGTGTCAAGATCCTCTCACTGTTCCTCACAGACCCACGCTCTCTTTTTGATCTAAAGCGGAGGCTGCCACTCCACGACAGCAATTCTTAGCTCGGTTTGACCAAGTCTAAACCCCCACCCTCTCTCTCTCTCTCTCTCTCTCTCTCTCTCTCTAAAGCCTAACCCTCACATCTCTCATATATCTCTCTACCTTAATTTTCTCTCTCTGGCGATGGTTCTTTGATTTCAGGGCTGTTGTTTTGGACATCTAATTGAGCCATGGTGAGGACTAGAAATAGTGAATGGTTACGAAATGGGTATTTGCAAAAGTTGGGTTTTAGGGGCTGAGGAGGAGAACACGAGTTGGGTTTGTAAGGAACCGATGGAGAGAGAAGTGGGTTAGGAGTTGTAAGGACAGAGAGAGAAAAGGTGATGCAGAACGTGTAGGTGAATAGTAGTAAATGAAAGAACAAAACAAAACCCAAGGCTTCATCACCTTGGGGTGTTTGGCATCATCACCAAATGTACAACACAAATCAGAAAATATCCACTTATTTCAAAATACACTACCACAGAATGTTTGGGGTGCCTCTACTTATAGGTTCCAGATTACAACCATAATAAATGCCCACCGATTTGAAGGTACAGAAGTAAAAAACAAGGGTTACAAAGATCAATTTGAACATACAAAGGACAAAAGTAAGGGGTAGTAGTAGAATCCCCTGATGGGGAACATAAGTGGCAGCCCACTTTGAAGACCTATAAGAGGTGAGAAGCTGGTTCTAATGCTCAAGCCTTAATTTAGGATGTTTCGGATGATGGGATGCTCTTGTGGGACCTTGCTTAGTCTGTTTTTACTGTTTAGTTGCTGCTGGATCAGTTTTAATTAAATTCTATTAGAATAAGGGCAATTTGGTAATTTCCAGAAATCTGGAAAGGGTTGTCCTTGTCCATACCGAAGGCCCGTGAGTCTTATCTTATGTTTTCCTACTAGGAAAAGGATAACTATAGCCTCTATATAGAGGCTCTTTTGTAGTCATGTTATTTCAGAATATTTTGATTAATAAAATTCAGCAGCTTATTTTAAGCTTTTGTTTGTGTGATGCAAAATTCTCCGAGGTGTAATGCCAAGGAACCCTAGGTGTGATTGCCTAGTGTTTTATTTACGTTATTTTCTGTTTATCCCCTGTTTCAGCCCCAAACAGCCGTCAACATTCATTCTTTTCTAACTTAAACTCTTAAACATCAATCCTTATTCAAGAATTCATCAAGAAACCTAGTATAGAGCTGAATTTCTTAACGGTCTTGCATCCCCCAACCCCCCTGCCAAAATAGAAAATAACTAAGCTATCTGGTGTTCGAACCAACTCCCCAAGGTGAGAGAGACTCAACCTTGTTGAATAAAATCCTGTGTTCAAAGGATGTCAAGCATTAGGAAATGAATCGTCATCGTCTAGCCATAAGGCTAAGGTCACTGGGTTAGTGCTACGTCGCCTACACCTCCCCTAAACTCTTGTAATAGGTGGGTGATGTCCCTGATCTAGTGATGCATCCATGCCACTCTTGTAGTGCTTGAATAAATATGGATCAAGTTGCTCTAGATCATCTCTGATAATCCAAGTGCAGTCAGACTTCGGTCATCCTTGCCAGAGAACCTAAAAGTGTTGAATCACTCCACCCCTAAACAACCTGCAATCCAAAATAGCATCAATGGATTCTTTATGTGCTTGTGGAATGTGTAGTGGGGCAGGGTTAGGTGTACGGCTAGTTGGGATTGTTTTTTGTGGGGGGGGGGCATGTATGCAACTAAATACTCAATGTTAAAATTCAAGCTAATGCCATAGTCATAGGGAAGATCAATAACATATGCATTCTGGCCTACCCGCTTTAGAACTATGAACGGGCCAACACTACGAGCTTGCAATTTCCTAATGGTCCCAAAAGGAAATCTATCAGGCCTATACGGATATGACATAGTCCCCTACATTAAACTCTAGGTATCGACAATGAGAATCAACCCTAATTTTGTAACAAGCATTACTCTCATGAATATGCTTACTAATCTCTTGGTGCAAGTCATGAATGTGCGGAGCAAAAGACTCAGTGGATTCAAACATACTAACATGAGGTGACATAGGGAGGAGGCTTGGCCTTGTAACCATGCACCACCTTAAATGGGCTCATGCCAATGGTTCCATTAGCTGAGTTATTGTATGCAAACTGGTTTGTAGGGAGGTAGTGTCCCAATTTTGAGTGTGTTCATCCACTAGCCACCGTGGCAAATTCCCTGGGCTTTGATGACAACCTTAATCTGGCTGTTCGAGGATGATATGTTGTATAGAACTTCAATATCATATCAACAAGGTGCCACAGGGTTTTTCAGAAATAACCCATAAAGCGAACATCCCTGTTTGATACGATGGACTTGGGGAGGCCATACAATTTAACAACTTCTTCAAAATACAACCTGGCAATTTTGGACACATCTGACTTCTTGCTTGGAGCAGAAGAGGAAATGTGCCATTTTAGAGAACCTATTGACAACAACGAGAATGGACTCATTCTTTTTAATGGTTAGAGGGAGGCCTAACCCAAAGTCCATGCTTATATCTTGCCATGGTCTATTGGGTATGGGCAGGGAAGTGTAAAGGCCAACATTTTGCTTACAATGTTCGGCCAGTTGACATTGGCAAGTGGCAACACTGATCAGTTACCTTGGCAACTGATGGTTTGGTATTTTGATGGCACTATAGGTATATTTTTGTTTTGTTTTTATGTTTTTGTTTTGTTTTGTTTTGGTTTGGTTTGGAAGGTTGGGTTTTTGGATCAGTTGTGGTTGTAGGTGTTATGTTTTGAAGGGGTGGGGGCTCTTGGGTTCAGAGTCATGCAAGGGGAAGGGTGGTGGGACTCACATGTTTTGGGGAATTTGTGGTGGCCTTTGGGGTCTGTTTGTGAGCAGCAGCAGCTTGATTGGGCTTGTACAAGATGTCTTGGGGTAGGTACTTGAAATTAATGCAAGTCATGATTTTACTGGGTCTGTGAATGAAGCTTCTGTGTTTTGTTATGGCTAAGTTGTGAAGGGGTGCTGTTCCGAGTGTGGATGGGGCTTGCTGTTTTAGGCTTAGACTAGTGGGAGGGTTGGGTTGGTGGGATCAAAAACACTCTGATACAAAGTTGATGCAGAATGTGTTGGTGAATAGTAGTAACTTAAAGAACAAAACATATAACCCAAGGCTTCACCACGTTGGGGTGTTTGGCATCACCACCAAACGTAACACAAATCAGACAATATCTTCTTATTTCAAAACACACTACCACAAACTGTCTGGGGAGCCTTTCTTATAGTTTATTGACAGTATGATTGATGGTCTATTTCTCTTAATACAAAGTTCTGAAAATTGAAATCTTTACAAAATCAAATATTAACTGTACCCTAAACATATCATTTTTTTCCAATATAATCTACAAATATTAATTCCATGAATGGGTGTCAATGTTTAAACTACTGTTTGTGAAGTGTAAAATTTAAAATGGATTTGACTTTTTGGTGGTAGTTGTTTAAAGCCAAGCTTGTCTGCAGTTAAAAAAAAAAAAAAAAAAACCCATATCCTGTGCTCTGCTCTGCAAAAATTTGGTTTGGCATGAATTGATTATGTGGTAGGTTTAAGGCCTTTTTTCCCTTGGACTATATAATAAATTGGAAAGGATCGATAACCAATCATCTTAATATGTTTCGAAGATTGAATATTATAATATTTTTTATTCATTGCAAAGTTTGTTTCTTTTTTTGGTTTTATTTTTAACTTGCCAGGTTCTTATATAGTGTTTGTTTTGTTCTTTTTGTGCCTTTCATGTGGGACTTGTTCATATTGTGTTAGAACCTTGATATGGAACAGACATAAAGCATGGATACAATGTGCAGCTTGCGGAGGATGAACCTTGAATTGTAGATGAGTGAACCGTCATCAAACAGAAACACTTATTGTTACATAACATGGCCACGAATGAAGCAGATTTGTTGGGTTTCACGTTTGGCACCTATAGCCACATTGATAACAGTGGCAGTTGTAACTTCCATCTCATATCAAGCAGCTTGGAAATGAAACATGTTTTGAGTCATTGTGTTTGAGAGCAAAAACTTGTTTTATATCATTGTTATTATTATCATTTTCTTTTCTTTTTCATTTTTTAACAAAATTTTCTTATTAAAAATCAACTGTAGAAAAATGAACAAAGATTTTGAGTCTAGAGTATGTGAAACTTTTCAAGTGATGTAAGAGGTTTGTATATATAAAACCTTGGTGTTTATTGAATTTGAAATGCATATTTCTGTATCTGAATGATAGTGTGAATGTATGCTTTTCATTTGATATGTTCTTTCTCTGAGTTTTTAGGAGTGCATTTGGATGCACTTTAGTGATTGTTTGGTTGCTGAAAGTATAGTAGAAAGATGAGGAAAATTATTTTTTCATTGTGGAACCTGCCAAGACAAGCTGGTATTTTTAGGCTTGACAAACGTACACAAGCTCACATTATTGACCATATTGTCCCAAAAAATATTCTCATAATCAAGTTAGTAATTTACTTGGATTATTGCTATTGCAGAAGTAGGGTGCTTCTTCTGGTGGGTCTTTTTCAGAAATTGTCTGCAGACTTTGAGGCAGTGTTATTTTCATTTCTGAAAGTGCCTGCATTTATATATTATAATCGTACATGTTACTTGGCCAGGAATATGTCAGTTTTCATTGTCTAAACTTCATCATTAGAAATGCACTGGCTAGGAATATGGCAATTTTCGCCCATGGTCTTTGGGTGAAATGTATAAAGAAATTTTTTTTATTTTTTTGTTTTTTTTTTTTTTTGGGGGGTTAAAAAATTAAGGGATAGGTTAAAATGCAGTAAAATTTTTTTATCAAGTAATATTTTTATATATTGTTTTAAAAATAAAGTCAAATTATAAGCATATAATAAAAAAATACACAAAATCATAATAAATTTTTGTGTGTGTAAGTTAATGAATTGTTAAAAATGATATTTTCTTTAAAAACACATGTGCAGTACAACTTATAATTGAATATTTATAAATTTTTAACATGTGTTCTTGAGACACTTGTTGTCGAGTTCTAAAGATGACAGCTTTTATTTTTGAAATATGATCTTCAATAGTGACATGATTTTATTGGACCAAAATGGCCACAAATAGGTGTGTTTTATAGTTTAGTCCAACTTATTTTTATTATATTATATTAGTATTTAGTTTGAAACTCAAATAAAATAAATATAATAATATTCAAATAAAAATAAAAATTTGAAAATTATATGCAGATGAATAAAGTTAATGGTTCAATTAACAGATGTTCTTAAAATATTTGTTAATAAATAATTTTAGAAAAGCTTTATGTTTAATAGCACTTTCATTATAAAAAGTTGTGAACAAAATTAATTGTTTTTTCCTTTTTCCATAACAAATTTTTAAAAATAATTGCTAAATCAATACTCTTAGGGAATTTGTTAATTTTTTTTCAAAGATAACAGGAGATATTAAAGGATGTTCTAAAAGCATTGGTTTAGAAAATATTTTTAAAAACATTTTATAGAAAAATAATAAGGAAAAATTTTTTTTTACAGCTTTTTATATTTTTCATAAAAATTATGTCAAAACTTTTCTAATATAATTTATTAATAATTGACCTAAGAGACTCGTTAATGTTATCCAAGTTAATAAACCACATCAAAAAATCTTATAAGTAGTTGGAAGTTGTTAGTTATTTCCCAAATAATGGCAAATGATTGAATGAGAACCATGTGTCAAATTACTAATGGGGCAAATAATAAGTACTTAAGTAGCTGGAAGTTGTTTGTTATATTGGATTGCAGGCAACTAATGGGGCAATTTCCAAACCTAAAGGTCAAGCATTGCTATAGGGAGGCAAACTAATACACAGACAGATTAGCGAAAATGGAAGCACCTTAACAGCAAAACTTTTTATTATTTTCCAGTCCCCCTCTGAATATTATTTTGTTAATGCTTTATGATTCAGCTGGTAAATTTTATGAGAGGCCATGCCTTAACTCCTCTAATTTAAGTTAATGAAGTGATTTCCGTTATCTACCAAAAAACAAAAAAAACAAAAGAATGAGAACCATGTGTCAACTTGGAGAAGTAACAATGTTTGATGTACTAATACTCTAGGGCCTTGACAAGAAAGAAATGTCCCCTCAATGATTTTTTTTTTTTTTTAAATCTTTTTGGTACTAATGTATTTTTGCCTCAATTGTTATAAGTGGTCAATTACAATCGATTACTTGTCATTTTTACCTAACATTTTTTTTCTTCGCGGACAGTTGTGATAAAATTTATAGTGTCTTACGTGGTTTAGAATTCTTTTTTTGTTGTGTCAAATTTTTTTTTTTAATGAAATATTTTCACAACAAATTATAAAATGTTAGTGATCATTAGTTTTAATTTAAATCTATTACTGGAATTATATTTTTATTCTACTAATAACAACCTATACTACCTATGATTTGTTATGAATATAACATTTGTCTAAAAAAAATAAACATATCACTTAAAAAAAGAGATGCTACGTCCTAATATTTTTATAATATTTTCACAACAAATCATAAATATTTAGTTGTTATTAGTTCAAATTTGAATTTAACACTGAAATTACTTTTTTGCCCCAATAATAACAATCAGTAACAATCTGTCACTTAAAATTTGTTGTAAAAATATTGTGAAAATGTAGTACATATATCATTTCTTAGAAAAAAAAAAAAAAAAGCTACGCACTCTCGTACTGCACATCCCAAGGGATTCACATCAAACGTCAGGCCCTCGATAAGGACGCAGTCGTTGAGATATTTGTTTTCTTATGCGCACCAGCGCACGGATACGATTGTAATTCGTAATTAACACAAGGGTTGTATTAGGAATTACGCTTACGGACCACATGTGTGTATATACTGTATATATGCAAACTAGTCTAATTGTTATTTAAAAATACAATGCCTACGTTTATAAAAAAGCAGGCAGTGGAGCAATTAGAAAAAGACAGACAAAAAAAAGATAAGGAGAAAATGAAAGCAATATAATGAAATTTATTAAAAACACATGGTATATTTATACCTTTTCAATTGAGTTTTAAATGATTGTTTTCCATTGATATTAGTGGAAAAGCGGGAATAGATGTACATGACGTGATTTGCTTTTAGAATTAGAATAAGAAATAAAAAAAAAAAAAAATGATAAAGACGAAGAAACATGTAGAATGAACTGTTTGTTATTGAGAATATGACCTTAGTGGGAATGTGAGAATTAAATATGTTCAAGAGAACAAAGGAAATAAAAAACGTAACTAAAAAAAAAAAACTGAATTTTAAAATCAATACTTTTAAAAAATAAAAACCGTTTGTTGGTAAACTGTTTTTTTATAAAATTTATCTAAAATTTAGGAATTTTAAAATTAGTAGTTTTACTTGTCTAATCCTATTATTTAAACTTTTTAGACACGTGAGTTTTAGGATATTTTAAGCATAAAAAATGTAAGAATCAAAAGAGGAGAAACTAGTTTTTTAAATTTACCTAAAATTTAAGAATTTTAAAATTAGTAATTTTACGTGTATAACCCTATTATTTAAACTTTTTAAATAGGCGATGTGGGGCCCTTGGGCCCAAATCGCGTATTGGGCCAGCCCAAAGGCCCCTATAGAGAAGAAAGTCCAACCCGACAGTTTAGAATGATCCGAGGATATAACGATTCTTTCCTGTAATACCACGTGACAGAGGAAGCCATCATGCATGAGCGTTGCACCACTGGGCATGACGTCCGAGGATGAAATTGTCCTCGGCAGCTTGTTGCCGAGGACAATATTTGCAGCCTGGTGGTCCAAATACTCCCGTACTGAGGGCCTTATGCACAAGTAACTCAGAAAGTGAGGACAAGGGACAAAGTAAATTGATGGGCAAATATCAGACAAAAGGCTGCTACCACCGCATTGAAAGCATTATACCTACCCCCCTGGCCGCATTAATGGAGAAGTGATATCTGAACATTGGAATTCAGCCCTACCATCATCACCAGATATTTGAGTAAGGGGGAATGATGGGACAAGTATCTAAAAGGAAACACCTGGATCACACGTGGAGGGAGGAAGAAAAAGAGAGTGAGGCCTATAAAAGGAAAAGAGAGATAATAGAAAAGGGAGGAGAAAAAAAGAGAGAGAAATAGAAGAGAAAGAATTTGTAAGAGAACCAAAAAACATCGTTCTCGACATCAATGTATTCAACTCCATGTTACATACTTATACCAGTGTAGTGTATGAATCACAGAGCCGAATCAAGCTTTTGTATTATCTATCATCTCAAAAACCTAGATTAAACACCCACTCTCTACAAATTCATTGTTTAGTGCTCATTGAGCTGGTCCACTGTCCAAACTTGGATTAGTTTGATTTGTGCCCTTACAATTGGCGCCGTCTGTGGGAATCTTGCGTTTTGGTGACAGATAACGTGATGACAGATCTGAATCCAGCCCATGCAGAGTCTCTAGGATCTCAGCACAAGGATCCACTACAACAGGTAGAGCAAATGGGAGATCGAGAGGGCAGTGTGCACTCGGGGCGAACAGCTGATAACCGCTCACGGGGCAGAAGCAGGGGCTCTGGAGAAAGTAACACTAGGGCCATGCAGAGAGAAATTGACCAGCTGAAGAGGAAGCTGCGTCGAGCAGAGCGGAAAAGGACTCCCTCCATATCTGGCCCTTCATCAGATGACTCTCAGGACAGTGGCTATAGGCCGAGGTCAAGAACCCCCCCCACAGAAACTTTCTCGTACCAAGAAGAAAGTGTTCGCAACAGAGGAAGTAGAGGGACGAATCACAGGGGCTTGGGTAGCGATGCCATGGGAAAGGCATTGCTCCAGCTCTCCAAATCACCCTTCACACATCGTATTGAAAGGGGAAAACTACCCCGTCGGTTCACGCAGCTAAACTTCACCATTTATAATGGCAAAACAGACCCGGTGGAGCACGTAAGCCATTTCAATCAACGCATGGCGGTTTATTCTCAGAACGAGACCTTGATGTGTAAAATCTTTCCCTCAAGTCTAGGGCCCGTTGCAATGAGATGGTTCAACGGCTTAAAGGCGAACTCCATTGATTCATACATGGAGCTTACAATGGCATTCGGGTCCCGCTTTGTTACGTGCAGTAGAGTACCTCGGCCTCTAAACTCGTTATTGTCCATGGCCATGGGAGAGCGCGAGACGTTGAAAACCTACTCGGACAGATACTGGGAAGCGTTTAACGAAATAGATGGTGATTTCGATGAGGTGGCGGTCAACACCTTTAAGGTTGGTCTTCCAGTTGAGCATGATTTAAGGAAGTCTTTGACCAAGAAGCCGGTAAAAACTGTTCGTCGGCTCATGGATCGTATCGATGAGTATAAGAGGGTTGAGGAGGATCAACAGCAGAGTAAAGGAAAGATAAAAAGTATCCCCCAGGAGAGTAGGGATTTCAAGACGGAGAGATACGGTAGCAAGTGGCCGAGGAGAGATTTCACTAGCCAGACTAGGTCGGCCCCGCCCCAGACAGTGAATGCCGTATTTCGTGAGCCGGTACAGCAGGTGTTGGAAAGGATCTGCCGAGAACCTTATTTTAGATGGCCCAGTAAGATGATCGGAGACCCTACAAAGCGTAACCAGAACTGCAGGAACTTGTGGAATTACTTGGATCAGCTGGTCAAAGAAGGGAAATTAAGACAATTTATGAATCGACCTGATGAACCAGGTACCCAATCTGGCTCCATGAACCAAGGCAGTAACAATGTAAGACCTCTATTGGGCACAATCAATGTCATCTTTGCGGCGCCAGGTCGGACGGGGTCTTCCCCTACCAGAATAATGTCAGTATTATGTCCCACCGCCGAGGACCTCAATTCTGAGCCGAAGAGGATCAAGCGGAATCCTCTGCCTGTACTGGGATTTTCTGATGAAGACAAGATTGGCACTCTTCAACCGCACGACGATGCACTGGTCATTACGTTAAGGATAGGGGGTTACGATGTGAAGAGAGTAATGGTTGACCAAGGGAGTGGGGCTGACATCATGTACCCAGATTTGTTTAAAGGTCTCAATTTGAGGTTCGAAGATCTCATGGCTTATGACTCCCCATTAATAAGCTTTGAAGGGAAGGCTGTTATTCTAAAGGGGCTAATTAGATTACCTGTACAGTCAGGACCAGTGGTAGTGGACGTGGATTTCATCGTAGTAGATGCTTATTCTCCTTACACAGCCATAATGGCCAGACCATGGCTGCATGCCTTAGGTGCCGTGTCATCAACTCTGCACGTCAAGCTGAAATTCCCGTATGAGGATGGGGTTGAGGAAATACTGGGCAGCCAGTCCATGGCGAGACAATGTATAACAGCAGCTATTACACATCAGGCGAGGCAAGAGTCACAAACCCCAGCCGAGAAGGATTTGTAGCAGTTAATATCCTCGGCCGAGCCAAGTGAAGCCGAGACTGAAGGACCAGGCTGTGAAGATTTGGAGAAGGTGGTTATCGCAGATGATGCAGAGAGATTCTTCCAAGTAGGAAGTCAATTACCCCCACGAGAGAAAGAAGATCTGGTCACATTTTTTAAGCGAAACATCGATGTGTTTGCATGGGTTGCTTATGAAGCACCAGGAGTCAATCCGGAGTTTATTTGTCACCACCTCAATGTTAACCCGGCCGCTGTGCCACGAAGGCAACCACCTCGGCGTTCATCTAGAGAGCACGCTGAGGCCGTTAAAGAAGATGTGGCAAAACTCAAGAAAGCAGGGGCCATTAAGGAAGTGTTTTATCCAGAGTGGTTAGCCCATACGGTAGTGGTAAAAAAGAAGAATGGAAAACGGAGGGTATGCGTGGACTTTACAGACTTGAATAAGGCTTGCCCAAAAGATTCATTCCTAATGCCCCGCATAGATCAGTTGGTGGACGCTACTGTAGGGCATCCTCGGATGAGCTTTCTGGATGCTTTCCAAGGTTATCATCAAATACCCTTAGCTCCAGCAGACCAGGAAAAGACAGCCTTTGTCACACCCATAGGGAACTACCACTATAAGGTGATGCCCTTTGGCTTGAAGAATGCTGGGGCTACCTATCAAAGAATGATGACGCGAATGTTCAAACCACAACTGGGAAAAACGATTGAGGTGTACGTAGATGACATGGTAGTTAAAAGTAAGACTATCTCGGCTCACATACCCGACCTCGACGACACCTTTCAAATGCTGAGGAAGCACAAGTTACGCCTCAACGCATCCAAATGTTCCTTTGGTGTAGGGTCTGGCAAATTTTTGGGTTACATGGTGACGCATAGAGGGATTGAGGTCAACCCCGCTCAGGTCAAGGCCATCAACAACTTACAGCCGCCTCGGAATCCGAAGGAAGTGCAGAGGTTAACTGGAATGACGGCTGCTCTTAACCGATTTATCTCAAGATCTGCTGATCGGTGTAGACCGTTCTTCCAACTGTTAAATAAATGGAAGGGGTTTGAATGGACAGAAGAGTGTGCTGTTGCCTTCCAGCAGCTTAAAGAATATCTTGCCCACCCTCCTATCATGTCTCGGCCCGAGGCCGACGAGGTCCTATTCGCATATATCGCGGTGGCAACCCACGCCGTTAGTCTGGTGCTAATAAGGGTTGACGAAGACATGCAAAGGCCAGTTTACTATGTGAGCAAGTCTCTGCATGAAGCCGAGGTACGTTACCCACCATTAGAGAAGGCAATCCTTGCCGTGGTGCATGGCACACGTAAGCTCCCCCATTACTTCCAGTCCCATACGGTGGTTATTTTGACTCAGCTTCCACTAAGGGCTATACTCTGGAGTGCGGATTATACCAGCAAGATTGCAAAATGGGGAACCATCTTGGGCTCTTTTGATATTAAGTACATGCCCTGCACAGCAATAAAGGGTCAGGTGTTGGCTGATCTCGTTGCAGAATTTGCTGAACCCATAATAGAAGATAGTGTAATCAACAAGGACATTGATGAAAAATCAGTTGGCATGGTTGCGTGTAAAGGTCTCGCAGTGTGGACTGTTTATGTTGATGGGGCTGCTAATCAAAGAGGATCCGGAGTGGGGGTGGTAATTACGACCCCAGAAGGTCTCATACTGGAAAAATCCTTAAGACTGGGATTCTCGGCTACTAATAATGAGGCCGAGTATGAAGCCTTGCTGAAAGGAATGGATATGGTCCACAAGTTGGGGGGAAAGATCGTGCAAATGTTCTCAGACTCTCAGCTAGTTGTGGGTTAAGTAGATGGAAAGGTAGAGGCCAGGGATCCGAGGATGCAGGATTATTTGAATCAAGTCAAAACTACACAACGCAAGTTCGAATCCTTTACTTTGTCCCATGTCCTTAGAAGCGGCAACACGCATGCCGATTCCCTAGCAACTCTTGCCACGTCATCAGCACAGGGACTACCTCGGATTGTCCTGGTTGAAGACTTACCTAAACCCTCGAAAATAATGGGAAGTGTTATCCGTGTGCACCAGATTAGAGTGGGGCCTAGCTGGATGGACCCCATTATGTCCTTCCTAAAAGATGATGTTATACCCGAGGATAAAGTCGAGGCGGACAAGATACGAAGAAAAGCCTCCCGATTTTGGTTGGCCGGGGATCATAAGCTCTATAGACGATCTTTCTCCGGCCCGTACCTGTTATGCGTGCACCCTGAAGCGACAGAGCTACTTTTGGAAGAGTTACATGAAGGAATCTGTGGAAGCCATACGGGAGGAAGATCTTTGGCTCACAGGGCCCTAACACAGGGGTATTGGTGGCCGAACATGCAGCGAGAAGCTCAAAGTTATGTGAAGAAGTGCGACCAATGTCAAAGATTCGCACCAAACATCCACCAGCCCGAGGGTGTGCTCAATCCTCTGACGAGTCCCTGGCCTTTTGCACAGTGGGGTCTAGACATTGTGGGTCCTTTCCCAAAGGCGCCTGGGAACCGAAGATATTTGGTTGTCGGCACTGACTACTTTACTAAGTGGGTAGAGGCCGAGCCCCTGGCAAATATCAAGGATGTTGATGTGAAGAAATTCGTATGGAAGAATATCGTCACTCGATTCGGTATCCCTCATACCCTCATCTCCGATAATGGTTTGCAGTTTGACAGCAAGGCGTTCAGACGATATTGTTGTGGCCTCGGCATAATCAATAGATACTCCACTCCGGCTTATCCGCAAGGGAATGGACAGGCCGAGGCTATTAACAAAGTTATAGTGAACGGACTGAAGAAGAGGTTGGAGGACGCTAAAGGGAAGTGGGTGGAAGAGCTGCCCCACGTTCTGTGGACGTACCGGACCACACCCCGCCGATCAACGGGAGAGACGCCATTCTCGATGACTTATGGCGCCGAAGCTGTTATTCCCTTGGAGACTGGTTTTCCAACGATGAGGACAAGCTCCTTCACTCCGGAAAGCAATGACAGACTGCTAGAAAAAGGCCTTGACCTAATTGAAGAAAGGAGAGAGGTTGCCATGATTCACTTAGCCTACTACCAACAAAAACTGAAGCAGGGATATGATTCCAATGTAAATTCGAGACCTCTTCTTCTCGGGGACTTGGTGCTGAGGAAAGTGGTGGGGAACACCAAAAATCCAGCATGGGGAAAGCTTGGACCTAATTGGGAAGGACCGTATCGCATCACGGTGATAGCTGGAATAGGAGCTTACTACTTGACCGACTTAGATGAAAAAGCTGTACCCCATCCCTGGAATGTAAGTAATCTGAGACGATATTATTATTAATGAAAAGTGCTTTTGTCATTCTACTCTTATCATTTTTGTGCCATTAATTCTGTCGTGCCTAAGGTTACGCCGGGTCCTCGGATCCTCTACCTTGTTCAAAATTTAATTAAGGTTACGCCGGGTCATCAGATCCTCTATCTTAATTTAAAACAAAAAAGTGAGGTTACGCCGGGTCCTCGGATCCTCTACCTTGTTCAAAATTTAATTAAGGTTACGCCGGGTCATCAGATCCTCTATCTTAATTTAAAACAAAAAAGTGAGGTTACGCCGGGTCCTCGGATCCTCTACCTTGTTCAAAATTTAATTAAGGTTACGCCGGGTCATCAGATCCTCTATCTTAATTTAAAACAAAAAAGTGAGGTTACGCCGGGTCCTCGGATCCTCTACCTTGTTCAAAATTTAATTAAGGTTACGCCGGGTCATCAGATCCTCTATCTTAATTTAAAAACAAGAAAACTAAGGTTACGCCGGGTCCTCGGATCCTCTACCTTAGTCCAAATTTAATTAAGGTTACGCCGGGTCATCAGATCCTCTATCTTAATTTAAAAACAAGAAAACTAAGGTTACGCCGGGTCCTCGGATCCTCTACCTTGTTCAAAATTTAATTAAGGTTACGCCGGATCATCAGATCCTCTATCTTAATTTAAAAACAAGAAAACTAAGGT
Organism: Castanopsis chinensis; assembly: GCA_032878915.1. Taxonomy (NCBI): domain Eukaryota; kingdom Viridiplantae; phylum Streptophyta; class Magnoliopsida; order Fagales; family Fagaceae; genus Castanopsis; species Castanopsis chinensis. The sequence continues at coordinate 69,782 of JAVQMG010000053.1, read as the reverse complement.
TACGCCGGGTCCTCGGATCCTTTACCTTAGTCCAAATTTAATTAAGGTTATGCCGGGTCCTCGGATCCTCTACCTTACTTCAATTCTTATTAAGGTTATGTCGGATCAACCAATCCTCTATCTTAATTTAGAATAGAGAAGTAAGGTTACCTCGGATATTTCCCCTTGATATGGAAACAGCAGTGGAGTCACTAAGTGAACGGGTCTTAAACTGATGTTAAGTACTAAGCCCAAAGCTTGAAGTACTGTTAGTCCAAATGCAAAATATGTTGTTAAGTTCTCTTTTCAACATGTTATCATGGAAATAACTTTTAAGCAAGTCCCAAGCAAACGGATTCCCCGTTAGTGTATTTCTTTTTTAGTGTGTTGCTTGTCCTTAAGTATAAGCAAAAGGTAGCAGTCATTACTTAAAGCATTTGCATGTATGTAAGTTGCCTAAAATTTCCTTGCCTAAGGGCAAAAAAGTATAAGTACATGCTATAGAGACAAGCCGATAGTATAGCAATATTACATGCATAGCAAGGAAACAAGATATCAACACCAAACGTAATATAGAACGGCAATTTAAATTGGGAACCCCTTTTCATTAACTGAAAGATTTGTCAATACATTTATAACTAAACTGTCAAAGTACAAGGGAAATAAAGTAAAAACTGGAACTAAGAAATAAAAATACAAGGCCAAAAGCAACGAAGGAGAAAAGAGAAGAAGAGCAAGCAGCCAAGCCACGAGTGATTATGGCTCGGGTTGGGTCTGGTCTTTTGGGTCAGCAGGAGAAACCACCAAGGCCGAGGACTCGCCAGCCTTCTCTTTGGGCTCTACAGTCCCACTAACCTCAAGGTTGGGGGTTGCCTCCTTGGGGGCAGGAGGGGGCGGTGCATTTTCAGCCTGGATAGTAGGGGCAGTATCTTCGGCAGCATCCTCGTCTACTTGAATCCCAGCCGAGGAAGGGTGGGAATCATCCTTGGCTGAGCTAGAGGCAGCCACGCGAATTGCAGGAGGAATGTAGGCGTTCTCCTCCTTCCATAGAGGAGAGGAAGCATCAACCCCGGCCTGGGAAAGAGCTTCCTTCCACACTTGGAGGCAGTAGTCCCTACAGACCTCCGGCACTTGGGCTTTGAACGTTTTTGTGGTTTTGGCCACGCCCATGTCATACCCGCTCTGCTCAGCCTCGTCAACCATTGCCTCGGCTGCTTGTGCCTTGGCAAGAGCCTCTTCCATGGCCTTGAATGCTTCCTCCTTTGTCTCCTCAGATGCTGTAAGGTCCTTGGCGAGGCCTTCTGCCAGAGATTTGGCCGAGGCGAGGTCTTCATTAGCTCGTTTGAGTTCTAGCCTCTGATCCTCGGCTTGTCGGGTGGTACTCTTCAGTTCGGCCTCCAGACCTGACCGCTCACTTGCCGCCCTGCTCAGGCTGGCGGTCACCTCTTGGAGCTTCTTCTCTTTAAGCTCCATTATCTTCTTAGTGTGGTCCAGCCTAACCACTTCATCCCTTAGCGCTCTGTAGGAGCTGGCAGCGATCTCCTCTGCCCTATGGGCAGATTGGACAGCCTACGTACAAGCATTGTTAGTAAAGGGCACACTACATAAAAAAGAAGAGAGGGTAGAGAAAGAAGAAGCGTAAAGAAAAGCATAAGTGCTGAGGATCGGCCAATTTGAATCCTTACCATGGCTAACTCCTTTTTGAGAGTCATGAAGACATTATGATCTCTCATTCTACGAAGCTCTCCCATGTCCTCAGGCAATAGCAGTGCCTGCTCCAGAGCATCGGAGATACAGGCAGCTGTGCCCTCGTCGGATCCCCTGATGGATGCATCGGCGGTGACTGCCTGATCATCTACTTGCATCTGAGGGGCCCAAATAGGCGCATGGAAGGCTACAGGAGGGTCATTTCGTCTCTCTGTCCTCGGGTGGACATGGCGAGCATGTTTACCTCCCCTCTCTTGCTCCATCTCCCTACCAGGGACGTCCTTACCCCCCTCGGCTATCTCTTTTCCTTTTTGCTGGTCCCTCTTTCTTTTATGGTCAGCCGGACCTGGATGTTGAGTTCTAGGGGAAGGCGGTAGAATAACCCTCACGGGCGGAAGCTTGTCGATACCCTTATCCTTGGCCTTCTTCGGAGGCACTTTTGAAGGATCTTGTGCTCCAACTTGCCCTTCCAGGACATCCTTAAGGCTTGGCTTGGGACGACGCTGAACTCCCATTCTTATTAGGGGTTGGTCGTCTTCGTCCGAAGATGTGAAGGAGGGAGAACCGACGATCGGTGATGGAAGTCTGGGGGGAAAGAGCTGATCGAAGGTCTCTGATTCCTCGTCTGAATCCGAGAGCTCAACGATTCCTTCTTCTTCTTTTTCTTCTTCTTCTTCTTCTTCTTCTTCTTCTTCTTTTTCTTCTTCTTCTTCCTTTGTGGTTGGCTGCGAAGATGAGCCTTCACCCAACCTGGATCGAGCCGAGGAAGTAGCGAGGTGGGAGGCTCCTGGAACGACCCTCACAGGCTCAGTAATTAGAACTCCTTGAGGGGTCGGGGCACCAGAAGGCAGCAAAAAGCCTTCAACCGCTACGCTGATTCTCGGCAGCCGCGGATCCTTGTATTTGATAACACACTTAGGGACTTGGAATACGGAAGAGATGGGTGTGTATCCGAGGATAAGGTGGGCTGCGCGAAGTTGACCGTCCGAGTGCACAAACACCTCGGCCTTCAGGATGTTGTTCAAACGGTCGAAGTTGACGAGATTAGCACGACGGGTAAGTGCACGACGATCTGCACATATATTTTAAAAGGAAAAACAGATTAACACACGCAAATTAAGGAAAACACAACCAATAAAAAAGAGAAGAAGATCTATCATTAGTTAGAACTGACACTGCACGAGGACTCACCAGGCTCCCCCTCCGTCGTCGGACAATGGAAACCATCGTGCCAATCCCCGGACAGTATAAGGAAATCTTTATCCAGACCCTTGTTGGAATGGGGAAGACACTGGATCAACCTAACCTCTGGGTGCCTAGACTTTAAATAATAGGTGTGCCCTTTTAGATGGTGAAGGTTATACACCCAATTCACCTCGTGGTGAGTAAGTCCTAATCCCAGCCTTTCGTTTAAAACATCAATGGCTCCTAAGATCCTAAACATGTTCGGGGCACACTGGGTGGGAGATAGCCTAGACGTTCTAAGATAGTCCCTAGTGATGGGCATCATAGGGATCCTCATTCCCCCCTCTAAGAACGCTATCATAGGGATCGCCACCGCACCGGTGTCCCTATCGGTAAGTCAACCTCCTTGCTCACAATACTTGACGGATACCCCCTGAGGGATTCCGTACTTAGTCTTAAATTCCTCTATTTTTTCAGGAGTATTCACTAGGGATGCGAATCTACCCATTCCCTAAAAACTATGGGAAGAACAATGTGTTAAGGTGGGGAGTTTAGAATGCCGAGGACAGAAAATACAAGAATAACTAAAAGGAGCAAGCAGTAATAAAGAAAGCAGAAAGTTGGAGTACTTACTTTTAAGTAACTAGGTCACCTCGGCTTAGAATTGAAAGAACTAGAAACGCGTATGGATGGCAGAAAGGGTTAGATTCGATGTACAGACTCAAAAATGACTGAGGAACCTTTGAATTGGCAGTTTTTATTTCGTTGGAATGCGTAAAGCGGGAGACCTCCCGCCCACTTCCTCAAAATACGCCTATCCGTCAGATGGGCATCCAGCGGTTAGAAACAGGGAACATGAAGCCGCCAGTATTTAATTGAAGCGCGTCCCATAGATCGAAGCGTCAGGAGCAGATCACCTTACGTATGCGCACATCGAAATCCTCATTCCTCTCCACAGAGTAGAAATAAGGATTTCGAGGGGCTATTGTGGGACCCTTGGGCCCAAATCGCGTATTGGGCCAGCCCAAAGGCCCCCATAGAGAAGAAAGTCCAACCCGACAGTTTAGAATGATCCGAGGATATAACGATTCTTTCCTGTAATACCACGTGACAGAGGAAGCCATCATGCATGAGCGTTGCACCACTGGGCATGACGTCCGAGGATGAAATTGTCCTCGGCAGCTTGTTGCCGAGGACAATATTCGCAGCCTGGTGGTCCAAATACTCTCGTACTGAGGGCCTTATGCACAAGTAACTCAGAAAGTGAGGACAAGGGACAAAGTAAATTGATGGGCAAATATCAGACAAAAGGCTGCTACCACCGCATTGAAAGCATTATACCTACCCCCTGACCGCATTAATGGAGAAGTGATATCTGAACATTGGAATTCAGCCCTACCATCATCACCAGATATTTGAGTAAGGGGGAATGATGGGACAAGTATCTAAAAGGAAACACCTGGATCACACGTGGAGGGAGGAAGAAAAAGAGAGTGAGGCCTATAAAAGGAAAAGAGAGATAATAGAAAAGGGAGGAGAAAAAAAGAGAGAGAAATAGAAGAGAAAGAATTTGTAAGAGAACCAAAAAACATCGTTCTCGGCATCAATGTATTCAACTCCATGTTACATACTTATACCAGTGTAGTGTATGAATCACAGAGCCGAATCAAGCTTTTGTATTATCTATCATCTCAAAAACCTAGATTAAACACCCACTCTCTACAAATTCATTGTTTAGTACTCATTGAGCTGGTCCACTGTCCAAACTTGGATTAATTTGATTTGTGCCCTTACAGGCGAATTTTATTATATTTTTGGTATCAAATAGTAGGAATCCAAACATGATAAACTCCTTAAATAAAAGTATACACATATAGTTTCGGAGTGTCCAGTTTTTTCAATCATGGAATATGATAAAAGCCAAGAGCCATGGTTCAACACCAATTCAAGGTATTGGTTTCAAATCCTCGGATTTAATTATTGAATTAAAATAAAAAATATATAAACAATATTAAGAACTTTACACATCAGTGACACATCAATTAATAAATTGTATGTGTAATAACTAACATCACTTTTTGGTTATTTAAAATAAAAAAATCATTTAAAAATAATATATAATTGGTCAATCACTATGTTTTTTAGAATTTTGGTAGACATTTTTTTTCTCTAGTGGGTTAAAAGCTGGAATGCCACTTCACTTTATACAAAAATAAATAAATAACTTGATTTGTGATTGGTATAGATATAATCCTTTTTTTTTTAGTAATGCTATAAACACAAACTATTTTACAACATTTTTACAACTACTGATGTGGCTTTAGCATTTATCAAATAATTATTGGTAAATAAAAATGTGATGTTAATGGTACCCCATTTTAGAACTAATAAAAATTGTCACATCAATAATTTATATAAATGTTGTAAAATATTTTGTGGCTATAACATTACACTATTTTTTTTACTTTATTTTAATTTGCTATTAGTTGAAACCTTCATATATTGTTAAAATTTTATGAGATCTTATTGTGAAAATAAAATAACTCTTACATTTAAAATAAATTATAATCAAAATGTAAATACAGTTTTTTAGCTACAGTAAAGTAGATTCTCAAAGAGAAAAGGAAAGGGGGAAAAAAAAAGGCTACAATAAGTTACGAGATTAAGAGGATTGTGTCTAGTTTGGGAGAGACACACTTGAGTCTTGAAAATTATCTTCAAAAAATGGCTTTTGTTAATGACTACCCTAGTGTAGTGATTAAGGTGCATTTAATTCTTTATTAAATAGTGTTTTTGTGCATTTTTTTTAAATAAAATCAAAATGTACACATAAAAAAACACACACACACACACACACACATAATTACAATGGGTTTATGTGTGTAAGCCAATGAATAATAATAAGTTTATTTTACTACCGCATATTTTTTGGCGTGATGGTAACTCTATAAATACAAGTTATTATGGGATGACGGGGAGGGTCATTGTTTAAGTCTCCATAATGAAGTTTTATATACACTAAATGATGATGAGGTGGTCTTACCTAAGTGAATGAGGTTGTCATCTTAGCTTTCATGTTGATTATTATGAACGGGTTATTTGACACTAAAATTAAAAAAAATTAAATTGTACAAGTGAAGCAATGGGTAGCAATTAACAACTACTTTTTGATTCAATTTTGGGTTATGATTGTGATTCTAATTTGTAGGAAATTGTATAAAAGTGATGACTAATACAACTTGCAATACCCTGGGCCTTCAAGCCCAAAAGGTCGAGTCCAAGGGTAACATGATTGACATTGTGTTTACAAACATAATAACATTTTAGAAAGAATAAATAGTAACTCATTAAGAATTTTTATGAATAAATCAAACATAATTCACATTCTCATAAATCTAACAACCATATTTATAAATAAAATTAAATGTGGGCATAGTTACATTTCTGAGAATCTAAACTCTCAAAAGAATTTAGATGTCGAGGATCATGTTAGATTTTCCAAACCAAACACTGCCTAAAAGTAACCGGAAGAGGAAAAAAGAAAAGAAAGAATCCTTTCTTAAAATAGAAAATCCCATAGACCAACTACGAACAAATAAACTATAATAAAAAAATATATTGCAACACCAAAGGTAAAGGTTATGCAAAAATTTGAGTAGACGACAATTTTTTTTTTTTTTTTTTGAGAAGTCAGTAGACGACAACTAGAAGAATAATATCACCTACAAAAGAAGAAATACAATCTCGACGTACAAGGCACAAGCGTAACTCAATGAAACTAATACCACAATGAGAACACTATTATTATTATTATTATTTTATTTATTGAGAGAGCCAAAAAGGTAACGACATCTCATTCATCAAAAAAAAAAAAGGTAACGACATCTCTATTATAATACAAGAACTTTTCGTGCTCGTAAGTCGTTACACTTATTTATTTATTTATTTTATTTTTGAGAAAAAGGAAAGAACTTTTGTTAAGCAAACTTAACTAAAGTTGGCTAAACTAAATTTACAGAAAATAGGCATGGGAAAATAACCTTTATTCACACTGTTATTGATGATAGCTCTTCATTATTAAATTAAGACACTAATTAATTTTTAGTGTATATGCAAAAATTGAATATTGAATCTCTTATTCAACTATTAGAGATTTTACTAATTAAGCTAACTAAAATCCATTTTTAAAATTTTTATTTCATACAACAAAACGAGGGTTTATTTTTTATTTTTAACGTGTATATTACTAACTATGATACTTGTATTTATGGAAGGGTTATATATTACACTTCACTTTTTTTTTTGAGAAGATTACACTTCACTTTTTGATCATTTTTTTTTTTTTTTTTGAGAAGATTACACTTTACTTTACTTAAGGGATAGTAAGGACCTTTATTGTTTTACCTTAAGATGCTATATATCATTAAATAATTTCACCAACAATTGCTTTAGACATTTTAGGTAATTCCACCTAGAGTTCTAAAAATGAATGGATTAAATCTTATCTTATTAAGATTTAAAAAAAATAATGTTAATTATCATAATTTCTAAAATATATATAATTTTTTTGGGTAATTTTTTTACATGGATTAAATTTTAATTAAGAACTCTAATGAAGAAGGTGGGGATTACTCTAAAAAACCAAACAAAGGATCCTAAAATCTAATTTCAGGTGTAACCTGGTTGTCAGTTATTATTACAGACACTAATTTGTTGCCGTATAAAGTCATTGCCCATAAAGATTTAAAAAAAAAAAAAGGAAAAAATTTACTCCATTGCCCCAAATTACTAAATACCAAATATTCAGGACAAAAAAGAAAAAAAAAGAAGAGTAGACAATTTCCGGAAAAGGCTGCTTAATACGATTCAAGATCACGAATCACAATCACAATCACAATCACAATCACACTCACTTTCTCTCCCTTCTCCTTTGCTATAAAAATAAATAAGAGGCAAGCCATTGAGATGCTGAAAACTCTAGCGGTCTCTCTCCTTATAGTTTGGAGTTTTCCTCTCTCCGGTTCTTTCCCTGCCATCCAAACGGTTCTTCTGGATTAGACAAAAAAAAAAAAAAAAAGAAGAAAATCCTAGGGTTTCGATCGCCAAGATCTCCGTTTGAATTTTCTTAGGCGTCCGGCTTGGGCTCCTGGATAAGAGTTCTCATCAGGTAATGGAACCGATTTTACCGGAATTGGAAATTCAAATTCAAATTCTGTTTTTGTTTTTTTTTTTTTTGTTCTTCTAAATTCCAGAGGACTGTGAAATTGAATTTCTTCATTGTGTGATAATTTAGATGGATTTATATTAGGTGTTTGGGCATTAGGATATATTTTTGTCGAGGAAATTTAGTTTTAGGCTGGTATGGAAGTAGAAAGTAGCTAGAGTAGCTGATTGAAAATCCTATATGGCAATTAAATCAAGTTATAGCGTACTTTTTTTTCCCCCTCCCTAGTGTGAGGTGTTTGGGCCCATGTGTGTGTGGAAGTAGAAAGTAGCTAAATTGAAAATTGTGTACAGCAATTCTAGCGTGCTATTATAGCTCATTTTTTTTTCCAGCCCCTAACAAGGTGTTTGGGACTCTTTGAGAGAGAGAGAGAGGGATTCCGTGTGCAGGCGACCCTCAAGTTGCATTTCCTAATGTCATCTATCCTATCCATTACGGTCAATTGATTCAAAATGTTTAAAATCATCACTTTTAGGTAGTTGTCCCGTTAGGGTGCAACCTAGTGGTTGGAAGCTTGAGATGAGCTGTAAACTCAGACATCCTAGGTTCGATAGCCACTAGGAGCTCTCTTGGATTACCTGATAGTCGGTTTTGGCAGGTGGGGTCGTGTATCTGTGGTTTACTCCATAGGGGTGGGTCCGAAGAGGTGTCCCCTTTCTATTGTATGGAAATTTTAGATTACCCATGTTGCAATGCAATCAATATATGGCGTGTCTTGTAATCTCTGATACTTAATTTTTGGTATCAGTTTGCTCTTGACTAACCATGTTATTCTTTGTTCTCTCCATCATTCATTAGGTAAGCTTATTTTGATTTTTTTTACTTGGGTTTGAAATTATTACTTGAAGTGCTTCTTTTTATCCAAAGAACCTATAACTAAACTTTCACAAAACCCTGGGAAATATCATCTGTGAAGACTGTGATATGCTTGTTGCATTTCTATTAGTTTGCTTATGCAGTTTTGTGATTCCTTGGGTAGTTGGTTGTCAACTCAGTCAAATGATATTGCAGACATGTTTTTGTGATAAGTGATATTGCAGATATGTTACCTGTTATTTGTGCCAAGAACTATTGTTAAGAACAAGCAAATTATGTAATGCATGTTTGCTGGTCCTAAATTGGAATCTTCAGTCTCCCAAAACTATGCCCTCACTGAATTTTACATATGGCGGAGCATGGTTAACATTATCGTCTGTTCAAAGGTTTTGGTTCCTTCAGAGCTCACTCTGAAATAGTATGGCAATGTAGTAACCTCTATGTGTAGTTGGCAGTGTTTGTGGTATATATACAGGGTCTACTTAATACATTGTTATTGTTGTACAGTATCTTCTGTTAACCTTGATCATCTTCTTCTCTGTTGGCAGATATCAACAGCTGCCTTTCCATTAGGCTGCGTACTCAATTCCAAGTGATTAATTGTCAAATGAGAAAAATGTATCGGAATGTAGAGAATTTATTTTTCCTCCAAATTCCTGAAACTGTTCTTCATCATATTTGTGTCAACGGTCCAAGAGCCTTGTAGCTCAAATGGCACTAGGATTTTCCACAGAGATTTCCAAGGTTCAAATGGCCCTCTCCCTTCAAAAATGTATATAGAGTCCTTAATCAAGTATAGCCTTAAATGAATTCTTAATATTTTATTAAAAAATATTTTTCTAAATTTTCTCACAATTCTCTCATATTCAAATCAACTAAGCCTTAAATTCAATTTATTTGAGGCAGCATTATGAACCCTATTTAACTAAGGCCAACCACGCTTATTCATTTCTACCATGTAACTAAGGCCAACCACGCTTTGTCTACTTCTTTTGCTCCATCATGTTATTCTCATCTATTTTGATCCAAAATGGCAAAGAAGAAATGGACTGTCACTTCAGTGTCCTAAGATGGTTGCTTTTCAGTCTTACCATGCACCTTTTAAACCTTTGAATTATGGTTGGAATTTGATGTACAATGAAAGGGCCTGGTGTATACCGCTGGTCCAAAAATTAATAATAAATAGAAAAGGAAAGGCGAATCTGGATTTTGACATTTAGAATGACCATTTGGGATGCATATATATGTCCTGTGTGGTGTGATTTGCCTTGTATTTGTCCATAGCTAAAGTTAAGGGGTGACACTGGCTTCATGGTTGATATAAAATAATGTGTAATTTCACAGAAAACATGTCTCAATTACGCTTTTAGTGTGTGCAGCTTTCATTCTTAATCCATTAAATGCTTCTACTCTGGCTCATGTTCTCTCTGAAATTTTTTATTACTCCTATTTTGGCTGCAGATTATGTTTTCTCAATTACATCTAATTTCTAGCTCTGGGGGCTAGGAGGAAGCCATCACAGTTGCTGATATTTGTTGATAGGGGGAGATTGATCTTAAGCCATGCCTTCTCTTCAACTCTTGCAATTAACAGAGCATGGTCGAAGTTTTCTTGCCTCGAGGAGGTATTTACTGCCTTCTATTTGTGCTTCTGCTGATAATATGGATGGCTGGTTTCAACACTTCAATTTCATTATTGTTTTTTTTTTTTTTTTGGGGGTTTTATAGATATGGTTCTTGCATTTGTGCTGTCCTTTTATGGTCATGATTTTACCAAAATTTAATAATCTATTATTATTTTTGACAAAGTGCTGGCATTGTATAATTTAAATCAATATATGATTATATGAATTTAGATTTAATAGAAATTGATTTTTTAATGTGCGATGTGAAAGCCTAATTAATTGACTAGTTAAAATTCATCAAAATCAATAGTCCATATTAGACAGCCTGGAACTAAATTCCAAATATCAGAATTATGTTTCCCAAGCTAATGGTACCAACAAAATAATAAATCTACAATTGAACTTGCATACCCAATGGACAAAGAAAAGCATTTACATCAGGTGAGCTACTGGACAAAAAATTAGCAGGTAATCCACAGATCCTCATTACAATAGCACATACAACAACGATTCATCAAAGTGGGACAATGAAGCATAAGGTTATCCAAAGTTAAAATCTGGCCATGAGTGGCTGTCCACATAAAGAAAGCCACCCTTTTAGGAACTTTAACTTTCCAAATGCCCTTTCAAGGGAAAGTAGAATGAATTACATTTCAAATCTTATGGTAAAAAGATCAAATGTCAAACTTCCACTTCCGTTTAGATGCCAACAAAGACTGTCACAACCTCCACCCCTAGGAATCCGAGTTTGGATGAAGTGAAGAAAGAAGAAAGAAGCTATGAAGCACGGGTGCGTTTCTGGGTTTGGGTACAGGTGCGGGTATGAGTGCAGGACTCGGCAATTTTTTAAAAATTTGCGTTGGGGTGCGGCGATTAAAAAATTATTAAAAATATTTTTATTTATATTTTCTATATATTGCTAAGCATACTTTTTTACATTATATAAACATATACCAAATTTAAGAATAATGGTAGATGATAATTAAAACATGATGTTCATAAATTAATGCAATCCACAAGTTTGAAACTAGAACATTGAAATTAGAATACGGGGAGGGAGGCAGAGAGCAGAGAGGCAGGGAAGCAGTGATGGTTTTAGGGTTTTTTTTTTGGTTTAAAGATGTTTTTGTGCTCTTTTTTTTATTTAACAATTTTTACTTGATTTTTTTTTTTTTTTTTTTGGTTTAAAGATGTTTTTGTGCTCTTTTTTTTATTTAACAATTTTTACTTGAATTTCGGCCTAAATTGGCTGGTATTGGACTGAATTGGCCTGTATGGCCTGAATCGGTTGGTTTCAGCTGGCCGATAGGATCCGATTTGACCTGAATCGGCACGAATTGGCCCGATTCGGAGCGAATCGGCCTGAGTTGGTGCGTATCCTAAAACGGAAAAAAAAAAAAAAAAAAAATTTGACGCAGCATTGACACGTGGGCAGCGGTGTCGCCCACCGCACCCCACGTTGGGCTACGTTGGACGCCGGTGCGGCACCCCTGTAGCTGCGTCAGTGCTTTCCTGGAAAGAAGTCGCTAATTCCCAATGATTGATTTCCCTATAAAATCTTAATTTCCACACTCTATCATTTTCACCCACTGGAGGACTTAACACTTCAGAAATACAAGTCCTTATTGGCTGCACACACAAATAACTGAGGATGAAGAGTAATATGCGATGGATATCTACGAGAGATTTTACTTTTCCGGATTGTTAGTGGTAAGCGTAAACTTGGGGGGGATAGGATAGATTGTCATTGTTTATAAATGTTAAAAATGTGTTAATAGAAATTGAGAATTAAACAGTTGAGAAGCATTTTTCTCTACATATTGGCATTACTTGCAAATCAAGACAATGTAAATAATGGCATTACTAGTTAATCAAGACAATGTAAATAATGACTTTACGTGTGAATCACGACAATGTAAATAATGGCATTACTTTTGAATGAAGACAATGTAAATAATAACATAGTGAAGATTGCCTTTTGATGCCTTTTGGTGTTCAAAGTTGAACCATAGAACAAAAATTCAACCTTTCTCATTGCAATTCTTTGACCTTCATACCTTGAGGAGTGGAAGCTAACCAAGAAACAAAACCAATGAAGCGTGACTTGGCGTTTGACAACATTCTTAGAGCATTAGCATTGGGAGTTTTATTTTTTGATGACATTGGAGAGCTTCACTTAGATTAGTTGCATGTCGCAGTCTATACTGTACAACAATCCTCTCTGTTAATTAAACTCCTACGGGCAATTGACTCTACTAACTGGAACCAGTTACCAAGTAATTAGGGGGGTTTTTACCCTTGATGAACTAAGTTGCTTATCCTTATGCCCAGGAGGCAATTAGCATTGGGAGTTTTAGAACTCCCAAGATGTCATTCTAGACTTCAAAAAAAAAAAAAAAATAGCCCACATCTAGGTTCCCAAACTCTAAAAATTTTACCCACCAGCTACAGTAAACTTTTACATATTAGTAAACAAACTCTTACATATAGAGTTTACATAATTTACTGTTTCATCTCTTTTATTTTTCTCTCTCTTCTGCTTTCTAACTGTCTCTCACTCAGACCTCACCACTCTCTCCTCTCTCTCTCTCTCTCTCTTGCCTCTCACTTCTCTCTTGCAGACCGGGTTTGGCGGTTGTTGGATTGTGTTTTTGTGTGTGGTGGTGGTGGCTGTGGTTTTTGTGGCTGGTGATGGCGGTGGCTGGTTGTGGCTGTGGCGGTGGCTGGTTGTGGCTGTGGCGGTGGGGGTTTTTGTGGATTGTTTGGTGGGTTGTGGGTTTTGGGTGTGGTGGTGGAGGGTCGTTTTGGTGGGGCGGTGGCTGGTTGTGGAGGTGGGTGGTTGAGTTTTTGTGGGTTGTGGGTTTTGTATGGGGTGGTGGTGGCAGTGGTTTTTGTGGCTGGTGGTGATGGTGGCAGTGGTGGTGGCTGGCTGTGGAGGTGGATGGTTGGGTTTTTGTGGCTTGTGTGGGTTTGCTGGCTGGGAGGAAGAGAGAGAGAGAGAAAGAGAGAGAGAGAGGTGAATAAATAAATGAATAGTGTTAGGTGTGATGTGAGAAATTAGAAATGGGATGTTGGGTGAGTTGTAAAATGGTGTGTTAAAATAGATAAAATAGGTTTTTAGAGTGTAAATTGAGTATTTTTTTAGAACTCCAGATGCTATTGCTCTTAGACACAGAATCACTAATCTGACCTTTTTCATTATCTTCTTTCCTGCCATTTTTTTTTCCTTTCTCTTCTGGCTGAAACAATCAAAGATCCTTTGTGGCTGGCAAGATAGACCATTTGGAGCTGGAATTTTAGTGCATGTTCTCAGTGCTTGCTTTCTTCATTTTTTTTTTTTGTTGTTTTTTTTTTCAAATGGCACCTTCTCCCCTTGTAAGAGGGAAGGCAGACGGTGAGGTTGTGGGGTTCAAATCCTCCCAGGTGCAACTTACTAAATGAAAAAAAAAAAACAATGTTCAGGCTTGTTTGCCTTGGCTAGACATAAAGTGGTTTCTGTTGCTTCGTATGTTAGTATATTGGAGGGAGGAGTGTGTTGTTGGAATCTTAATTTTATTCAAGATTTTCATGATTGGAAGTTAGAGATGGTAAATAATTTTTTTTTTTTACCTTCTTTATTCTAACTTTCAAGCTACCTACTGAACACTTTTGTTCCTTGAAGTTTTCAATGAGTGCTATTGGACAGCGGCATTGGGGAAAGTGATAGTGTAACATCCTTGTAAGAGGGGTTTGTGCTAGATTGGCATTTGAATGTGCAAGGAAAGTGGATAATCATTGGATCATCTTTTGCTTCATTGTTTGGTAGCAAGAGAACTCTGTGTGCTCGTCTTTTCTTTATTTGGGGTTAAATGGGTGATGCCTCGGACTGGTGGATTGTCTTGCTTGTTGGAGAAGGAAATGTGGTATGGCTATGAGGACTGAAATTTGGAATGCTACTCCGTCATATCTAATATGGACCATTTGGTTAAAAAGGAATAATTGAACTTTTGAAGGAGTAGAGCTCTCAGTGATTTCGCTCAAATCACTATACCGAAGAACTCTATCTGCTTGAATGAAGAAATTAGCCAACATCAAGTCTTCTTCTTCTGTAGAATTTGTTGATCCTTTAAATTTTAGATTGTAATTCTTCTAGAGTTCTTATATACTTCCTACGTTCTAGAGTAATTTTGTCATTTCAAAAAATTGATTTTTTTTTTTTCATGTGAACGGTCCATTCTTGAGTTTAAGACTTTCTTTTTCCTTACTCTTCTTAAATGGTGTTTAGTTTTACTGACTTTTTTCTTGTCTTCCCCTTCCTGTTTTGCTTGATCATTGTAATTTGGTTCCTTGTTGATGATGCCCAGATAGTACATTTCCTGTGTACTTGGGCTGTTTTATTTTCTTAATGAAAGTTATATGTTACTTATCAAAAAAAAAGAAAAGAAAAAGATTTTATAAAAAAACTCTCTTCAAAGCAATGTTGGTAAACAACTATATATTTTCTTCAATTTTAAAGAACCATCAATAATGGTTTAAAGTCAAAAGTCAAAACACTAACTCTCTATCTATTGAAGATACAAAATGTCTAAGCATAGATTCTTTTTGGTCAATTGAAGTTATATTCATTAAAATAGGTCATTTTTCAAATGCCAATTCTATTTTAGCAACAATAATCTGTTCTAAGACTTTCTAACTCGTAAGTTTAATCTTAACCCGTCAATTATCAATTCTCAAGGTCCAAATTTGTTAGCACAAATAAGCCTTAAAACTTCCATTTTTTTTGAGTGAAATTCCCTACATAAATTATATATTGATATAGAGACTTGTGCATTGATATTTTGTCCAGGTTCGTGGTATTTTGTAAAATTATGTGGTTGCAAGCTGCCATTGTGATTACTACTAGTATTAACGAAGAATTTATGGTTATTCAAAGTTTAAAGAGTTTAGCATATTGTGGATACTCTGCCTTTTTATGTAGGATTAATTTGCTTTGCTTTTGGATATAATCTTTGAAATACAACAATAAAAACATCGAAGCCTTATTGTTTGTTTGGTATAGCTTGTTTTGGTGAGCTGAAAATATCGTGGGGTTTGACTAAGCTGTTCCTAGGAAAAAGAGAGGCTTTAAAAAGTTGTACCTAAGAGAATAGGTTGGTTTAATTTATAAGATCAAAAGAACCATTGGAAATTACATATATAACTTGTAGGAGTTAGCAAATCGTCTATTGAAAAACTGCTTATAGAAAAGAAGAAGAAGAAGCTGGATACTTTATCAAAAAAAAGCAGATGAAGCTGGATATAATTTGATTTTAATCAACCCTAGATATGTCATCCTTCGGTTTAATTGAGGGCACAATGTTGCACTTTTATTTTCTATGGCTTGAATACTTAAATTTCACATGGATAATGGATTTTTTTTTTTATATTAATTTTTACAAGTAATAATAATTTTATTGAAAGGAAGGAGATATTTTATGCACAGAGTGTGTACACGAAATATTTCCAAAGAATACAAACTCCAATTTTCACAAAGGAAGAGTGAGTTCATCAACAAAATCTAAAATAGTTTGCAAACATCTAGAACCTCTTTGGGACTACTCAAACTATATTATTAGAAAACTAGATTTCAATTCCAAAATAGTAGACTCATTGTTATATGCTCAATTGTAACTCTCCTCCCATATAGCCCGCATTAAACAATGAGGGGCAAAATTCCATGCAAAGGAGCTTCTCTGTTTATAAAACCAACTTAACTCCCACCTTTTTTCCTTAAGACTCTTCTCCCACCTTTTTTCCTTAAGACTCTTCTGGATTGGGTTACAGTGTCAGGCCTTTGTCCTTTTTCTTTAGTCCATTGTTTCATGGACGTTTGTACTTTTTGCACTTGGTTTGTTTTTGTCCCTGATATATAGTTCTTGTATTCTCAGGTGACACCCTTCTTCTTTTTAATATATTTTTATTACTTATCAAAATTTTTTTTAAGTTTATAAAACCAACCAGCTACACCATCAGAAAAAACCTTGGTCACTTTGGTATTCTTGAGTTATTTTCTTCTCTCTCTCTCTCTCTCTCTCTCTCTTTTATTTTTATTTTTTATTGATAAGTAATGAAGAAGAGTTATTTTCTTTTCTCTGTCTAGAATAATGTTTCTAATCTGTTTTTGGACTGCTGTCTATTGTACAATCCATCATCAAAAGGCACATCTTATTATGGATATGCACTTTATTTCATTGTTGTTTTTATTTTTTTATTTTGTTTTTTGTTTTAAATTTCAATTATTTATTGTGAAGTTATATGCTCTGGTTTCCCTATTCTTGGTCTAGTGAATTTTGTGTTTGCTCTAATTGAATATCATTGTGACAGAAAAGACCCTTCTTCCTTTCCATATATTTTTGTGTTCTACATACCATCATGTGTACAACCCCCTGCTTGACCCTTTATATGGACAATTATGGTATTGTTCTTGTTCCACAGGAAAACTCTGCTACTTGCCACTGGTATCTTAGTTGCTGGAGGGACTGCTGCGTATGTGCAATCACGGTTTAGCTCTAAAAAGCCTGATTCTTTTCATCATTACAATGGGCTCAATGATGATGAAGAAAAACTGGAGAACGTGGTTAGTGATACTAGTAATGTGAAGAAAACTACACGGAAGAAAGGAGGATTGAAGTCACTAAAAGTCCTTGCTGCAATTTTACTGTCTGAGATGGGCAAGATGGGTACGAGGGACCTCTTAGCTTTAGTGGCCATTGTGGTAAGCCTCTTTTTTGTGCACATCTGAGGTGGAGAGTTTCATATGCCTTTTGTTAATATTTGCCAAGTACTCTTTTTATAACTTTATCTTCCATTTAAATATTAGTGTGTATTACTTTGACACATGAAAATCATGAAAATTCAAATAATTATGAGTCATGAAGAAAGAACCTTTCAATGGTATCATGCTTGAACCATTATATAGATGAGTGTAAATATGAAATTTTAATATATACTGTATAAGCTGAAAGATACGATCATGAATGCTTCCACAAGTTCTGTAACCTTTAACATTTTGTAATGGCTCTATATTTGTTCCCTTGCAAGTATTTTGTCAGCTATCAGTATGTTTTCTATGATCTGTTTTGGACAGTGTCTCAAATGTACTCCATTATAGTTGTGGGGCTTGCTTTTGCACTTAAAATTTTTTTTTGTCATTATGCCTTAACGAAAAAGAAATTTATAGCTGGTAGCTTTGGATCTACAAATCTTTTCCTTTCTTTGGCAAATGAATGTAGCCCTTGAATTGCATATTGTTATTGCAATGAATAAAACCTGTGCCTTTTTGCAACACGTATTTATCAAAAGATATAATTAAAAACAGGAAAAATATGCAAAAGAAAACACTTATACCATGATCATGTATAAAATATAAATTGTAATGATCATATTCTTTGGAAATTATTGGCCTGTCTGGGACTGTTGTTTAACAACAGTTTTCAGTGTTTAAACAATAATAACACTTTTGACACGTATTTCTATAATACTTAAACACTTATTTTCACAATACTGAATATTGAACAGCAATACTTAAACACTAATGTCAGACGGGCCTTATGTTCCAAATATTTATTCCTAATTACAACTCAGAAGGTTGTGGGGACGAGAATGTTTTTTTGACAAGTGAGAATAATTTTATTAAAAGAATACTGCTTCATGCACAAAGTACACCAAGTAGCCAAATTTTTTACAAAGAAATTAAGTAACAAAGGACAATGACAAACTGGAATCTTGAGTCATAAAGCCCCTAGCACAAGACCAATCAAACAAAGTGCCTACAAAAGTGTCCAGAAGCTGATCCCCAGTACTCTCCAGGGTTGGAACTAGATATTATATCATGAAATGTCTCTTCATTTCATTTTTTTTCCTCTTTGCTCTGACTTTATTCCGCATCTGAAGTTCTGAGTTTGCTACTTTGGGTCTAACTTTTTAGGACTCATATTTCATTTCTCACTTTATTAAAGTTTCATTTTTCTCCTATTAAACTTTTGGTGCTCCCTTCTTTAACTTCATTTTTTGGTCATTTTTCTCCTATTAACCATTGAGAGATCACTTGCCTCTTTTTTTTTTTTTTTTGGTTTTCTGTTCTGGGTAGAGGCATAAAAACCTTTAGACAATAAGGGTGTTGGGGGGGAAAAAGAGGAAAAGAAAACAGGACTACTTGTAAGAAACAATTGTATATGTTAATATACTACTTCTAAGAGAAGTTCTAACTTTTTATTTATTTTGGCTAAGTAAGAAGTTGTAAAACTTTAATAAAATAAAGTTCACATCTTTTAGTGGTACTGAAGATAATTAGAGTATGTGGGTATTGTATTTATTCTCTTGCATTTTTTTTTTGTAGGTAAAGAATTTAAATATGCTTAAAGAGCACCTGGGGTAACAAATTATGGTTATATAACGTAAATTCTCAGATTTGTTTCTGGCATACTTTCATATGTACTATTATCTGTTATATGAGGTTAGCAGTTTATTGGTTTGTATCCCCCCTTCTCTGTTCTATTTTCTCTCCTTCACCCCCAAAAAGGATCCTACTTTAGCTTGAAACAGATGCGATTGCTGGCGGGTTTCATTAGAATCTCGTCTGATTGGACAGTCCCATTTTTCTTAACAGTAGTTAATCATGTGGATTTCCAAGTATAAAGGGTCAAAACTCTGTACTGGTCCCCTAGGAGGGTTGGCTTTGATACAATCATACCCTTTGGCTTTTTTGCATGAAGAGGTGGTTCTTGAGACTTGAACCCATACACACTTGTGCTTGGCAGCCCGATACTACTAGAGTCAAATCTAGAAGGAATTGCGGTTTGAATTCTAATTATAATTTTTTTCCTTTACTTGTGATAATTCAGATTCAAGCAAAGGAGTTACTCTTCTACATAGAAAGTAATATCGTAGAAATCTTAGCAGATGGATAATGGATAAAGATAAAATACAGGCTTGAAGGAATCACTCTCCAACATAAGAGTATTAAATCATGTATATCTTAGCAGATGTATATGTAATATCTTGTTAAGATAAATTTTGATGATGGTTGTTACTATTCTTATTTAAAGTGAAAAGACATAATCCCTTCTATGAGTGGTATGATGGGCTTTGAACTTGCAGCTGCTGTGTCACCACTAGGCCCTAAAGAACCAAAAAATGGTTTTATGTATCTTGTCTGTGTTAGTACCTAAGAAGGGGATAGAGAACTGCCAAATCTTAAGCTATATGCATAAAATTAATTTATTTGAGAATATCAACTTTCCACTTGTAAGGAATGGATTAAAATAACCATGATTTAGATTGAAGAGTCATCTCTAAGTATATCATTGGAATGCATTCTTTATTTTGTGCTTTTTTAAGGTGTTTATTTATTGTGTATAAGAATGCATATTTGTATGGTTAAAGGTCAGAAGTGAAGGTTTATGTATCTTGTCTGTCTTAATACCTAAGAAAAAGGGGAAAGAGAACTGCCAAATCTTAAGCTATATGCAAAAAAATTACTTATTTGAGAATATAAATTTTCCACTGATAAGGAATGGACAACTCTTTGTGACAAGGACATGAGTGGTCTTCTAGTCTTTCTGTTGATTACTACCTCTGCCATTGTTTCAGGTTTTGCGAACTTCTTTGAGCAACAGGCTAGCGAAAGTGCAAGGATTTCTATTCCGTGCTGCTTTTCTTCGACGTGTACCATTATTTTTCCGGTTGATTTCAGAAAATATTTTATTATGTTTCCTTCTTTCAACCATGCATGCAACTTCAAAATACATTACAGGAATCTTAAGTCTGCGGTTCAGAAAAATTTTGACGAGACTTATCCATGCTCATTATTTTGAGGTACATATGGTTGCCATTTTTGGGTGCCAGATTGCTGCACTAGTTTTTTGATTGTTTTTTGTTTTTTTGTTTGTTTTGTTTTGTTTTTTTTTTCCAGTTTCCTTTCTCTTATGTTTTTTCTTCTTTAATATTTAATTTTTTATTTTTATTTTTAACGTCTTGTATACTTTCTTTATTAGGGTTGTCTATATGCTTTGCCAGAAATTTCAAAGAAAAAAAAATTATAAAAATCCTCAGTGAGGCTTTGTTAGATATTGGTGACCAAGCTCAGAAGTTATTTTATATGTATTTGGCATTTGCCATTATTTGGCAATGTTTACAAGGAGCTTGTGATCTTTTAGCTTCCAAGGAAGCAAACTCTAGGGAGGGCTTATTTCTCTCTAAAGATGGATTTGTTAATACTATTTGCAGAAGAGGTAACAAGTAAGATGGGTCTAGGTGACCTCTTCTGTTACTTGGATATCTTATATTTGTAGGCCAATCTGAAACTGCATTTTCTTGTGAGATACAATGTTGGCTTACCTAAAAATTTGATTTTTTTGACCAAGATTAGGACCTTCTGTTGAGACTCTTGAGAGTAATTTTGTTGAACATTTAGAGGGTCCGATGCCCCTTGTTCCTTTGACATCTTCTCAGTGGTTGAAATGATGTGAGCCAATATGATATAGTTACTGTTTCCTTGCTTCTAACATATTCTGCACGCTTGGGCCTTGGCTCAGGTTATGAGGGGCTGGGTGGGTTCAGTTTTAACTGATCAGAGGAAAAAAAAAAGTATTTTTAAGATACCCTAAGGAGGCAAAATTCAAGGGTTTCGGTCTAAAGAGTGTCAATGATTATAGGTAAGTCTAAAGCGCATCTTCTTGTGTGCTCAAGTTTGTAGGCAAATCTTAAGTGCTTGTTCTTGTAAGCTCCTTTACTACTTTACAATAGTTTGTTAGGAATAGATTGCATTCTGGGATGTGTGATCCAGACCTTCACCTTCTTCTTTTAACTTCAGATTTTGCAATTTGGGCTGATACATTCTGGTATGGCTATGTAAGTTTTGTACATTTGGATCTTATTTTGCATTTCTAAACCTTTTTTCTGTCAGATAATTTTGTTTTAATAAAAAGGCCTGTTCTGATCCTTTTCTCTGAATGCAATCTTAGACATAATATATATTCTTTGGTACCTTCTGTTCCTTTATGAGGGAGAGAGTTATTTAGTGTGCATATGGCTGATTTTCTTATAATCATCTTGTATTGTCCTTTTCATTTGGTTTGTATTGCTTCTGCATCTTAATATCCTGCTTTCATTCAAACATTTATAGTGCTCTCTCTTTAGTCAAGATCATGAAAATCTCATTATTTCACTGTTGACACTAGAAAGAGCAGAATCTAGTAATTGAGAAGTTGCCTAGTGAATGCGTGATGGTGTTTTACCTGGTACTAACAATGCATTCTTTTTGTTGTTTATTAATTCTTTATTTTGGTTTCAGAATATGGCTTATTACAAAATATCACATGTAGATGGCCGAATAAGTAATCCTGAACAACGAATTGCCAGTGATGTACCGAGGTTCTGTGCAGAATTGAGTGAACTTGTACAGGATGATCTAACAGCTGTAACTGATGGACTGCTCTATACTTGGCGCCTGTGTTCTTATGCCAGCCCCAAATATGTGTTCTGGATATTGGTAATTTTTTTGTCAATCTCTGCCCTAATCTGTCAAGTCTTTGATACTTTAGATGTTACAATACAGCTGCTTTCCTCACTATTTTCTGATAGCTTTTAGATTAATGTAATAATTGTTATAGTTAGTAGCTTGCAACTTCAACCTCTTTTGTTGCTTTCCAGGCCTATGTAACAGGAGCAGGTGCCATGCTCAGAAAATTTTCTCCGGCTTTTGGGAAACTAATGTCCGAAGAACAACAATTGGAAGGAGATTATCGGCAGTTGCATTCTCGGTTGAGGACCCATGCAGAAAGTATAGCATTTTATGGTGGAGAAAGCAGGGAGGAGTCTCATATTCAGCAGAAGTTTAAAAACTTGCGTAAGCATATGAGTCTTGTGCTTCACGATCATTGGTGGTTTGGGATGATTCAGGACTTTTTAGTGAAGTATCTTGGTGCTACAGTTGCTGTTATACTGATCATTGAGCCCTTCTTTTCTGGAAATCTGAGACCTGATACTTCAACCATAGGGCGTGCGGAGATGTTAAGCAATTTAAGATATCATACAAGTGTCATAATTTCGCTATTTCAGTCTCTTGGGACTCTTTCTATAAGTTCAAGACGTCTTAATCGTCTCAGGTATAATATGAGAATAAAATAGGTGTTTTGTAAGAATCAATATAAGCATCGTTTTAGAGAGAGAGAGAGAGAGAGAGAGAGAGAGAGAGAGAGAGATGGTGGCAATTAGGCATGTCCTATGCTGACTTTTGAATAATATTCTGACATATTATCTTTGTTTACAGTGGTTATGCTGACCGCATTCATGAATTAATGGCCATATCAAGAGAGCTAAGTGTGGGTAATGATAAATCTTCTCTGCAGAGAGATGGGAGCCCTAAATACATTAGCGAAGCTAATTACATTGAGTTTGCTGGTGTCAAGGTATGTGAAGTTCATTGTATTATCTACCCTGTTTTTGTATTTATTTGATAAGCCTACCCTGTGTTTGTACCATTTTTGTGTTTTTATGTTCTTATAGTAATAGTGTATTTCAGATTGTTACCCCTTCTGGTAACGTTTTGGTGGATAAGTTGACTCTAAGGGTTGAATCAGGATCTAATCTTTTGATCACAGGTAGCCTTTTAAACTTAAGAGCATATTTATTTGGTGTTATTGCATTAATATTGTCTCTGCTCTGTGCCTCCTTGCACTTTGAGCATTATTCTACATTGGGTTTATTTCCTCAGCATGCTTTTCACTGTCTTCAAGTAAAAGAAAAATTATGTGAGTTCATAATACTCTTTTTTGTTTTTTTAAACTTTGATTTTAAATGATGGTTAATGTTCTCAGTGCAACAGAGCACAGTATTCATTCATTACAAAGTGCTTAATTTGGTATGGTATTTTGTGTTGGTAGCTTATTGCAAGTAATGTTCAATGTTTTAAATCTATAGACCACACAGCTTGCTTGATGTGGTTCTGTTGAATACAGTGTTGCTGTGGTGGAAGTAGGGGGTTTTGTGGATGTGGTGAACTTATGATGCTCCCGGGAGTGATGGTGGACCCAAGGTAGCATCAATGTGCTATTCTCAGACGTTATAGCACACATGGGTTTAAGCTTTTGTGGTGGTGGTTTGGTTGAGTTGGTGCTGGAGGTGGCTATGGCTTTATGCTTTAAGATGCTAGAGTGGTGGTGGTGGATGTATAGGCTAAGGTGGAGGTTTTATCTCATAAATCGAGAAATTGTCCAAATTTACTTATCAAAAAAAGAAGAAGAGGTTTTAACTTAAGTCTAGATAAACTGGATATAAAATAAAATCATGTCAATTCTTAATTGGTTTTATTTTTGGTTCAGTTTTTATCAGAATGAACAATTATATGGTTTGTCAAAAATCCTTTACAAACTACTACTTTATAGCAGAATCAGAAATTACATAACAGACGTCAAGGGAAAAAACCATGCAGCACATATGCAAATCAAATACAATTCAAGGGCATGGGTAGTTTAAGATTGTAATTCAAGAAAATTTAATTTTTACAAGAATTGTACTTAGTACCTCATTTGTCAACATATATAGGCATTGTTTGCAATGTGATGATAACCTTTATACTCAATATCTTGACATAAAAACAGCTCGTACTTAAAATTTTATTTGTCAACCTATTTAACTGACAATTTGATGTTTTTTAGATGCAATATGTTGTTTTGTGATTTTAAATATATATAAAAATGCTTGTTTCAGTATGAATGGTGTATTTTTTTCTGAGATACCAGCTCAGTACATCATCATGAAATATGGAATTTATTGATTATTTTCTGCTGAAGGTCCAAATGGTAGTGGGAAGAGCTCACTTTTCCGAGTTCTAGGAGGCCTTTGGCCTCTAGTATCTGGACACATTGTGAAACCTGGGGTTGGTTCTGATCTTAATAAGGAGATTTTCTATGTGCCTCAACGACCGTACACAGCTGTAGGAACACTTAGGGATCAGTTAATTTATCCTCTTACTGCAGATCAAGAGGCTGAACCTCTCACTGATAGTGGGATGGTGGAGCTATTGAAAAATGTAAAGTTACTTATGTCTCTTTTCTCTCTTATTCTTTTCTGACTATCACATTGATGCTTAAATGTTTTGTTTCTATCGGTGTTTGATAAACATCCTTTGATATTCCTACTTCAATTGTGTGTGTGTGTGTTTTTTTTTTTTCAAGGTTGACCTTGAGTACCTATTAGACCGTTACCCACCTGAGAAAGAGATAAACTGGGGAGATGAACTGTCTCTGGGTGAGCAACAAAGATTGGGGATGGCTAGACTGTTTTACCATAAACCTAAATTTGCAATTCTTGATGAGTGCACAAGTGCTGTTACAACTGATATGGAGGAACGTTTTTGTGCTAAAGTTCGAGCAATGGGAACATCGTGCATAACTATATCACATCGACCAGCACTAGTTGCATTTCATGATCTGGTGTTATCCTTGGATGGAGAAGGAGGCTGGAGGGTTCATGATAGAAGGTAGGATTTCTAAGTTTGCTAATTTGCAATATTTATGTTCATTTATGTTAGGAATTAAGACTTTTGTTTATTAGACTTCCGTTATAACTGCAGGGTGGATTCTCCAGTCCTTACTGAAGCAGATAGCACTATGGCGAACCCTTTTGAGACAAACCGCCAAAAATATGCAATGGCAGTTCAACAAGCATTTGCCTCGACTGTAAAGGTCAAAAAGATTTTCTCAAATTTTAGTTCCTGTTATGGCTAGCTTTCTTATATTGTACCGTTTTACTTTATACAACTCTGTGTTCAATGGTTTTTGTTCAGAATTCTGCATTTTCAAATTCGAAGGCACAGTCATACATTACAGAGGTGATAGCAAGATCTCCCTCTGTTGATCAAACAGTTCAATTGCCCATGTTTCCACAATTCCAAACAGCTCAGAGGGCATTGCCATTGAGAGTAGCTGCCATGTTTAAAATACTAGTGAGTCTTTTTGGCTTGGTGATGAATTTTAAATCAGTCTTATTATGCTATATTTTTGTCATAGTATAAATTCACCAGCATAGTGGGTAATGGTTTTGTTTTGTAATTGCCTTATTTTCCGATGTTCTAATTCTTGATTTGGATCCTCTGATGAGAAGATGGCCCTTAGCATTGCAATTTCTTCATCTTTTGAAACTTCTCAATATTTAATCCCAGTGGAAGTTTCATCCTTATGATTTTGCAAGTTACAATGGTTAAGATATTCACATAATTGCCTGAAAATGTACTTGTTTGACAATTTCAATGGCTGTACTTTTTGACTTTATTGCTTTGTTTTAACTTGTAGATGTTTTTTCGCAATCTACCATTTTATATTGGGAGTCCTGGTGGTATTTAGAAAATTGTGATAATTCTGTGACATTGTTGCCCCCCCCCCCTTCCCACCTGGGGGAAAAATAAGAAAAAAAAGACTAGAAAGAGTTGTGCTGACAATGGAACCCAACACTTGGTCTAATAAATTGATTTCTTAGTCATAAATAGGGTATTTTAGGTCCTTCACAGCTGTGGGTGGTTTTTGGTTGTAGTGGGTCGATGGACTCGGGGTGAAATTTGTGATTGGGTTTGTTCCAGCCATGGGTGGTTGGTTGCTGGTGAATGGTTTTGATTAAAAAAACAAATTGTTTTTGTTTTTTTTGTTTGTTTGTTTGTTTGTTTAAAATCTTAAAATCTTTTTTTCAGTTCTTGTTTTAGAACATTAAAAAAAAAAAAAAAAAAACTACCAAACATGCCCTTAAGTTTACAAATAATAGTTTTTGTTGTCAGTATATCATGATACGAACGGCAAGTGCATGATTTCTACCCTAAAATTTATCTGTGAAATCCTCATTTTTCCCAGTTACTTCCGATGTATTTCTTTGCTCGAGCTTTGTAATCTTGATCTTTGTTGGGTTGTTGAATGCTTCTAACAGAGATTATTTTAAAGTGGTTCTTGCTACAGCATCATTTTTTCATGGAATCTTTTTTGATCCATGACTACAAGTTTCTTAGAATTGTTTTTATTGACCTCTAAACTAGTTGTTTTCCAGGTACCAACATTACTTGATAGACAAGGAGCACAATTGCTTGCAGTTGCTTTTCTTGTTGTATCAAGAACATGGATCTCAGATCGTATTGCCTCACTGAATGGTATTTTCGTTTCCCTTTTGTAAGCATTTTATGATCATAGGGATAATGTTTCTCATTGAAGTGCATTATTTCACAGGAACCACTGTGAAGTTTGTTTTGGAGCAGGATAAGGCATCCTTTCTTCGGTTAATTGGTGTTAGCGTTCTTCAAAGTGCTGCATCTTCTTTCGTTGCACCTTCTTTAAGGTAATTTCTTGCTGCATCATTTATTGCACCTTCTTCAAAGTGTTGTGCCTTTAACGAGATTGGAATACTAGAAGTTTTGAGGGTTGTGAATGGTCTATCCTTGATGTTAAAGCCTTCTTCCTTTGTACCTTGTTAGATTGGAGTATTGCTTTTCATCCTTCACCTTGTTTTTCTCTCTTAGATTTGGTTGAGCTTTGTAGTTTGAGAGCTTTTTGTAATTCTGCCTGAGAACACCCCCAGTTTACTTTTTTTTTTTTTTTTTTCTTTTTGAGAAGGTCCCCCAGTGTACTTAGTTTTGTTTTTATTTATAAAAGTTTTTGTTACTTATCAAAAAAAAGAAAGAAAGAAGATTTTTTTCAAAACTCAAGACATTAACCAGTTTGATTTTTGGCTACTGAAAATCAAATTTATAAATAATTTTGCTAAAAATGGAGTGTTATCAGTTAAATCCATATACTGTTTAGTTTGTTCCTCAGGGATGAAAGTTGAGTAATATTCCATCTATGGTAATTTTCTTGAGTAGGTTGCTGGTAGTTGTTCTTTCTGTACTTAATTCTCTTGTGCAGCTGATGTTGTATGGTTATTTGTATTAGATTGTTTATGGCGTGGTGAAGAGAAAATTAAGACAATTTGTTACCACTTATTTAATAATGGCCTAATTATGTCTTGTTTCATAGGCACTTGACAGCCAGGCTGGCCCTTGGTTGGAGGATCCGTTTGACCCAACACTTACTGAAGAACTATTTGAGAAATAATGCATTTTATAAGGTACTTATGTCTGAAGTGCACAGTTGATTATTTTGGCATGTCTATCATGTGTGAACCCCCTAAGCATGCTTGGTAGACAATCCTCAGATGCAGCGCGTTAAATTAAAGCTTTTTGTTTGCATTAATTGGCACTGCTATGATTTAAAACTAAATAGTTTTGAATTTTTGGGTTGTGACCAACTTATTAAAAGTTTATATTTTTTTGGTATTTGAATTAACTGTCAGTTTTATGATTTTTTATTTTTATTTATGAAATTTTTTTTAAAAAAAATTTATTCTTCATGGTCAAAATATATGATTTTTGTTCTTTTGGATTGGTGTCTGTTTCATTAAAAGCTATTTGCTTGATTTTTAAGCACTTTAGTGAGACATCCAGGAGTAATGCCAAATTCATGTGAAACGCCTGTCTTTGTAGGTCTTTAACATGTCAAGCAGAAGTATTGATGCAGATCAGAGAATAACTCATGATCTGGAAAAGTTGACAACTGATTTGTCAGGACTGGTTACCGGAATGGTAAAGCCATCTGTGGACATTGTCTGGTGAGTATTTTATTCAATTTAGTTATCATAGTGGCAGGAGTTGGTGCCAGTAGTACTGATATGAGGTCCAGCTAGTACTTCCTCTTTTGTGATTTTGATTGATACATTATTACGTGTTGCTGTTATTGTTAAGGTTTACCTGGAGAATGAAGCTGTTAACAGGTCAGAGGGGAGTTGCCATACTGTATGCTTATATGTTACTGGGTCTGGGTTTTCTAAGAACTGTTACTCCTGAATTTGGTGATTTGGCAAGTCAAGAACAACAACTTGAAGGAACTTTTAGGTAACTTCTTTTTGGTTTCAGCTTCTTGCTTTGCTAATGCTTAGCTATTTGCTTTAAACCGTAATATGACCTTTTATCATGCATAAATAGGTTCATGCATGAAAGACTGCGTACCCATGCTGAGTCTGTTGCTTTCTTTGGGGGTGGTGCTCGAGAAAAAGCTGTAAGTTACCTGAACTTCACAGTATGTTTTGTGTATGGATGTTAAGTTTTTTGTCTGTGATTATGGATGTTGATATTGCTTGATGGTCTGGACCTTGATATTTGAACATAGATGTAGGGTTTGGATTTTCACGTGATTGTTGGTGTAATTCATTGTCCTAATTGTCAAAGACGAGTAAACCAGTGAAAAAAGTGACTACTTTATATGATAATTTCTGGAAGGGGATTGATACATTAGAATTGGGTGTAGAATGCACTGGTATAGGACACTTGAATATGCCATGTTGTTTATCATGCCAATCTTAAAATTTTAATTTCCCTGGATAAAAAAAGGCTTTTGTTAGATGAATACATTCTATTGAAGTTGAACTTGTCCTTTTAGGTGATGTTTTCAATTCAAATGATGTTTCTTGTCTGTGATATTAAAATAATATCTCCTTTTTGGTAAATGCTATGGTGACCTATCACTGAAAAAATAGAGATCTGAATAATGTAGTGATTCTACTGTCTCTGTCTTAAAGCATCTATTTAGTTACTTCAGCTTGTCTGGTAATCACCTTTGGTTAAAATGAGAAGCTTAAAGTTTTCATTGGCGTGTTAGCAACCATAAATATCTGAGCTTTCATTTACAGATTGGTGACATTTTGGGTCAGAGTTATCTTCTGAATAAGTGAAAAACAGTTAAATGGATTGTTAATGAAATGTTTCCCCCCCCTGTTTTTGGTGATACCTGGATGTCTAGCATGTATTCAATTAAGAGGTTCGATGACTTGTTGAAATCTGGACTCAACAAGAAAAGACAATTGTTGTTGTAGATTAGGTGTCTTTGAGGATCATCAGTCGAACATTGTAGAACTCCTTGAATATGTACTTTTGGCCATACTAATGTCTACATAGCTTTTATTCTTGTACTCTTGAGCCTTTTTTTGTCTTTGATAAATGCTTCTGCCTTCAAGTATCAATTTGAAGCTTATCAAAATTGATTCTATTTGAGGTAATTTATATTTGTCTTACTAAATAACCTTACATTTACACTTATATAGTTCTTCCTATCTATTCCTTTCTCATATGCTCATTGCACTCCTTGTAGTAGATGGCAACTTTAACTTGTCTGCTACTTCTCAAGGATGTGAAAACAATAGATACAACTGAACCACAGTGCTTTAAGACATTGTGTTTTGTATATTTTTTGGGGAAGGAACTTGTCTTTAACTTGTTTTGTATGCAGCATGGTTAACTCTAGCCAAAAAAGTTTGCATGGGAGGCAGTCTTTAACATTATGTTTCACATCGTTGGTATACCTATTAATTTCTCAATTTATATGCTCCTAATACTAAGCAGATGATTGAGTCAAGATTCCGGGAGCTTCTCAATCACTCTATGTCTCTTTTGAAGAAGAAATGGCTGTTTGGTATAATTGATGATTTTACCACAAAGCAACTCCCACATAATGTGACTTGGGGGTTGAGCTTGTTATATGCTATGGAACACAAGGGTGACCGAGCATTAGTTTCCACTCAAGGTATGATTAGCGTAACAATACTTTCATGACACTTTTAGCCTGTTATAATTACTCTCTCTCTCATATATGGTGATATTTTCTCCAGGTGAGCTGGCTCATGCATTGCGGTTCTTAGCTTCTGTCGTATCTCAGAGCTTTTTAGCCTTTGGTGACATTCTTGAATTGCATAAGAAAATCATTGAGCTCTCTGGTGGCATTAACCGAATTTTTGAGCTTGAAGAGCTTCTAGATGCTGCACAGTCTGGTATGTCTTTCTTTGTTACTTTAAGACTTCAACTAATATTTGTATGGCCAATCTGTACTTATTAGTCTCTTACATATGCAGTAGTTTCTAATAATCGTTTCTGAAATTTTTAATCATGAGCTGCTACCAGGCTCTCTTGGCAGTTTAGCCTATTTTTATTGAGCTTTTTAAAAAGTCTAGTCCAACTTTCTCAGTTTCTTGTGACGACTGGGAGTGGGAAATGATGTAAAATTGAAAAAACAAAAATGATGATGAGATTTTGGATGCAACTGAGTTTTAATTGCTTAGTACAGAGTTCTTTATGGGATCCTTAGTTTCTTGGAGACTGTGTAGCTAGGGAATAAAATTTTTATTTTACTTTGGGTTGGATAAATGCCAGGTTGTTTGTACCTCCTTGACTTGTACCAGCTATGTTTATTTGAATTAGAAAAGAAGGGGAGTTTTGGATTTGTTATGTTTTGACATCTGTATGTTGCTTGTTGAATTATTATCCACTTCAGTCAAGCATAAGGTTAGTACAGGTTGATCTTTCCCACATTTTGGGGTGTCAATTCAATCCACTGCCCTTGGTTGAGGATTTTTCAGTTATCCTTTTGATCTAGATTATAGATTTAGTGAATATCAGTTCTTTCTCCAACCAGCCACCGGATCTAGTTTCCACTGTTTTTCCTTTGATTTTGGCTAAATGATGCAGGACTGCAAGGGTAGCAAATAGAAATAATAGGAAAGAAAGAAGAACATGACAAATCCTAAACTTCACTAGAATAACTGAAACCCTTAGAATTTATCACCAAAAGGTGCTTGGAATCACCACCAAGCTAGAGAGAGAAACTCTCTATTCTGTATAATTCATCAAATTTGACATAACAATATTGTTACTCTAAAGCATATTAAAGGGGTAGCAGATTATATCAAATAAGGGGAATCAAATCATAATTAGATGGCAATCAAATATTAAAACCCCCAAAATAAAATTTATATCAACTCAAATCCCATATCTGGACCAATGGAATCAATTGGCATTAATGTAGTGTCCACACTTATTCTTTTGGGGTGAGAGAAACTTGACCTTCAAAGGAACTTCTTGTGTCTACAACTCATGGCGGCACAGAGAGCAGATTCTTTCTATTAGACTGGTTTTGTCTTGTTTTCAAGCTCATGGCGGCAATGTTGGACTAAAAGGGGCCTAAGGATGGATTGGGTTTGGGTTTTTAATGGGTTGAGGTTGGGTTTAAGGGCCTTTTGGGTTTGTTTTTAATGGGTTGAGGTTGGGTTTAAGGGCCTTTTTTGTCATTGTTTTAATGGGTTGGGTTGGGTAAAAGTTTTTCTTTTTTTTTTTTTGGGGGGGGGGGGGGGTGGTCAGTGAAGGTTTGGAATTTTTTTTTTGAATAGGTTGAGTTGGGTGAAGTCTTGGGCCAGTTGCAAACTTGGGGCTTTTAAAGATTCCGATCAAATGCAAGTTTGAGTCAGGTTTTACCTAGTTGACAGGGGTTATGGCTTTGGTAACAACAGCGTGGCGGCAGTGAAGGATTTTGGTGGTCTGATTTGACAATTCATGAACCAAAGTTTGCTTTGATACCAAATTTGGTGCAGGACGGGGAGGGTAGCAAATAAAAATAACAGGAAAGAAAGAACATGACAAATGCTTGGCTTTAACACCTAGAATCTGCCTGTAACCTTAAGCTTCATCACCTAAAGGTGCTTGGAATATCTACCAAGTGAGAGAGAGAATCTCTATTACTATTATTCATAAAGTCAATCTAACAATAATATTTACTCTGTGGCCTATAAATAGGGCATTGGCTTATATACCATAAAGGAGATAAAATCTTAATTAAGATAACATACAATTTCCTTAAAACCCTCAAAACAAGATTTATATCAATGCATTCCATAATCTGGACCAATGGAATCAATTGACATTATTCTGGTGTCTGCATCATTCAGCTGGTGTAGAGCCTCTTATTTTGTTTGTGGAACCATACTAGCGCTTGCTACTGGGGAGATATTGAGGAAAAGACTACTTGATGGGCTGATATATGGTTTATTAGAATATGATCATTCTTCTCTTTTCTATCAGTTGCAACATGAAGAACATGCCTTGGCTTATTGGTAAAAAAAAGAAAAAAGAAGAAGTGAGCTATACTATTTATTACTGAAGGAGAGCTCTCAAGTAACAAAATCCAAGTGGCAGAGGATGAGATTTAGGGGTATAAACTGCAGAGTTATTATGCTTTCCTTTTCCTCTATAATTATCTTTAGAATACTGGGACAGTTGGACAATGATGACACACAATTTCGAGTTTATTTATTCTTGTATCATTTGGGAAGCATGTCTGTTTTATCAGTATAGATGTGGATTACAGCATGTTGAACCTTTTTGAAAAGGCTAAAAAATGTTGTTAAAAGGTATCAGGGAGAAAATAAATCTCTCTTATCATAGTGACGTTAGTATCTGAGCTTGCCATATCAAACTTTGGAACCTAGGTGTAGTTTATTTTGTCTTCGTTTGTTTGATTGTAATGTGTACCATGTCACAATGCTTTTCTTCAAATATATTGATGAGTTGAGCTGGCTTTTTTGCCTGTATATATTACTATGTAAATTATGGTTAATCACAATTATTCTTGCTTGATGATTGTTTTAATTGGTTCATCAGAAGTTATATGTTCATGCTAATATAGTTGCTGGCCTTGCAGGGGATTCTATGTTTGATAGTAAGTCACCATCTAAGAGGAGAGATCTTTACTCTGAAGAAACCATTTCCTTCTCTGAGGTGGATATCATTACCCCGGCACACAAAATGTTGGCTAGGCAGTTGACATGTGACATAAGACCAGGGAAAAGCCTGCTTGTAACTGGTTAGTGAAGTAAGTTTCTATATTTATCCGGTTATGCAAGTTTGATTCTGACAACAATGCAATATTTTAAGGTCCAAATGGGAGTGGGAAAAGTTCAGTCTTCAGAGTCCTTGGAGGTCTGTGGCCTGTCATTAGTGGAAGACTTGCTAAACCAAACCAGAATATTGCTGAAGAGGCTGGATCTGGTTATGGTGTCTTCTATGTTCCTCAGCGACCTTATACGTGCTTAGGAACGCTGAGGGATCAAATTATATATCCTCTCTCCTGTGAGGAAGCAGAGTTGAAGGCACTGAAGTTGTATGGAAAAGGTGAATTTCCTGATTAGATCAGAATACCTATGTTATACTCTATACTTTCCATCCTACTGTATCATATCTATCTATGGTTAGCAAGTCATCTTTTTCTTTTTCTTTTTTGACTGAAGTCTTCTTTTTCTCATGTTGAAATGTTTGAGACATTTTGCTTATGTTTCTATTTTCAGACTGAAATACTGTTTGACCTCAGAAGTAGAACTTATATCTTCAATTGGTGAAATATTTATGGTAGTTGTAGTAATAAAAAGTCTTTCCTTCACCCTTTTTTCCTTGGTTGTTTCCCAGCCTACTTGAAATTGTCCCATCACATTGTGTTTAACCAAGGATAGCCAGAGTTTATGTTTTCCTGGGGATGCACATTGGCATCGCAATTCTAGAGTATGCATCTCTTGTTTGCTTTTTTCTTTTTTGGGGATGAGTAACATCTCTAGTTCTTGACATTAACATATTAGCATGTGTGCTGAATTTGGAGACATCTAAACAATATTTAGTGTCTGTTTGGGAACAACTTATATAACTTTTTGTTGAAAACTTTTTGCTTGGAGTGTGCTAAAGTATATTTATACCTTGAGAAAATGCGTAAAAAAGTGAGGTTTTAAAAAGTTGTACATAAAAGCTAAAAGCAAGAAGCTGGAGCTAATAAGCTGATGCCGAATAGACATTTAAAGTTGAAACGTTTGAATTGGATACTATTGCTTGACTTGCCATGGTTTCCCACCAAACACCATCAGGTTCCATTATCATGAGCTTTTTAGTAAGAAGCTACAGCTTCATGGGTGATTTTGATAGTATGTAAAGTTTCTCCTCTCTATGTCAAGAAATTCAGAGAAAATGCTATGAAGTCAACTTGTAATCAAATATATGTTTGCACCAGGCACTTAGCTTTTAATATATTCTTCTAGCCATTGTTTAAGGAGAAGTATCATTAATATATTTCTTTGTAATTGTGCAAATGTAGGTCAAAAAACTGCCGACACCAAAAACATCCTGGATTCACAATTGAAAACTATTTTGGAGAATGTTCGATTAAATTATCTTTTGGAAAGAGAGGACGCTGGCTGGGATGCTAATCTGAATTGGCAAGATATTCTCTCTCTTGGGGAACAGCAGAGATTGGGCATGGTGAGCTAAATTAATACAAGTCACTTGTTTAAACAAATACTATAAAGAATGTTGTGACAGATTTATTTATAACTTTGATATGATATTTTTGTTTTACCAGGCACGCTTATTCTTTCACAAGCCTAAATTTGGCATCCTTGACGAGTGTACCAAGTATGTTATGGAAGTACTCATCTTTTTCCTTCTCAAAAGAGATGGTTTGCCGGTTATCTGATTTCTTGGTTCTATGTTTATCTTTTCTATAATTGCAGTGCAACGAGTGTTGATGTCGAAGAACACCTTTATAGGATTGCAAAGGATTTAGGAATCACAGTTGTTACCTCCTCACAAGTAAGTATTTGGAGAATGTTGTACTTTAGAGGCACTCTGTAATGATTACCCCTACCATTTTCCTGCATGTACATATTTTATATAGAAAAACATAAATTTAAAGTTTGGTTATGTGCATAAAATAATAAAAGTATTAAAACCCATATGTGCATATATTATATATAGAAATATCATAATGCAGTGTGATTTGCGTACCTTCCTAGACCATGTTTCCCTTTTGTAAATTATAAATTTTATTCATCCCCCCCCCCCCCCCCCCCCCTTTCCTTTTCCTTCCCTTCCCTTTGCATTATGTTTATCTGTTGCTTTCGTCTTTTGGCAGCGACCAGCACTTATACCATTCCATGCCATCGAATTGCGGCTAATTGATGGGGAGGGAAACTGGGAACTTCGTTTAATCAAGGAATGAAGTCAACCCTGCTTGCATCTGCAATGACTTCCCTTTTCCATTGTGTAAGATAATAATAACTCTTACACTTGCGGTGGGAAAAAGCCTTAGTTGGCTTTGCTAATAGAAGAAATTGATTTTTTTTTTTTTACATATACCATGAATTATTGTGCTATATACTTCAGGTGGGGCTAAGTCAGGTGCTAATCAAATCAGTCCAAGAGCAGAAACACGATTATACAAATGGGTAATAGGATTGGAGCATACAAGCATGTCATAATAGCTTCAGTAGCATAAAGTAACATCATTTCTGTAAAGTTCTCTTCCATTTCACCCCCCCCCCCCTCTTTTTATTAGCCATTTGATCAGTCATATCATATGTTGTAAGAATTCTAAATCTATTACATTTATTAGCGCCCCATCAATAAAAATGCCAGAGGAAAAGGTTATTTTGATCTCATTCTGCATTTAATCTTCTTTAATCCCAAAGAAGTGCCTTCAACTTTCATCAGCCTCATATAATAGTCACTCTTTCATCGCTCTATGTCATCATCCTTCGACTCTATTTATGGGCCTCGTTGAGTTAGCTTTAGGAAAAGCCCAATGTTTTAATCATTTAGCGTTGAATTGTTTACCCATCTTTTAAACTTGTGTTAAGCGTGGCCAAATGATATGAGTTGTATTGGGAAAGTTTAGGGATGGAAGTTTGGCGTAAATGCACTTTTAGTCTTTGTATTTTGACGTTTTTTCATTTTAGTCCCTACATTTTATTTTTACCATTTTTAGTTTCTAAACTAATTAACGCGTGTTATTTTCATCCTTTTCGTTAGTCAACTGACGAAAATAGCTGACGTGGTAATCGGAGGCATTAAAATATTATTAAAAATGTCACGTTAGCATTTTTAAAATTTTTTTTTCAATATTAATTAAATAAAAAACAGAAATAAAATAAAAAATTACTAAAATCAAATGGTATGAACACAAGAACACAATCTCAGAAAATCAAAGAACACAAACCCAGAAAATCAAACCCCCACCCCACCCCAATCTCACCCAGCTACCTCACCCCGACCCTCGATCTCAACTTACCATAGCCACCACGGCCTATTGCACCACCAGTAACCACGAGTGAGAAACACGAGAGAGAGAGAGAGAGAGAGAGAGAGAAGAAAATGAGAAAATTTGAGAGAAAGTGAGAGAAGGTTGAGACATAGAGAAGAAAAACCAAATTAAGAAAATGAAATGGAAAAGAAAAAAGATGCTGACATGGCATTTTTAATCAGTTTTTTGATCTTAATTTTAGTGATTTTTTATTTTATTTTTATTTTTTATTTAATTTAAATATTTTATTTAATTTTATTTAATTAAAATTGATAATTAAAAAAAAAAAGATGCTGACATGGCATTTTTAATAAAATGTCTCCGGCTGTCACGTCCGCTATTTTCGTCGGTTAACTGACGGAAATGACGAAAATAATACGTGTTAATTGGTTTAGGGACTAAAAGTGGTAAAAATAAAATGTAAGAATTAAAATGGAAAAACGTCAAAATGTAGGGACTAAAAATACATTTACACCAGACAATCACTCAATTGTTTTAGAAAATTGTGACAAAAGCTAAAAGGTTGTGGCAAAAGTTGAATTTACGTAATAGAGAACAGAACAGGGGAGTATTTAACTTACATGCTACATGGAAAAAAAAAACATAGATTAACAACTAGTCTATTATTGTTTCTTTAAAAATAACCGGATGATTTATTGTGGAGTTTTACTAATAAAAAACTGGTAAAAATTGAGGAGGTGATTAAAAATATTATGAACTGACAAGTGAAACTCAAAAAGTTAGCTTTATTAATTTTACACTCTATAAAGTTGGTAAAATTTTTGACATAAAGTAAAATGATTTGACATAAAGTTATTTCCTTACGGGTATTTTTTTTTTTTGTTTAACAGGCACTTTACGGTGTCCATTAACACTATCCAAAAATAAAAAGTCTATTATTAGGCTAAAGTTGTTAATTTAACTGGTTGGTAACCAACATGACTTAAAATGTGGGTTTCAGTTAGCTCAATTAGTAAAGTCTCTGATGGTTGTATAAAAAACCTAGGGTTCAATTTTTGTCTACACCAAAAACTAATTGATGTCTTAATTTGATTATAAAAGATTATTATTAGGAGCGGATGCCATAGGTTGAAACTTAAAAAAAAAAAAAAAAAAAAAAAAAAAAAAAACTACCTAAAAATAAAAAGTCTGTTATTGAGCTAAAGTTGTTAATTTAACTGGTCGGTAACCAATGGGGTGCACAAGAATGCTAAGGTAGTGTGCATTTCTCTCTCTCTCTCTCTCTCTCTCTCTCTCTCTTATAACATTTTTTGTCTATTTATGAAATTTGATAAGTATTGTGGTTATTAATATGTATTATTATCATTATGTTTGTATATGAAACAATATATTGTATCATTAGAAATTTATTATAAAATATGCTATGTTCTAAAACTTGATTGTTCATATCTTATTTGAAAAATGCACAACTGAAATAAATTTATTATATCACAATAAAAAAAAAAAAAAAAAGTTAAGAAGTAACCATTCTTTTTTCTAAAATAAAATTAACAAGAATGAACAATTTTCAATTGCTACCAAACAATATTCTTATAAGACTTTTAAGTTGACAAAATATAAGAATGACCATAATGTAGGAATTTTAATATGCGCTAGTGCTTGCCTGTATGCTACCTTAGCTGCTATCGTCTCACCTGGTGCAAATGGCTTTCATTTAAATTTTTTTTTCTTTTTATTTTTTATGAAACCAATCACCTTTTTGTTGAAGGTCATGTGAGCTTTGCTTGGAGTCTAAACGCATCCATGCATGTATATGAAGTTACAAGTTAGTTTATATTATATATATATATATATATATATATATATATATATATATTCTAAAGTATTTTGAGTTTTTTTTCCTTTAACTTTTTCATGTTGTGTCACGTTAGTTTTTGAGACTTCACAATTTTACATATCATTATTCTAATTTTTTTTAATTGAGTTTAATTTCTTTTTTATATTTAAACCATCCCTTAAAATCTTAGTACATCATACTTTGTATGTATTCTACATTTAAACTATCCATCAAAATTTTGCTACTCGTGGCGGCTATGCTTGAAGCTAGGGCCTTGGACTAAGTCGTAACAAGGAGGAGCTCAGAATACTAACATGTGATTAACGTTTACTAACTTTATTAGTATTTTAAAAAAAATGTGTGGATCATAGTCATTCTATCGGATTACAACAACATTTTAGCAATAAAAAATCCTAAAGATAAACTCTGGTCTCCTTTCTAGTAAAGTAAGTATTATAATTTATATATAGTAAAATAAAGTGGTAGCTTCTGATCTGAGGATCTTGTTAAGCAAGTTGGGTTGTAAAGTAAAATCTTCTTGCGTAGGAGGTTTTGCTTCCACTTGGTAGAATAGTGATTTCTTCTCAACTTGTAGAGACGAGGATAGATGATAGTACTTTGAAGCAAGAAAAAAGAGAGAGAAAGAAGATGGGAGAGAGAAGCAATTTGTTATAATAAAGTTTTCATGATAGATTGAAGATGGGAGAGAGATGCAATTTGTTATAATAAAGTTTTCATGATACACGGGTTGATGTCGTGTGTGATGTGGATATATATCAGTTTTTGACGTAGATGGGGATTGAACTCCAAATTTCTTATTTAGAGACTTTACCCGTTGAGGTAACTGGAACCCACATATTTTATAGCTCTTTTAAAAATATATATTTTTTTTACTTATAGATAATATTTATTATAAAATATAATGATTGGAGAATAAGTTTTAATTATATTATATATGTCATTAAAAAGAAAGTAAAATAAAAATTTTCTATGATTAATATATGTAAGAATATAATAACAATTTTACTTGAGTTAATTTATAATTATTTAATTATTTCGAATAAATTAAACATATGATTATTTATTATATTATTCTTGATTATATGTGTTATTAAATTTGTTTTTGTCTTTTGCTATTTTTGTTTCAATAGTTATCAAAGCAACTAAACTTGAGCAAGAATATCACGTTCTGAACTAATTTTTTTCTAAACGTAAATTTTAGAAAAATAATCTCAATAAATTCATTTACATAAATTTACACCTTCTACAAATAATGAATTCAAAAAAATAAATGCATTTATCTCGTGAAAATTAAAGATTATTTCATTATTATTTTTAAAATAGATATCATAAAACAAAATTTCAACTTATGATGTCCGTTCTATGATAATTGTGCTTTATTATCAGGTCAAGATATCAATAGGTTTTTGGCGCAAGCAAGATTCGAACCACATATTTCTTATTTGATGACTAGAAACTTTACCAGTAATTAAGACATGACACTAATTTATGATACTGCAATATAAGTTAATAAAGGCCATAGATATTAGTAAAATAAACTATAATTAATTAAAAAAAATTAACTTAATTTATATGACAAAAGCAAGTAAGATTAAAAAAAAAATCAAAACTAAAACTTATGAGAGAAGAATAAATCATTTAAAATAAATAATGGAGCTTCATTTCTTTTAAAAAATTTAAACTTTTTAATAATAAATTGTAATGTAATTTTAATGTAGTGAAACTAGCTATTTCATCCAGAATAAAAAATTAGCTTAATAATTTAATGTATTTATAGTACGTGATGGGTACTCTTTTATTATACACATGGTAGATAAAAAGAGAGTATTTTCTTGGTAGAATAAAAAGAGAATATTCACTTATTTCATTGACAGTTTCTAAGACAGAACTTATATTATATAATATACGGAACTTACTTATATTATATAATATATGATATAATAATGTGTGTGTGTATATATATATATATATATATAAATGAAAGATGAGTATATGTGTGTGTTATTGGAGGGTTTAGGTCCCTATCTTTTCTTTTAAAAGAAAATACGCAGATTGCACATAATAAATTAGCATGACCGCATGAAATTAAGCTTATTACATGGCATATTATAATTTTATCATTTGGGTCATGAAGTTAAGGTATATTCCTTTATTAATTCCAACTCTAAGAATCTTTTGTCTCTTGGAAGTTGGAACTAATTAGTTTTAACGTAAAAAAGAAAAGAAAAACAAATCACTTATTTAAGGTTTCGTTTAACTTATATTAGGATATGTTTCTATACAGATATTTTAAAAGATCTCTTACAAAGATCGTGACTTCAAACTTCAAAGCAATAGCCTCTATAGTTGATGTATAAAAGCCAAAAACAAAGTATAAGATAAAAAAGCAATAATACATGCATATACGAATTGTGTAGATGACCAATAACGAGTTTTTTTAA
Organism: Castanopsis chinensis; assembly: GCA_032878915.1. Lineage (NCBI taxonomy): Eukaryota > Viridiplantae > Streptophyta > Magnoliopsida > Fagales > Fagaceae > Castanopsis > Castanopsis chinensis. The sequence continues at coordinate 29,017 of JAVQMG010000053.1, read as the reverse complement.
TTTCACAAGATAGGATTGAATCTAAGGGCAATCACTCAATATGACTATATATTATTATACACACAGATAAAAAATACTCATTATATATATACACTCACAGATAGTGAATTATTGGATTGTCCGTAATTTTTTAACATTTTGGATCAGACTTCGTAAAACGATTCCTAGGTGACTCCACTCCAGCAAGTGTCTAGTGATTAATAAATAAGAAATTAAAGCTTATAATATGTAACTTAGGGGATGAGTCTACTTTAGCTACAACATGAAATAAATATAATCGAAAGCTTAGCAGAATATAAGACAATTTATTATAAGTTTAATAGTTGAACAGCTAGCCTACTGTTAAACAATTCTTGGTGCCTGTGGCAAGTGGCAAGCGTTGAAAATTCACATAAGGACTTTTACTTCATCTACATGTTGAAAATTTTAAATAATATTTTTAATAAAACTTATCTAAATTACCCTTTCTTTAGAATATAGTAGTAGTGGACAGAAATTATATCTCATCAAAAGGAGATCACTGATTGAAGATGAATCTACATAGAATAATGGATTTATTTGTGAGTTGCTGGATGATGATAACTACTGGTGGTGCTAGAACTTTTTCTTAAGAGGAGCCAATGAATAAAATTTAAAATATATTTTTTATTTCTAATAAAAATTGCAAGGTGGAGTAAAGGGTTTTTTTTAAAAAAAAAAAAAAAAAAAAAAAAAAACTAGGGGACCCCTCCCTCTGCCAATGGCGATAACTTATAGTAGAAGAGGCCAAACTGCCAAAGTGTTGGCCGATCTTGACCTTCAGCAACAAGATCAGCTAACACTTGTTCTATGAAGTATTTATCATCAACTTGTTTATATTTTTAGGGAGTATTGCCATATAGTGGTTGTAAGAATTCCTTAATTATTTATTTATAAATGAAATAATGATGTGAGAATTTTATTCAAATTTAACTATTTGTAGGTTTGGTTTTCTCAAAGAAAATCACTACTTACTCTTTAGACTTTCATTTTCCACACATGTCAACCATTTTTTTTTTTTAATAATTCGATAGTTACAATGGGTATGGGGAATTAAATCTTAGACGTCTCTATTAAAAATATTAAGGGTACATTTGATATATTGTATTAGTGATTACATAGGAATAGAAATAAGTATTACGAGAAATAGAAGATGTTGTGATGGAATAACTACTAACATTAATTTGTTTGGTGACAACACAATAAAGATGTTGAAGTGAAAGCCTAGTTAAATTAAATTTCCTAAAATACCCTTTTTTTAAAAAAATTATATTTACATTTTTGTGGTTCTACCTTAACATTTTATTATGTATAAATTAAATAATTTTGCAATTGATACTTGCGTTGTTTTTTCGAAATTAATATCTGCATAAATGTTAAAAGCAAAATTGATTGAGAGGATAAATCCCATGAATCGTGGAAAATATCAATTAATATAATTTTTTTTATAATTATTTATTAATATTAAATTGATTACTCAAAAATATTAATGTAAATTAAACTAATGGCACGAAGCAATCTCAACTCTCATGGATTGCAAACTTGTTTTCTGATTTGGACCTTCATCTGTACTTTGTTGTTTTTATTTTGTAATGAAATACATAGTTTTGTCGAATCAAAAGCAAAAAACAATATTGTCAATTGCGAAACTGCAGTTCATCAATTCCTTAATCATCTATTGACCAATATCCCAAGGACTAGCAACACGTATCAATAGATTCAATTCCTTAATCATCTATTGACCAATATCCCAAGGACTAGCAACACGTATCAATAGATTCAATACTTGTTGAGGGTCTTTTGGAGAGAGAGAGAGAGAGAGAGAGAGAGAGAGAGAGAGAGAGAGAGAGAGAGAGAGAGAGAGAGTAGCGAGAGAGCAGCGAGAGAGAGAGAGAGTAGCGAGAAAATTTTTTGATGGGAGAGCTAAGGAGATTTTAGGAATTTTGTCTCTATAGGATTAAGGAATAGAGATTACATAACTTTTTAAAAGTAATAACTATTCTTCATTTTAAAGAATAAACATTCCTTATGAATAGCTATTTCCTATAACAAATCTCAACCAAACAGCTGAATACTTATGTATCATGAATAACTATTCCATTATAGTCTCTATTACAATGTACCAAAAGTGCCTTATGGGTACGTTTGGTATGCTGTAATAGCTCATGTATGGAATAGTTATTCATGTGCAATAGCAATTCGATTATTTGGTTGCATCTTTATTACATGAATTAGTTATCACATTAGAAGAACTATTCTTAAAATTGAAGAATAGATATTCCTCTTTAAAATTGATGTTAAAGCTATTACTCGGTGCATGTAAAAGTTTTACCATTAACAAAATTAATTATGGATAGTAATTTACATTGAGTGTACCAAACGTATTCTTAGATATGCCAACTAGTTGAGCAACAAGGCTCTTGACCAACCAAATTTAACATAAAAGAATATTACAAACGATTTTATAGTTTAGGGTGGATATTTGCGATTAATTGTAATATAAAATTTTAACATAAATGCATAACCATTAGATCAATATTTTATAAGAAATTTATCACTAGTTTTTTTACTAAAAAACTCTTGAATTTAATAAGAACTAGTCGCATAGCATGTGCTTTTGGAGAATTAGGTGAAAGGATTAGCAAAAATGAATTAACAAAATCAAAAGTTTCGCAAGTATTATCAAACTTTTAAAAACCAAATCAGTCCAAATTACTTTAGTCCAATCTGTTCAAGCATGAATGAGATTTAAATTGGTTTGGTCAATACCTTATAATTGAAACTTTCTAAAAAACTAGTGAATGTAGAAAAACGATAGTTCAACCACTCAAACCGAAAATTAGAATTGGTTTTGACTCACCATTTCTTACTTACCCAAAAACATCTTTTGACCTACACAAAGCAGAGCAAAAAAAAGGAGGAAATAGCAGTAAAGAAGCCCAACATTAAATAAAAATTGGGGTTTCTTTTTGGTGGGAGTGAAAATCAAGTTTTAGCCCAACATTGTTGCAACTGCAAATTAATTGATAATTTATTTTTATTAATTTTGACACTAGTTTTAGATAATGAAGTGGAAATTAACAATTAATTTCAAATCAGTGTATTTTGTTTAGTAATTCGGATAATTATAGTGAAAAACTTAAACTTAAACTCTAGACATTTATATTGGAAACATTATTAAGTGCTAATTGAGTAATAATACTCTTGACATTTCAAATCAGGGTGTTGACTGTTGATGAACATGATAAGTGTGAATGTTGCATGCATGAAATAATTTTAGAGGTAGAAATTAGGTATAGGAAATAGGAATTCTACTTTTGAGTTTTGACGGTCAAAGTGCGTTCATAACTGAAAGGGCCTTCTTTCTCTGGTAGAAAGTGTAGAAGTAGATCAGCTAGGTGATGGGAACACTACTTAGTTGGTGCTTATACCAATCTGCAGGTTTTGACAAGAGTAATAGCAGATACATTTGGCAAGATATTTAGAGCAACACCAATTGGAGACTTACATGTAAAATTATGTTGAATAAATTATGAAAAATTATTCACTTTTTAGGTATTACGGTTGAATCGAGGCTTGCTTGATTTTTGGACCATATAGGGCGCCATGAATAATAAATATCTTACTGCTTAAAGATATATTACTCAACTTATTAACTTATGATCTCAAAAATTCTTAAATATAATTTTAATTTTTACCTTATGAAAAAAGCTTGCAAAGACTCTTGCCAATGGCCAATTGTCAATTGTCTTTTCCAATGAAAGATAAAAAGGAAAATTGTCTTACTAATAAGTAAAAATATTGAATAATTATTGAAACATGCTCAATTTTACAAATTATTGTTGATCTGTTTGATTGTGGGCGGTGAACACTTTTTTTCCACTACTAATTATATAGACCCAAAAATTTTCATCAATTATTCAAAACTGTACAGGTCAATAAATTGTGATGTACAATTAGGCGTGTTTATAGATGGACTGAAAAAAAAAATATTAGTAATAACATTCATTTTTGGATTAAAAAAGAAAAAGAGATTAGTTTTGTAATGATGATTGGAAGTCTTGCATTGAAAAAAATATAAAAAGAATGATATATACTTCTTTTCTCTACAAATATCATTCTCTTTCAATAATTCAAGCATCGGGTAAATGGGTAAGCTTTGGTACGAAACATAGCATTCTTTTATAAGTAATACTAGGGACATAAAATAACAAAATTTTTGCAACAACTCGTGGCAAAAGTTTACTGCTATTTACTTTTTTTTTTTTTTTTTTTTCTTTCTCTGTTGTGAAATATAATATGTACTCAGGATCAAGCTTAGCTGTTTCTCTCAAAAAAATAAAAGGATCAACTCAGGATCAAGCATCCACGCGTGCCAATAAACATTGAGGTTTCTTTTTAGTGGGCAGGGCGTGGCAATGAAGTTGCAACTTGCAATGGTCGATTCAGAAAATCTTTCACACAATTTCATAGGGTCATCCACTTCATGTAGATTTAAAAGCATTTAATTAGTAAACTAATTCCGCCCACAAGTACAAATAAGATCTACCTGGCTAGCTGGGTCATGCATATAATTTTTTTAGGCCAAGTACAGTCTCCTCTAAAAGCACTACCATCTTTCCCTTTCAAATTTCCAATATATATATCACCAGTTTCCCACGGACCAAGGTATCTAAATTAACCCAACAGCACAGTTTTCTTAACAAACACCAACTTTCAAAGCCTGTACTTCTCTTTCTCTATCTCTTTGACTCTATCTAAATGGATGCTCCTCAACTTTTTTCTTCTCTTAGCTGTGAATTGAGAATCATCCAAGCAAAAAACGTGGAATTCAAGCCCAAAGGTTCCTTCTTTGTCAGATACTATCTTTCTGCAGGAAACAACAAAAGTATTCGCCTCAACACCCGAGAAATCTGCTCCAAGTCCGACCTCTCTTGGAACGAATCCTTTTCTTTGGATTGTTTTGGTAACCAAGACTCCATGGACAACCTAAAGCAAGAAAGCGTGGTTTTCGAGCTCCGGTGGAGGAACAAAGTGCCAGTTCTTGGAAAGATTGGAGGGTCACAGCTGTTGGGGAGGGCAGAGATTCCATGGAAACAAGTGTTTGAGTCACCAAACATGGAAATAAAGAATTGGGTCACGATGGTTTCAACAAGACAACATGTGCTTGAAGGTGCCAAGCTACCTAAGCTGCAAGTGGGAATGAGAATTCAAGTTCCTGCAATGGTGGAGACGGAGGGGAGGACACAAAGGAAGGTTAACAAGCGGGAATATGAGTGTGGTTGCAAAGATGGACATGATTACAGTACTTGTGGAGATTATGAAATTTTTGTACTAACTGCAGCTTTGGAGGCCTTTTAGGCACAACTGAAATTCAAGTTTTGGTTGGTGTAGATAATTTTGCCTTGAGTATTGCTATTTGTTTTATTAAATTGAGGATCTGGGAATTTTGATTTTGTATATTTTTAGATAGTGATGATGGGAAATGTGTACAGCTCCATCAAAACGAGTTGGAGTTAGAGCTAATTTGAAGACTGTTCTTTCCTTATGAGTAATTTTCTATAAGAATTTTCAGCAGTTATGACTAATTACTTGGCTGCTTGGTTGGTTATATAATTGAGAAATGATATGTCCACAACATTTTCACAACATTTTTACGACAAATCTTAAGTGGCAAGTTGTTACTTGTTGGGACAAAAAAGTAATCTTCGCTTGGTATGATTTGTTGTGAAAATGTTGTAAAAATGATGTGGACGTAGCATCTCTCTACATAATTTGGCATAAATATATGGCTTACGAACATCAAACAATTCCACTTTGTTTTAATTGTCATAACATCCAAGCCAATAGCAAATAACGGGTTTTAGTATCCGAGTGACCAAGAATGTGTAGCTCTTCATGCTAAGTGAAAAAAAAAAAAAAAAAAATCACGCGATTCTTACTTTGGTCCGTATCTTTTATTTTCATCACTTTTAGTCCCTATTTAGAAAAATACCATCTAGTTTAATCCTTTTCGTCAGTGCCCTAATGGCAAAGTCCTAGGTGGCACATGAAACTATTAAAATAATAATAAATAATTATATTTTGGCATTAAAAAATGCTAATCTATAAATTATTAATATTTTTTACTCCAAAAAAAATGTTATGACTTATGACTAATATTTTTCATATTTTTCAATTAAATCCAAGTAAAAGTAGAGAAAGAATCAAGAAAGAATGATCAAAATTTACATGAATTAAGATCTAAAAGTATCTTGAACAAAAACATCGACCTAGATTTAAGAACTCAAAATTAAAAACCAAAAATCACAAATAACTAAATCGATCACAAAATTAAACACAATTTCACAAAACCCACTTGTTAATTTGTGCAATTATTGAGTAGTTGATGAAAGTGAAATAAGATCAACGATAATCAGTAATCTCACTCTTCTCTCCCAAAACACCAAAATGACTCTCAATTACTCATAGTCAGACAAGTAAACAAATTATAAAATTAAGTGTGTGAGTGTGTCTCTATAATTATTCAATATCTATAATTATTTACTTATACCTTTCCCTTCTAATTTTCATTACAAAACACAATTGTGTCTTTACAAGCCTCTTCAATAAGGTAAAAAGTCAAAAATATATTTAAGAATTTTTGAGCTCATGTCCCATACGATCCAACCATTAGGCAACCCTTGATTCAACCAATAATACCTAAAAAGTGAAAAAATTTTAGATTCGTAAATGATTCTGCCTTTTAAAACTATTAGTTCAACATAATTTTACATGTAACTTTCTAATTGAAGAGGCATGTACTCGTGCTGGGTTTGCTTAAAATATCTTATCAAATGCATATTTGACTTGGCAAAACCAAATTGGTAAGCACCAAACCAATAGTTAAAATTCGTGTTTTTAAAAGTAGTATTCCTAAATAATAATTTATTATTATTTTAATGATCTACTTCTACACTTTCTACCAGGAAAAAAGAAGGTACTTTCAGTTATGAACACATTTTGACCATCAAAACTCAAAAGTAGTATTCCATTACCTAATTTCTACCTCTAAAATTACTTCATGCAGTCAAATATGTGTTCGTGAGAATCAAGCTTTGCTACTTTAAGCATCCAAGCTTGCCAATATCCATTTAGGTTTCCTTTTGTTCAGAGGATGGGGGGATAGTCACATGGATGTGATTTTGGGATGGTGAGTTTATGAGGCCAAGATCAGGCATTCCTTAGAGATGAGCCAATTAACTTTATAATATTGGGAGACAGCCGACTGAGGCTGGTTGACCAACCTCGAGGAGGTCGAGGGTAGCCAAGAAGAATTTATAGGCAGTTGAGATGGTTTTGAAAAGACCTCTTGAAGCTGGGTAAAACTAAATGCAAACTATCTTATAAAAATTTATGTTTCCATTACTTTTTTTCATTATTTAATTAATTTATAAGATGTTAATCATCAATTTCAAACCTTATAGCTCTACTGATTGAAGAATTTAAAAAACAAAAAAAAATGGACAATGTCAAACGGTTAAAGAAAAAGAATCATTGTTATTAAATGGTAAATTTGAAATTGCAAGCCCATTCCTAATTGATCAAAGTGTTTTCCCAAAAAAAAAAACCCATACGAGAGGGAACCTTTAAAACATTTCAACTTTATCAAGTTAAACCAATTAACCAGTTAAATGAAGATGAAGATTAAAGAAGCCTATTATTTCCTTAAAAAACTTTGAGGAAATAGATCACCAACAAGCATAGACCATCAAACTGTATATGGTAGTAGTCTAAATAGTTTTATGAGAGAAAAAATATTCCCTTTAAAAATTAATAGCCACACACCGTCAGTTTAAAAGCGAAATGTTCACCATTTTTAAGGTTTCCAATGAAACAGTTCATAGTAATGGAGACTAATGGGTGGCCTTGATTGAATAAAATTTGAAAGTTATAGGGTTCAATTAAATTGAAGTAAAGTTAGAGGCCTAAATATAATTTTGGTCAAACTTAAATGGTGCAATTTATACTTTAGCTTTTTTATTATTTCTCTCAAATAATTATTATTCTTATTATTATTATTATTATTATTATTTTTTAATGCAAAGTAAAGAGTGATGACTTAATCTAGATATTATTGGTGAAATTTTTTCAATTTGCTTACATTCATACCTCATCCCTTTCAATTTGTTAATTTAACACAAAACAGTTGATGAAAGAGGTTTTTATTTTTGTATTTTTAGTATAAACAAATTATAAAATTACAGTTCAAGGATTTGTTACTTGTTTTTACTTAATTTGTTTGTTTGTTTGCAAAGAGGCCATCAACTAATAAGGTATTTATTTTGGTTGGGTTGTCCTATAGGGCCAATTTGTAAATTGTTGGGGACAATAATACCTAAAAGTAATTATTTTGGACCTAAATGTTCTGCCTTTTAAAAATTAGTTCAGACATATATATATATCTCTATTGATGTACTTTTTTTAAATATCTTATCAAATGCATATTACACTTGGCAAAACCAGGGGGGCCGTCAAAAGTGGGATCTACTTCTACACTTTCTACCAGGAAAAAAGAAGGTACTTTCAGTTATGAACACATTTTGACCATCAAAACTCAAAAGTAGTATTCCATTACCTAATTTCTACCTCTAAAATTACTTCATGCAGTCAAATATGTGTTCGTGAGAACAGCTTGCCAATATCCATTTAGGTTTCCTTTTAGTGGGGCACTGATGATGGGCAGGGCGAGGCAATCTAGTTGTAGTCCAACTTGCTTGGAGTGGTGCCATAAAACCCTATTGTTTTATTCTATATTTGACATTATGTACACCATCATGTGTTAAAGTAACTGAAAGTTGTTTTATTATCTAAAATAATGATAACTTAATAATTTGGAAATTGTCGTATAATTCTTGAGATGTATTGTATATAATTTAGTTACAGAAGACATAAATTACAAGTTTTTTGTAAATTTAATATTTTGATTTTATAGTTTATGATGAATTAGGCATTTAATCTGCGGATATTATAACATGACCACTAAGATGGTTTCCTTCTTTAAAAAAAAATAAAATAAAAAATAAAACTAAAATGGTTTGTTTTGATCATGGATGGGGAGATTTCTAGTTGATATGTTGATGTGTTTTAAGTATGAAAAATAAATTAAATTGTGTGTGAGATTAATTATTTTATTAACAACGGTCAATTGAATAATAAATTTCATGACTTTCATTTACATAAACTCTCAATCTTGAAGGAATTGTGAACATAAACATGAAATGTTGTTTTCTTTGATGTATCAAGAGTGATATCTATTTTAACAATCAAAACCACAGTACATTGGGAAATCACACGTAGTGATGATTAAACACATATTCTCAATATTGAATTTATAATCTCTTTCATCAAGAGATATAAAATATTTCCTTGAAATAAGTTTAATGGGAACTACTCAAGGATGAATAGCTAGTAATTTTCAATGTGACAATTATATTTTATGACTTTACTTTGAATATTTTCATGAAAGGGTTAATTAATTAGATAATAAAGTTTTGAAATATAATTTTATTGTGGGTTCCAATTAGCTCAACTGGTAAAATCTCTGATGGTTGTATAAGAGATCTGAGATTCAATCTCTGCCTACATAAAAAACTAATTGGTTGTATAATAAAAAGCTATTATCAAGAGCGGACGCCATAGATTGAAACTCTCTAAAAAAAAAAAAAGATATAATTTTATTTGTAAACCTAAAGTGCAATTATATATATTTAATTATATAATGAGTATTAAATATAATTAATGATAACTTTAGGTTTATCAAGAGTTGATGTATAAATCCGAAGTCCATTGGAATTAGAGCTTTATTTGTCACTTTAGTCTCATCCTAAGCTACACGCTAAAGTCCAATTGAATTTGCCCAAAAGACTAACCCAATTAGATAATCAATTGTTTATTTAATAAAAACTATTAAATAAAATAATTTTCTATGACGTATGATTAAAACAAAAGAATTTTTTTTTCTTATGGAAAACTACTTTTCATCAAGAAAGAAAAAAAAATGTATGTATCAAATAAAAATAATAATAACGTACAGAGAACTTGTAAGGACACAAATTGATCCATAGCCTAAAAGATTTGGACAATGACCCAATAAGCCCACAACAATAAATTTATAAGAAAATGAGTTTATCACTAAATGTTTAACGAGTCAAATATAAATCACAATGGGCTAGTTTAGTGTTGGAATGATCAAGATGAATAAGTTGAAAAGAAAAACACTCCTCGGTCAAGTTTGAGGATGATATGTTCTTATATTTAGCTCCTAGACTTATACAAATATTCAAGTTCTTGATTACCAAGTGGTCTCTCTCTTTCTCTCCTTTTTTCTCATGACCCCTTCTATAATGGGATCCTTTCCCTTTTATACTCTTTTTTCTCCTTTCATCTTAGCCTTCCACTTGTTAATCAAATAACTCATCTTCTTGATACTTCTCCCATCAGAACCTTCTTGAAGTCTTTGTAGGTAGCTGTAAGGCTAGAAGTCATTGTTTAGGTATCACTTCCACATTAATGCTGCCAGTTGATTAGGTGCACAACATTCAATGTGATGGTAGCAGCTTTCTTCTTAGATATTTCTCCATTCTTTGTTGACTCACTTCTCTCTGAAGCTTATCCTCCCAAGCACAATTGCCCACTGCCCAGTACTTGATGGGTGGTCGGATTTTAGGTTTCCACTCTGTTGGCTGAGGAAGGGTGGCTCTTGGGACAACATCACATGTTTGTTGTGACCAGACCTCTTCCTCAGCCTGATAATCTACTTGCTTTTACTGATACTCGCTTGTCCTCGGGTTCTTTGACTTCCTCGAGTGTGGCCCACGGCCCAATATCCTTATCTGAGCTCTTTATCCCCACAGAACTAATTAAGAGACTCCATATCTTGGGCACCAAGTGGAATTGGGATGAAGATTGAAAATTTCTAAAGATTGATCTTCTAACATCAAGATATGTTTTCTATTCTTTATTTCTAATATTCAAAAATTCTATGTTATCTGACATGAATAGAATAGATCAATTTATTTGCCATTGTTTACTTTGTATGAGATGCAAAACATAGTTTTCAACACAACATTGTTGCAACTTGCAAGGGTCGGTTTTGAAAATCTTGTACACGATCTTGATCATCCACTTCCTGTAGATCTAAAGCTTTTAAGCAAACTTAATCCTACAAGTACACTATATCTAGCTAGCCAGCTTGGTGATGCATATAATTTTGAGCAATGTTACATATATAACAAATTTTACAATATTTTTCACAATAGATAAATTTACAAGCTTTTACTTGTTCTTATCTAAACTCACTACCGACAACATTTTTTCATCTACTAGTAACAGTGATTTCCTCTCAACTTGTGGAGACGAGGATATATGATAGTACTTTGAAAAAAAAAAAAAAAAAAAAAACAGAGATAAGATGGGAGAGAGATGCAATTTGTTATAATAAATTTTTGTGGCTAAACTGTGAAAAATTATATCTTGTTTTGGGTGTAATGTGTATACAATCTCCTGAACTGGACTTTACTTGCTTAAGCTCGAAGAAGTCTGGCCCATGACTTGCTCTGTTAAAGTCCAACCACAAACTCAATAAATAGTTTTTTTTTTTTTTTTTTTTATGACAAATTCAATAGATAGTAATTAGAAAAAAGTCCAACCACAAAGTTAAAAACTTAATATTTCATGATACATTGGCTGATTTCCTGTTTGATGTGTGGATACGTTATATCTCTCTCTCTCTCTCTCTCTCTCTCTCTCTCTCTCTCTCTTTTTTTAAATTATCAATTTTTTTGACATATATATATAATATTTATTATAAAATATAATGATTGTAGAATAAGTTTTAATTATATTATATATGTCATTAAAAAGAAAGTAAAATAAATTTTTTTATGATTAATATATGTAAGAATATAATAAATATTTCACTTGAGTGAATCTATTATTATTTAATTATTTCGACTAAATTAAATGTATGGTTATTTATTATATTATTCTTCATGGTATGTGTTATTAAATTTGTTTTTGTCTTTTGCTACTTTTCTACTTTTGTTTCAATAGTTATCAAAGCAACTAAACTTGAGCAAGAATATCACATTCTGAACTAAATTTTTTTTAATGTAAATTTTAGAAAAATAATCATATAAATTAAGTTTACATAAATTAAAACCTTCTATAAATAATGAATTCATAAAAATAATTGCATTTATCTCGTTAAAATTAAAGATTATTTTATTATTATCATTGTAAGGACACAAGTTAAACTGGATCTCGATTGCACTAAGGGAACCAGCCCAAAGGGCCCAAAACAATGAATTTATAGAGAGTGAGTTTTGAATCTAGATTTGCAGATGTTGGTTAACATGAACTTGAAGCTAGATCACGAATGCATGCGACGACTCTTTGTCCGTAACTGAAAGTTATGTTTCTATATGTGCTGAGGACAACAGCGATACTTCTTTACAATTCTCTGATCTTGTATGTGTGTCTTTTCTCAAGATGTAGTTCCCCTTTTTTTCTTTGATCGTTTGCCTTTTATCTTGCCTTCTGGGCCCATGGGTACCTTCAATGTGATTGATCAGATAAGTTTTAATTATATTATATATGTCCCATTACCTCTTTTAAAAAAATTTTTTTATGATTAATATATGTAAGAATATAATAAATATTTCACTTGAGTGAATCTATAATTATTTAATTATTTAGACTAAATGCGATGGCATGGTTATTTATTATATTATTCTTTCCTTGTATGTTTACCTTCACTTCCTTTTTGTCTTTTGGCTACTTTTGTTTCCAGTAGTGATGTTATCAAAGCAACTAACACCTTAGAAGTTCACATTCCATGACTAATTTTTTTTAATGTAAATTTTAGGCGAAATAATCATATAAATTAATTTTACATAAATTAAAACCTTCTATAAATTTTCATATCACAAGCACCCTTGGGTTGGCTCAAAATTAAAGATTATTTTATTATTATTATTTTTTATAGATATCATACAATAAAATTTCAACTTATGGTGCTTTATTATCAAGCCAAGACATTAACTAGTTTTTAGTATAGGTAGGGTTCGAACCACATATTTCTTATTTGATGATAAAAAACTCTACTGGTTGAGACATGACACTAAATTATGATATTATCAAACCAAGACATCAATTATTTTTTTATATAGACAGGGTTCGAACCACATATTTCTTATTTGATGACAAATAACTTTATCGATTGAGACATGACACTAATTTATGATGCTACAATATATGTAATTGCTTATACATATATTAGTAGTATGATAGCGTGATTCATGGGTTATACGTAAAGTAAAAAAAAGAAAAAGAAAAAAAAAGATCATTGATATTAGTAAAATCAAACTATAAAATAATTAATTTCAAAAATTAACATAAGTTATATGACAAAAGCAAATAAGATCATTTTTTTAAATCAAAACTAAAACTTATGAGAGAAGAATAAATAATTTAAAATAAATAATGAAACTTCATTTCTTTTAAATAATTTAAACTTTTTAAATAATAAATTGTAATGTAATTTTAGTGTCCATTTGACATGATTAATTTCGCTAATTTATTTTACTATTCAACTTATTTTTGCTACTATTTATGAGCTCCGCTGCATTTTTTGGTATTATTCATGGGTCTCACTGTACTATTTCAGCTAACTTTTACCTTTATTTGCAGTACTTTCAGCAAAAAATTTTTATTTTAACAAAATAAGCAAATTCCAAACAGACCCTTAATATAGTGAAACTATTTCATCTAGAGTAAAAATTAGCTTACTTTTTTTAATGTATTTATAGTATATGACGGGTACTCTTTTATTATACACATGGTATAAAGGGAGAGCATTTTTTTGGTAGATCGAATAAAAGGAGAATGTCCACTTATTTCATCGACGGTTCCTAAGATGTAACTTATATTATATAGTATATATAAAAATAAAAATGAAAGATGAGTATATGTGTGTGTTATTGGAGGGTTCAGGTCGTCCCTATCTTTTCTTTTGAAAGAAAATAGGCAAATTTCACACAATAAATTAGCATGACCGCATGAAATTAAGCATATTATATTACATGACATATTAAAATTTTATCATTTGGGTCATGAAGTTAAGGTATATTCCTTTATTTCAACTCTAAGAATCTTCTGTGTCTTGGAAGTTGGAACTAAGTTTTAATGTAAAAAAAAAAAAGAAAAAAAAAAAAAAAAAAAAAGACAAAGTTTAGCTATAAAATTAGGGCTACAACCCTACTCAATAAATTAAATATTACTATATATTTTGAACATTTAAATGTTCAATTGTATGTTTTTTACGCTCTTAATACACATGCCAAATTTTATGTCAATTGGATATTATTTACTATGTGATCTATAAAATTATATTTTATGCATAATTTTAAACTACAAAAACTTATAATTTAAACAATTTAGTGATGATATAACTATTGATTTTTAATTTTCTAAAAATTTGCAAGTATGGAGAATATAAGAAGAAAATATAATTTAATGGTGGATTTGTTAAAACTCACCACAAATAAAAAGATATTGATTAATGTTGTAACCTTAAATTATAACTAATTTTGTAACTAAAAAAAAAAACTCACTTATTTAAAGTTTCGTTTAACATATATTAGGATACGTTTCTATACAGATATTTAAAATGATTTCTTACAAAGATCATGATTTCAAACTTCAAAGCAATAGCCTCTATAGTTGATGAATAAAAGACAAAAACAAAGAATAAGATAAAAAGCAATAATACATGCATATACGAATTGTGTAGATGACCAATAACGAGTTAGTGGTATTTCGTATTTTTTTAATTTCACAAGATAGGATTGAATCTAAGGGAAATCACTCTATATTGATTATATATTGCACACACAGATGAAAAAATACTCATTATTTATTTATTTATTTTTTTTGAGAAGAAAAAATACTTATATATATATATATATATATATATATATATATATATATATATACACACACACACACACTCACAGATAGTGAATTATTGGGGTGCCGGTAATCTCTTGACACTTTGGAACAGACTCCGTAAAACGATTCCAAGGTGACTCCACTCCAGCAAGTGTATAGTGACTAGTGAGTACTGAGTAGTGACAACCAGACAGGCATTCTTATATTCTTATTAAGAATTTTCAAACCTTATCTCACTGAAAAGTTAATAAATAAGAGAAGCTTACAATAAGTAACTTAGGGGATGGGTCTACTTTAGCTACAACATGAAATAAATATAATCAAAAGCTTAGCAGAATGTAAAACAATTTATGATAAATATAATAGTTGAACACCCAACAGCTAGCCCTACTGTTAAACAATTCTTGGTGCCTGTCGACTGTTTTGGTGACAATTATAGTGCTATACAGACATTCACATAAGAACTCTTATTACATGGTTGAAAGTTAACTAATAATGCTAATACTTATTACATGGTTGAAAGTTTTAAATAATAATGCTAATACTTATTACATGGTTGAAGGTTTTAAATAATAATGCTAATAAAACATATCTAAATTAACCTTTAGAATAGTAGTGGATAGAAATTATATCTAATCAAAGGGAGATCGCTGATTCAAGATGAATCCACATATAATAATGGATTTATTTGTGAGTCGCTGGAAGATGATAACCAGTGGCAAAGCTAGAACTTTTTCTCAAGAGGGGCCAAGGAGTAAAACTTAATATATATATATATATATTAATAAAAAGTGCAAGGGGGAATAAGGGTTTTTAAAAACCTAAGCCCCCCCTCCACCAATGATGATAACTTATAGGGTAAAAATGGCAAAATACCAATTTCGCCCAAAAGTTGTAGCGAAATGTTCCTGTTCTGAAACTATGTAGCGATATGCCCCTGTTTTGAAACTTGATTTTCTAAAAATTGAGTTTCAATGTAACACTCGATTTGTAGAAAATTGAGTTATAGACAATCAAACTTAAAAAAAAAAAAAAATTACGGAACTCAAGTTCCATTTGAAATTTTTCAAGGAACTCAAGTTCCATGAACTTGAGTTTCATACTGAAATTCGATTTTTAGAAAATCAAATTTCAAAACATGGGCATTTTGCTAGATAATTTCAAAATAAGGATATTTTGCTGGAACTTTTGGGTGAAAAGAGTATTTTGCCATTTTAGCCTAATTTATGGTAAAGATGCCAAACTGCCAAAGTGTTGGCCAATCTTGACCTTTAGCAACAAGATCAGCTAACACTTGTTCCATGAAGTATATATCATAAACTTGTTTATATTTTTAGGGAGTATTGCTATATAGTGGTTGTAAGAATTACTAAATTATTTATTTTTAAATGAAATAATGATGTGAGAATTTTATTCCAAGTTTAACCATTTGGAGGTTTGGTTTTTTCAAAGAAAATCACTGCTTACTATTAGACTTTTATTTTCCACACATATCAATCAGTTTTTTTTTTTTTAATAGTTTGATAATTACAATGGGAGAAAAGGAATTGAATTTTAGATGTCTCCGTTGAAAACATTAAGAGATATCAACCAGTTGAGCAACAACGCTCTTGTCTAACTAAATTCAACATAAAAGAATATTGCAAATGATTTTATAGTTTAGGGCGGATAGTTGCGATTAATTGTAATATAAAATTTTAGAAGAAAATGGGCTTTTGCCCTTTTTTTAAAAAACAAAATATCTAGCAAAATGCCCAAAGTCTAAAACTATTTAGGGAATGCTCCTGTTTTAAAATTCGATTTTCTAAAAATCGAGTTTCAATTTAGTACTCGATTTTTGGACAATCGAGTTATAGCAAACTAAGAATTAAAAAAAAAAAAAATTTGTGGAACTCAAGTTCCATTCAAGGAACTCAAGTTCCTTGAAAATATTCAAGGGAACTCAAGTACCATGAACTCAAGTTCTTTGAATAGAACTCAAGTTCCATGAACTCGAGTTCTAGAAAAAAAATTCCTAAATTCAATTTCGCTATAACTTGATCGATTGTCCAAAAATCGAATTTGACATTTGAAACTCGATTTTCTAAAATTTGAGTTTAAAAGCAGGTGCATTTTCCTATATAGTTTCAGATAGAGGGCATTTTGCTAGATATTAAAAAAAAAAAGCCCATTTTGACCTAAAATTTTAACATAAATGCTTAGCCATTAGATCAATATTGTATAAGAAATTTATCACTAATTTTTTTAAAAAAAAATCAATTTAATAAGAACTAGTTGCTTAGCATGTGCTTTTGGAGAATTAATTAAGTGAAAGGATTAGCAATAAATAAGTAATTAATAGAGGATAAAACTTGGGTCCAGTGCTCTCTGTTCATTAATAAAATCAAAAGTATGGCAAGTGTTATCATACTTTTAAAAACCAACCAGTCCTAACTACTTCGTCCAATCAGTTCAAGCATGGATGGGATTTAAACTGGTTTATTGATCAATACTCTATAATCGAAAATTTCTAAAAACTAGTGAATATAAAACGATAGTTCAACCACTCAAACCAAAAATCAGAATTGGTTTTGACTCATAATTTCTTACTTACCCAAAAAAATCTTTAGACCTACACACAGCAGAGCAAAAAAGAGAGAGGAGGAAATAGAAGAAAAGAAGCCCAACATTAAATAAGATAATGTTATCTCTCATGCAAAAGCTAACCCATCTACCCAATGCTTGAATTATTGAAAAAGTATGATATTTATAGAGAATATAAGTATATCATTCTTCTTTATTTTTTCAATGTAAGAGTTCCAACAAGTCTTTCTGACTATAAAACTAATCTCTTTTTATCTTTTTCAATCCAAAAAAAGAAGAAAAATGATGTTTTGACTAATATTTTATTTTTCAATATGCCTATAAACACATTGAATCGATCGTACACCTAATTTTATTATTTGTTGATTTGTGCACGTGAATGATCATTGTAAAATAGTGGGTCCATATAATTAATAACAAATAAAAAATATTTATCATTCACAGTCACACAAATTAACAAATAGTAAAATTGGATATTCAATTAGATGTATCTCTAAAATTATTTAATATTTTTACTTATACGTTGAGACAGTCATTCGTTTATCTTTCATTGGAAAATACAATTGACAATTGGTAAGTCTTTATAAGCCTCTAAGGAAAGAATTACAAATATTTTTAAGAGTATTTGAGCTCACAAGTTGATAAGTTGAGTAATATATATTTGACTAAGATAATGGTCCAATATGATCCAACCATCAGGCAACCATCGATCAACCATAGTATACCTATAAAGTGAATAATTTTCGATTCTTTATTTGGTTCTGCTTTGTAAAACTTTCATTAGTTCAACATAATATTACATGTAACTCTCCAATATATTGGTGTTGCTCAAAATATCTTTGCCAAATGCATCTGCTATGACTCTTGTCAAAACTAGATTGGTAAGCACCAAATCAAATTGACCATCAAAAGTAGCATTCCTGTCACCTATTTGATCTACTTCTACACTTTCTGCCAGAAAAGAAATTACTTTCAGTTATGAACACATTTAGAGCGTCAAAATTAAGTAGTGTTCCTAAATGGAAAGTTACATATAAAATTAGTTGGTGCTTATACGTACCGATCTAGTTTTGACAAGACTAACAGCAAATGCATTTGGTACGATATTTTGAGCAACACCAATTGCAGAGTCACATGCAAAATTACGTTGAATAAAGAATGAAAAATTGTTTACTTTTTCGGTATTATGGTTGAATCCAGGGTTGCTTGATGGTTGGAACATATAGGCCATGAACAATAAATATCTTACTTAAAGATATATTACTCAACTTATTAACTTGTGATCTCAAAAATTCTTAAATATATTTTTAATTTTTACCTTATGAAAGACTCTTGCAATTGTGAATTGTCTTTTCCAATGAAAGATAAAAATATTGAATAATTATAAAGACTTTTACAAATTATTGATTTGTACAATTGCGAATGGTAAACACTTTTTACCCACTACTAATTATTTGGATCCAAAACTTTTCTTCGACCATTAACAATTGCACAAGTTAATAAATTGTGAAATTAGGTATGCAATCAGGTGCGTTTATTGCCGGACCAAAAATATTAGTAATAACATTCTTTTTTGAATTTAAAAAAGATGGAGAAGAATATTATACTTCTTTTCTCAATAAATATCATTCTCTTTCAATAATTCAAGCATTGGGCAGATGGTTTGGCTTTTGTATGAGACACAACATTCTTTTATTCAATGTTGGGCTTGTTTATAAACAGTTATTTACTAGGAGTACTTTTTTTTTACTCTGTTGTGAAATATGTATTCAGGATCAAGCCTAGCTACTTTAAGCATCCACGCGTGCCAATAAACACTAAGGTTTCTTTAGTGGGCAGGCCGCAGGGCGTGGCAATGAAGTTGCAAGTTGCAATGGTCGATTCAGAAAATCTTGTACACAATCTCGCAGGATCATCCACTTCATGTAGATCTAAAAGCATTTAATTAGTAAACTAAATCCTACCACAAGTACAAATAAGATCTACCTGGTTAGCTGGGTCATACATATAATTTTTTAAGGCTAAGTACAGTGTCATTAAAAGCAATACCATCTTTCCCTTCCAATATATATATCACCAGTTTCCCACAGACGAAGGTATCTAAGTTAACACAACAACACAATTTTCTTTACCAACACCAACGTTCAAACTTCAAAGCCTGTACTTCTCTCTCTATCTTTTTGACTCTATCTCAATGGGTGCTCCTCAACTTTTCTCTTCTCTTAGCTGTGAATTGAGAATCATCCAAGCAAAAAACGTGGAATTCAAGTCCAAAGGTTCCTTTTTTGTCAGATACTATCTTTCTGCAGGAAACAACAAAAGTGTTCGCCTCAACACCCGAGAAATCTCCTCTAAGTCCGACCTCTCTTGGAACGAGTCCTTCTCTTTGGATTGTTTTGGTAACCAAGACTCCATGGAGAAACTAATGCAAGAAAACGTGGTGTTTGAGCTCCGGTGGAGGAACAAAGTTCCAGTTCTTGGAAAGATTGGAGGGTCACAACTGTTGGGGATGGCAGAGATTCCATGGAAACAAGTGTTTGAGTCACCAAACATGGAAATAGAGAATTGGGTCACGATGGTTTCAACAAGACGACATGTGCTTGAAGGTGCCAAGCCACCTAAGCTGCAAGTGGGAATGAGAATTCAAGTTCCTGCAATAGTGGAGATGGAGGGGAGGACACAAAAGAAGGTTAACAAGCGGGAATATGAGTGTGGATGCAAAGATGGTCATGATTACAGTACTTGTGGAGACTATGAAATTTTTGTGCTAACGGCAGCTTTGGAGGCCTTTTAGGCACAACTGAAAATCAAGTTTTGGTTGGTGTGGATAATTTTGCCTTGGCTACTGTTATTTGTTTTATTAAATTGAGGATCTAGGAATTTTGATTTTGTATATTTTTAGTTAGTGATGATGGGAAATGCGTACAGCTCCATCAAAAAGAATTAGAGATAATTTGAAGACTGTTCTTCCCTTGGGAACAATTTTCTAATGAGAACTTTCAGCAATTATGACTAATTACTTGGCTGCTTGGTTAGGCATAAATATATGGCTTACGAACATCAAACAATTCCACTCTGTTCTAATTGTCGTAACATCCAAACCAATAGCAAATAATAGATAGTATCCATGTCACCAAGAATATATACTTCTTCATGCTACCGCTACAAAAAAAAATGGGGCTATCTCAACGCTGCGTTCGCAAAAGCGCTGGGATAGCCCCAAAAAGCGCTGGAATAGGCAAAAAATGCCTATCCCGATGCTTTTTTTCCCAGCGCTTGCATCCGCCATGCAGTGACAATCGGTATAGGGTCACGGGACCTGTACTAGTGCTTTTACTTGTGTCGAGATAGTCCTGACCAATAGCTTTGAAGACCTGTACCGGCAAATTTCAAGGCCTATACCGGCGTTTTTATTATTATTAAAAAGCGCCGATATAAATATATCTATACCAATGGTTTTATAACCGCTCCTATAGGGTTTTTACAGAAATAAGAATACAACCTATGCCAACGCTTTTGAAAGCACTGGCATAGGCAGTACCTATTCCAGTAATTTCAAAAGCGCTGATATAGGTTTTTAATGGATATAATATAAATACAACCTACACCAGCACTTTTGAAAACACTGCATAGGCAGAACCTATTCTAGTCTTTTAAAAAGCGCTGGTAGAGGTCTTCAATGGATATAATATAAATACAACCTATACCAGCGCTTTTAAACCACCATAATAGGTTTTGCCTATGTCAGCGCTTTAAAAACCTCCGGTATAGGGCATATGCCCACACCTTATTCCAGCGGTTTTTAAAGTGTTGCAATAGGTCTTTTTTCTTTTAAAAAAAAAATTTTTTTTTGCACCTATAATGTACCTACAATACATATTTTCCAAGACATATTTTATAGCACCTGTAATGAACCACAATTCATATTTTCCAATAGCAAATACAATACCACATTAAACCAACAAACTAAATATATTTAATTACACCATATTAATAATTACATCCCAAATGTCTAGAATGTTATACACAAAATAATACATCCCAAGTGAATGTTATACACAAAATAATACATCCCAAGTGTCTAGAATGTTATGAACAAAATTATACAATCTACACAACTATGTAGAATGTCTTGGACAAATGAATGTATTTTAATTATGTAGAATGTCCTGCACAAAAGAATACATTCCAATTGTCTAGAATGTTAAAATAAAGTTTCCAACTATGATGTGTATATATATCAAAGTTTGAAACTTTATTATAATATCAAAATGTCACAGTAACTACTCCAAAATAGGGCCAACAGTATCGCCTAATGCGTATCATCAAATGATAAGCATTGACCACCAGGAGACTGAATATCCACTGCAAAATCACCGTCACAATCCTACGAATTAAGCAACACACAATGGATTAGTATACTAAACAACAGAGTTAGTAGCTGAATGACACAATATCACCAATATTATTGCCAAGTGCCACATAAGCAATTAAAACACACTCAAGTACGCTTTACACTTTACACTTTGCATTTCTCCTATGAGTAAACCAGGTCATTTCCAAAAGAGTGCTGAATGACACAAGATCACTAGTATTGCAATTAAAACACACTTAAGTTCAAATTGGACATATAGTATATGTCAGTTTAAATTGGACTTGAAAATTCCAGTACCAGGCATATCAGTGTAGCCAAATTTATCTTTTAAGCCCTGCATCCCTATAGTTGTAGCCTGGATATTGTTCTATTTTGTAAAACGATAAAGCTAATAGAGATATAAAATTGAAGTATTTCCTTTAGTTTTTCTAGCCCTATATTTCTTTACTAGGAAGAATTCGTTGTAGGAAACAATAAAATTAATTTCTTTTTCTTTAGCCCTAATGGTGTTGTTTTTTAACCCAGAGTGTGTTGCTCAAAAGGATGGAGTAGGATAGTCACGTAGATGTGATTTTTAGCTTGATCTAATTACGATCGGGTCTATGAGGTCAAGATATGGCATTCCTTAGAGATGAGCTAACTTTGTAATAGTGGAAGAGAGCAGGCTTAGGGCATGCAAGGATGCCACAAGGAGGCTCATAAGTCCTTGAAAACAACTCAGCAGCCTGGTCAACTGACCTTGAAGAGGTCAAGGGTAGCCAAGAAGAATTTATAGGCAGTTGAGATGGTTTTGAAGAAGACCTAGAAACTATGGTTTTAAAATCTAGAGCAAATGAAGAACCAGAAAAGGGAGTGATTTCCTTGTTTTTTAGTTAGACTAAGGTTCAACCGATATTCAAACTAATGAAGTTATAAATGTTTAATCAATAATTCAAAAAAAATGGAGAATAAATTGCATATTGTTAGAGATGCTTAAGCTACCATATGAAAAAGTAAATCTAGAATAATTATCAACATAAATGACAAAGTAGCCGGATCCCTCCTTAATGGGAACTAGTGCACGACCCCATAATTAGAATGGACAATGTCAAACGGTGCAGAAGAAAAAGAATCACTCTTATTAAATGGTAAATTTGTTTGCTTCCCAAATTGCAAGACATAAAATCAAACTTATAAATCTAATTGACACTAAGTGACTTTAAGATGCTAATAATTGAAGACATGACAAGGATGCATGATGAAGAGGGGGGAAAGTGACACAAATTGGGAGTGATGGTGGCAATTGCAGAGGAGAAGATCATATGAGAGGGAACCTTTAGGTGGTTGACCTCAAACAAGTGTCCGACTTTATGGCCTATCCCAAATAGTTGGTCTGTCTGTGGATCTTGCACATCAAGACTGCAGTTAGAGAAGTGAGGATCAAGACTGAGTTTGCAAAATTGACTAATAGAAAGAAGATTAAAGGATAGCTTAGCTAGGAACAAGGTAAAGTATTTCCCAATGGACAACTTAGATGAGGAAATAGATCTGATGTTACCAATAAGCATGGAAGATCCATTCAAAGGTGTAAATGGTAGCAGGATGAGCTAAGGATGTTTTATGAGAGAAAAATAATTTATTAGATATGATGTGATTGCAACGTAGAATATCAAAGAACCAAGAATTTTTATGCAAAAAATCAGCTTAAAAACTAAATGTAGTTGTTTTTGGGTTTCTAATGAAACAGTACTAGTAATGGAGACTGACGGGAGACCTTGATTGGATAAAATTTGAAAGTTGTAGAGTTCAATTAAATAAAAGTAAAGTTAGAGGCCTAAAAAGAATTTTGGTCAAAATTAAATGGTGCAATTTATAATTTAGCCCTTTTTTTTTCAATGCGAGACTTCGAAAAAGTCTTTTCTCATAACAAAATAAATCTCTTTTATTCATTTTTTTAATCCAAAAAAAAAATGTTATGACTTATGACTAATATTTTTCAATTCGCTTACAAACACACTCAATCAATCGTACACACAATTTCACAATGTGCTAATTTGTGCAATTATGAGTGGTTGATGAAAAGTTCTAAAACTATATAATCAGTAATAAATAAAAAGTGTACACCACTCATAGTTGCATAAGCCAACAAGCTGTAAAATTAGGTGTGTAGGTGTGCATTTCTAGAATTGTTCAATATTTTACTTATTTAATTATACTGTTTCCTTCTAATTTTCATTACAAAATACAATTGAGTCTAAGCCTCTTTCATAAGGTAAAAATTAAAAATGTATTCAAGAATTTTTGAGCTCATGTCCTATATGATCCAGCCATCAAGCAACCCTTGATTCAACCAATAATACCTAAAAAGTGAATAATTTTTCGATTCTTATTTGATTCTTCCTTTTAAAAATATTAGTTCAACATAATTTTACATGTAACTCTCTAATTGAAGAGGCATGTACTAGTGCTGTTGTTGCTTAAAATATCTTATATATCAAATGCATGTTACTCTTGTCAAAACCAGATTGGGAAGCACCAACCAATCTGACTGTCAAAAGTAGCATTCCTAACTCCCATTTTGATCTACTTCTACACTTTCTACCAGAAAAAGAAGGTGCTTTTAGTTATGAACACATTTTGACCATCAAAACTCAAAAAGTAGTATTCCTATACCTACAATTTCCTACAGTCAAATATGTATTGAGAATCAAGCTTTTGCTACTTTAAGCATCCACGCTTGCGAATAAACATTTTGGTTTCTTTTTAGTGGGGCACTGATGATGGGTAGCCCAACATGCTAGGAGTGGTGACATAAGTTCCTCTTGTATTATGTTATATTTGACATTATGTACACCATCATGTATTAAAGTAATTAAAGGTGTTTTACTACCTAAAATAATGGTAACTTAATAATTGGACACTATCATATAATTTTTGAGATGTATTATATATGATTTAGTTATAGAAGATATAGATCATAAGTTCCTTGTAAACTTAATATTTTGATTTTACAGTCAGTGATGAATTGGACATTTAATCTGCAAATACTATAACGTGTCCAATAAGATTGTTTTCTTCTTAAAAAAATGAAAATGAGTTGTTTTGATCATGGAAGTGGAGACTTCTAATTGATATGTTAATGTGTCTTAAGTATATAAGATACATTGAATTAAATGTGTGTGAGACTAATTATTTTATTACTAATTGTCAAATAAATAATAAATGTCGTGACATTCATATACATAAACTCTCAATCTTGAGGGAATTGTGAACCTAAACATGAAATGTTGTTTTCTTTGATGTAATAGGAGTGATATTTTAACAATTAAAACCTTAGTATGTTAGGAAATCACACATACTGATAATGAAACACATATTCTCAAAATTAAATCTATAATCTCTTTCAAGAGATATAAAATATTCGCTCGAAATAAGTTTAAGGGGATTAGTTATTCAGAGTATTAAGACTAACCATTTTGTTAAAGAGTTAATTACTAAAGATTATATTTTATGAAATAAGATCTCATAAATATATAAATAACTTAAATGATTAAACTAGGAACTCAAGGATCAAGAGTTAGTAATTTTCAACGTGACAATTATATATTACGACTTTGTGTTACTTTGAATATTTTCATGGAAATGTTAATTAATTAAATAATAAAGGTTCGAGATTTAATTTTATTAGTAAAGCCTAGAGTACAATTATATTTATATAATGGTATTAAATATAATTAATGACAACTTTGAGTTTGTCAAGAGTTGATGGATAAACTCAAAATCCATTAGAGTCAGAGTTTTATTTGTTATTTAAGTCTCATTCCAAGGCACACGCTAAATTCCAATTGCAAGGGTCAGTTTTGAAAATCTTGTGCTGATCATCCACTTCACGTAGATCTAAAGCCTTTAAGTAAACTTAATCCTACAAGTACAACTAAGATCTAGTTGGCCAGCTTGGTGATACATATAATTTTAAGCAATTTTACATATACAACAAATTTTACAATATTTTTCATAATAACTAAGCTTACAAGCTTTTAATGATACTTATCTGAACTCACCACCAATAACAATTTTTTATCTACCAATAATAATTTTTCATGTCAACCTGGTGTAAAACAAATTTATATCTAGATTCTAGACACTTTCTCTATAATTTTTTAAGGCTAAGTATATACGGTCTCCTCAGAAAGGATACCATCTTTTCCTTCCAATTTACAACAATAGAATCGTTCATATATCCCCACATGCCAAGGCATCTAAATTATCCCAGCAACATAGTTTTCTTTACCAACACCAACCGTTCAAAGCCTTACTTCTCTTTCTCTATCTCTTTGACTCTATCTCAATGGGTGCTCCTCAAAATTTTTCTTCTCTTAGCTGTGAATTGAGAATCATCCAAGCAAAAAACGTGGAATTCAAGTCCACAGGTTCCTTCTTTGTTAGATACTATCTTTCTGCTAGAAACAACAAAAGAATTCGCCTCAACACCAGAGAAATCTCCTCCAAGGCCGACCTTTCTTGGAACGAGTCCTTCTCTTTGGATTGTTTTGGTGGCCAAGACTTCATGGACAACCTAAAGCAAGAAAATGTGGTATTCGAGCTCCGATGGAGGAACAAAGTGCGGGTACTTGGAAAGATTGGAGGGTCAAAGCTGTTGGGGAGGATAGAGATTCCATGGAATCAAGTGTTTGAATCACCAAACATGGAAATAGAGAAGTGGGTCACGATGGTTTCAACAGGAGGACATGTGCTTGAAAGTGCCAAGCCACCTAAGTTGCAAGTGGGAATGAGAATTCAAGTTTCTACAAAGGAGAAGATGGAGAGGACACATGGGAAGGTTAAGCGGGAATATGAGTGTGGGCGCAAAGATGGACATGATTACAGTTGTACTTGTGGAGATTATGAAATTTTCGCACTTACAGTAGCTTTGGAGGCCTTTTAGGCACAACTGAAGTCGCATGGACTAATTAAGTCTTGGTTTGTGTAGATAAATTTGGCAAGGCTGTTATATAAAAAATGTTATGTTTATAATATTTTCATATTAAATTCTAAATGGCGGGTTGTTAGTAGATTAAAAAGTAATTTTAGTAGTGTGTTCAAATTAAAACTAATAATAACTCACTACCTATAATTTGCTGTGAAAGTATTTAAAATGGTTGTGGACGTAACACTTTATTAATATTATTTGTTTTATTAAATTCAAGACCTGGTAATTTTTATTTTGTATGTTTTTATATGATGTTGATGATGGGAAATGATTACAGCTTGGTCAAAGGGAGAGTTGAGCTAATTTGAAGACTGATCTTTTCATAGGAGCAATTTTCTAAATAGAATTTTCAGTAATTATGACTAACTAGCTGTAGGCTCACGCGATGTACAAGAATAAATCATTATTTTGTATTGAAATATAATGTATAATTTTTGCTTAAAATTTTTTTGAAGATAATTTTTTCTCCCTAAAAATTAAACAATTTCTATTCAGTCCAATTAGGTCTACTTCGGTCCAATTTGGTCAATTTCGATCTCCCTCAGTTCATTTTAAACTAATTGGGCCTTAAATTGATTCTTTTTGTAGGTTTTTTTTTTTTAAGTTTAGTTCAAAAATTATTTTTTTTTCTTAATTATTGGGTTGAAAAATATGAATTTTTATTATATTTACGCTAAGCTCTTTAGTTTTGAGTTAAAAAATACAAAGGAAATACTAAAATAGGCATTAGAAATTAGAAATATGAGCCCTAAAAATGAAATAAAATGATAAATATTCAAAAGTGCTTATTCGGTCCACATTGGTTCTATTCGGTCCATTCTGTCCTCTTCGGTTCAATTTGGTCCATTCTATCCAATAAAGTTCTATTTGGTCTTATTCAGTCCACATTGGTCCTATTCTACCCACTTCGGTTCTATTCGGTCTCATTGGTTCTATTCGGTTCATTTTATCGACTTTGGTTCTATTCCGTCCATTCTGTCCATTCGGTTCTATTCAGTCCACATTTCTTTTATTCTGTCCACTTCGGTTTGATCTGTCTAAACCGATCCAATTTGGTTCTATTTGGTCTATTAGATCTACTTCGGTCCATTCATTCTTATTTAGTCCATTCAGTTTTATGCGGTCTACCTTATTCCTATTCAGTCTATTCGGTCCTATTCTATCCATTTGGTCCACTTTGTTCTATTTGGTCCAATTCAATCTATTCAAATTACTTCGGTTCATTTTGGTCCACTTTAATCTATTTTTGTATACTAACGGGAAAAATACATGTTTGGGTTGAAAGCACCCAATTTAAATCCAGATTTATTAAACAGATATATAAATCTCAAAATTGTAATATCTAAAATCTTAAGTATAATATTTATTGTTACTCAGTTTTTATTGAATCACATTAATGTAGTATTTTAATTCACTTCCAATATGGCTAAATTTAAGTGAAAATGTTTCTAAAACTAGGATTTTTTTTATTTGATAAACACATACACACACATATAGGGGAAGGGAGATGAGATAAAAGAATACATTCACATGCCAACACTAAAACTATATACAGCAGTTAGTATCGCGAAGCAAGTGATAAACCCCTTTATTGTGATGGTTCATGGTTTACACCATTGTGTGATAATATGAGTACACTTCTTGTAAGCTAGTCTATTATAACAATAAAATTTTGGGTAAGTTTTTCTCGTCCTATATTTCCTTACTAGGAAGATTCGTTGAAGGAAACATTTAAATTAAATTTATTTTTAAGTTGGCCAACGGTATTGTCTTTGAACTTACATATAGTAAATCTCTGGGACCTAAAGTGTGTGTTGCTAGTGGGGTGAAGTAGGATAGTCACGTGGATGTGATTTTGGACTGGACCTAATTAAGATTGGGTCTATGAGGTCAAGATCAGGCATTGCTTAGCGATGAGCCAACTCCAAAATACTGGAAGAGAGCAGGCTCATCAGAACATGCAGGGATGCCATGAGAAGGCTCACACGGTCCATGAAAATGGCCGCGAGCCTAGTAGACCAACCTCAAGGAGGTTGAGGGGACTCAGCTGAAGGTTGAAGATGACCTAGAAACCATGTTTT